>CM077093.1:155317645-155885145 GCA_039513925.1 Platanthera zijinensis
GCCACCAAAGATCTTAAAAAATAAATCACAAACTTAATTGTTGGTATATTTGAGGGGATTCGATGCTTGGTCAAATTTCATGGTGTAGCCAATTCCTAAATTCCTTTGTTTTCTTTTCTTTTTTATTCTATTGTTATTTTTTTTAATGTTCTTGGAGGAGAGCTTTTTAAAAACCAAAATGGTAATGAATAGGGAAAAGGCTCAAAGGGCTTATCATAGTAAAAATTTTATGGTACGGGTACAAAAGCTCCAAATTGGCCAAAAGAAATGCCTAATATCATTTTTTTGCTAATTAGTCTAACTTATGCAAAAGTCTTGAGAATAGCTAGAGGCAAGTTCTAGACATTGAAAAAGAATACCTCTTTCTTGATCCGCGAAATATCTCTCTAGCAACTTCTACTTACTCACCTAAATTATTTTTAGATTTTACCGGTTTCATAATTAAAGTAAAATAAAACATTTCCACGCATTTAGAAAAATGAAAATTTAAATATATGTTTAAATTTTAATCTACATAAAAATCTACTTACACGTGCACTTAACTAGAAACACAGCATGACCAACAGTTTTACTCCAAAATTCAAAATTCAATTAAAGCTTAAAAAATTTTCCAAACACTATGTAAAAGATGAATACTTGAGATTTTTGCATGGGAATAAATATAGAAATAAAAGACTTCTCTAATTAAGATTTAAACTTAAATTTTTTTTTTGATTTTCTAATTTTTTTCTGGTTTTTTTTAGTAATAAAAAGAAAAGAAAAATTTTCTAATTTATTTTTACTTTATATATATATATATATATATTGATTTTTAAATAAAAACAAAAACTAAGAATCCACCCCCATACTTAAAAATAAACATTGTCCCCAATGTTTATAAGTCAAGTACAAAGGGGGGAAAGAAAAACAAATTGAAAAATTTTTAGAAGAAAAGTAAATAAATGCATAAAAATTAAAGATAAGCAAGGGGTGTCTCCCAAGAGCGCTTTTCTTTTTCCCGTCTTTAAGCTAGACGGTATTGGTTAGGAAAAAGGGAAATAAAATATCAAGTGTAAGGGCAACTCCCTTAATTCCTGCTTGGGTGAGTATGCCGAAGACGCTCGCCAAGCTACTCCTCCGCTTGCTTCTTGATTTTTCTTCTTGGAAGGGTGGTCTTGAGGATGTAAATTCAAATCACCTATACAGACCTGAGGTGATGTGAATTTTTGTAGATGAGCGGCAAAGGGATCGTTGATGACATTGGATTGCAACGGCTCATCGTCTACAGGAAAATTGTTAGAATAAGAAAAATCAAAAATAAACGTGTTAGAAATAATTTCACACGGAGGAGGGTCGTGTGAAAGAAATTGATCAAGCTCCGGTTATTTATTTTCTAAAATTAATTTGTCTTCCGTAGTTTGAGTTAAAATTAAATCATCAGACGCATCAGGTTCATAAATTTTCGCTCCTAAATAATCATAAATTGTGACTGCAAATTCATAAATAGGAGAACAATTGGTAGTAGTAGGAGGAGAAATATATTCTTCTTCTACTCCCCCCAACGCGTCCATACACTTAAAAAATTCTTGAAATAAAAGTTTTTTCTTCTTCTTCGGTATAAGAAACTAAAGGAACATGAAGAGTCATGTTCCACATTAGCAACATTATCCGAAGAAGGAGAAAAATCGCTAAAATTAATAGAAGTCTCATCCAAATTTTGGGGAGAAGAATCACATGAAATTTGAGAAAAATCCCCAAAATTAGGAAAGAAAGCTTGCAGTGCTGAAAAAGAAGAATAAGAAGTCGGATCTAAATAAAAATCTTCATTACTCGGGAATCTTTCCGGGGTGATCATGCCGGAAAGCAACATCCGAGGAAGAAGAAAAACTATTAAATCATCATAAAAATTGTTTTCATTGAAGCTTGAAAAAGTATTTTCATGAAAATTATTTTCACCAAAATTAGAAGAATTAACTTCATTAAAATTGGAAAAATTATTAGAAAAGTGTTTTTCATGAAAATTCGATAAAGGATTCTCATTAAAGTAAGAATAATTATTTTCATAATTATTGTGAAAATTATAATAAAAATTTTGATGATAAAAGTAATAACATTCCTCACTTCGATGAGGGGCACCACAAAAATTACACAAAATTTGGCGCTTTGGGCATGCTTGGTACCTAGCACAGACACATGTAGCATACATGATGTCAGGTCTACTAGCAGTCAAGTAGAGTAGAGAGCCAATTATCCCTCTACACAAAGACTCATTAACAGGTTTCCCTGTCTCATCTTTGCCTATAAGCATACTGGTTCCCATTGGAGTTTTCATGATGGAGGCTGAGTCCATACCATACTTCTTAATCAACTCCGTGGTAAACTTAGACTGAGATATGGATAATCCATCATCAGTCTGTCTTACTTGAAGTCCCAAAAAGAACTTCAGCTCACCCATACTGCTCATCTCAAACTTCCCTTGAATAAGTTTGGAAAACTTTCTACAAAGGTTATTTTTAGTAGATCCAAAGATAATGTCATCAATATATATCAGGACTAAGATTATCTTGCCTTTAGATTCCGTAAAGAATACAGTTTTTTCTATCTTTCCTCTAGAGAATTTATTCTCAATAAGAAAAGTAAACAAGGTTTCATACCAAGCCCTAGGGGATTATTTAAAACCATATAGGGCTTTCCTAAGCCTATATACATAATCAGGATATTGAGAATCTACAAAACCTGATGGTTGTTCAACATAGACCTCCTCTTTTAAGTCACCATTCAGAAATGCTGACTTTACATACATTTGATAAACCTTGAACCCTTGATAGGCAGCATAGGCCAAGAACATCCTTATAGCCTCTAGCCTTGCTACTAAGGAAAAGGTTTGGTCAAAGTCAATCCTGTCCTCTGTCCTGTAGCCTTTTGCTACCAGCCTTGCCTTGTTCTTGATAATTATGCCATTTTCATCAAGTTTGTTTCTGTAGATCCACTTGGTTCCTATGATGTTGTGATCCTTAGGTTTAGGAACCAATTCCCAGACTTTGCATCTTCTGAATTGATTCAGTTCTTCTTGCATGGTATCAACCCAGTTAGTATCTAGCATGGTTTCTTCAAACTTCCTAGGTTCTATCTGTGACAAGAAAGTTGAACATAAAACTGTGTTCATGTTCTTGCTCCTTGTTAGAACACCTTGACTTGCATCACCAAGGATTTGGTGAGCTGGATGATCCTTCAGATGTCTTCTAGCTTGAGGAAACCTGTCTACCTCATGAAATTCTTCATTTTCTTCCTCTTGATGCTCCTCATTGTCTTCATCATCCAAAGAGTCTTTTCCTCCCCCTGGACAGCATATATCTTTTCCATCATTCATCCTAGCAGGTGCTTCATCATTGATGGTCAACTTGTCCAGCCTGTCTGTTAGACCTGTAGAACTAACTGAAGAACTAGAAAATTCATTATTAATCAATCTAGACTCATCAAAAATAACATGGACATACTCTTCTATAACTTGAGTAGTCAAGTTGTAGACCTTGTATTCCCTACAGTTATTGTTGTACCCAACAAATATCCCTTCTAAGGATTTGGCAGCAAACTTTGTTTGGTAGTGCTTACAATTTACTAGGACATAACACTTGCTACCAAAGATTCTAAAATAAGAAATGTTTAGTTTTTTGCCTTTCAAAATCTGATAGGGAGTCAAATTAAGTTTCTTATTTATGGATGCTCTATTGAGAACATGACAAGCAGTGTTCATTGCCTCAGCCCAGAAATATTCATGGAGAGTAGTATCACTGAGTAGAGTTCTACCAGCCTCAATAAGAGTTCTATTCTTTCTTTTAGCAATTCCATTTTGTTGAGGTGTTCTAGGTAAGGAGAACTCCTGATGTATCCCAAGTTCTTCACAGAATTTTATCATACATTCAGACTGAAATTCAGTTCTATGGTCACTTCTGATTTTGACCACTAAAATGTTAAATTCATTCTAAACTTGTCTAACAAAAGTCTGAAAAACACTAGGGGTTTCAGATTTCTGCCTCAAAAATAACACCCATGTGTATCTAGAATAGTCATCCACAACAACTAGTGTATATACTTTCTTACCAAGACTGTGAACTGGCATAGGACCAAACAAATTCATATGCAAGAGATATAAACATCTCAATTAATCTTTGGTATCTAGTGCAGGAAAAGAGGACTTGGTCTGTTTGCCATTTTGGCAAGCTGAACACACTCCCTCTTTAATGCACTTGACTTGAGGACCATTCCTCACCAGACCCATGCTAAACAGCAGTCCTATGGACTTATAGTTCAGATGAGCTAGCCTTTTGTGCCATTTGACACATTGTGAAGCTTTCTCATCTATAACTAGGCAAATAGGTGAGTTGTTCAACTCACAATCTAGGTTAATACAATAGACATTTCCTTTCCTAGTGCTAGTCAAAATGATCTCTTGATCACTTGACCTCTTAATTTGGCACTCTCCTTTGTGAAAGGAGATGTCATAACCTAGATCACTAAGCTTACTTATGCTAATAAGGTTATGTTTCATACCCTTCACATAAGCCACTTTAGTGATAGTAATTGAGTCACAAGAAATATTACCAAATCCTTTGATGACTCCTTTTTCAGATCCACAAAAGATGACTTTGGGACCATTTTCAATGGGTACAAAGTCATCCAACATTCTTCTTGTTCCATTCATGTGTCTGGAAAATCCAATATCCAAGTATCGTATAGGGGTATGGTCACTTGGATTCACCTGCATCAAATAAAGAATTACTTATCCTTAGAACCCAAATGATTATTGGGTCCTAGGTTCTTGTTAGTTTGGGAAATAACCTGTTTACCTACAGATTTTCTGATAGGTAAACTACTCTTGGTTCTAACACTTGTGTTAAATCAGCAATCTATGGAAAAGTGGCCTACCTTGCCACAACACTAACACTCAAACCTGTTGTACCTTCTCTTAGGTACAGACTTAACAACCTTGTTGCTAGCAGTCCTGTTAAGTGTAGGTGCTGGAGCAGCAAACCCTAAGAATTCCTTTTGAACATGATGGGCTTTCCTATATAGTGTCATACTAGAATTTGCACACTTGCCAATGTGATCTCCATACTCACAGTGACCATGAGTAATTTCATGATAATGCCTATTAGTAGGTCTCATATCCTTCCTAAAGAAAATAGGGGGCTTAGAGGTTAGTGGTTGAACTGGGGCCTTACCTTTTCCATGAGAATTGGTGGCCCTAGTTCTTCCCTTAAAACCTAGACTAGTATTTCCTTTCTGAGGAATGAAATTATCAATTAAGGGCAAGACAGATTTTGGCTTAGAAAATTTAGCCACTAGCTCTCATTCTTTTTGGAGTCTTGCCTCCAGGTTCTTGATATGATTTTCCTTAAAAGAGATTGTGCCCATCTGAATGACAGTTATGTTCTTCAGTTTGGCAACCCCATTCAGTTTCAAATCAATCAGCTTGGCTGATTCTTATGCTGCCAGCTTAAGAGATTCAATCTCCTTAGCCTGCTCCTTGACAAGAAGCTTGCTTCTCTTCAGATCTTGCAGCAACCCACCATACTCATAAATGAGTTGGTGTACATCCCCTTCAGACTCAGAACCAACCTCATCTCTTGATGCAGATGCTTCTGATTCTGATCCAGTAAAGTAATCAGATTCTAAGGGAGAATTGTATACCTTACTAGGACCAGTCTGGTCCTGGCATTGATAATTTTTTGATAGGGCCATCAGCCCTCTACAAAAATATTCTTCCACTCAATTTATTGAGTCCAGCATTTGTATGAATTTTAACTCGTTAGAATCCTCTTCAGTTGAGAATAGCCCAATATATGCTTCAGCATCTTCTTCTTTTCCTGATTCAGATGATGAAGTATCTGTCCAACTCTTCTTCTTATGGGCAACAAAAGATTTCTCCTTCTTGCCCTTCATTTCTTGTTTCTTCTTATCTTTTGATTCAGCCCTCTTGTCTAGATAGTCTGCTGTGACATGTCCTTTCCTGTTGCAACAATAACACACAATCTTAGAATTAGATTATTTACTAGGATTAGAAGTATACTTGTCCTCCTTGAGAGTCTTCTTTTTCTTGTAGTACTCATCCTTGGAAAAGGATGTAGAAGGTCTTGTTCTCCACTTTTTCTTCTTCATGAATCTTTGGAACTGCCTTATGAAGGCTGCAAAATCCTCATCAGAGGTGTGGCTGTCTGATGAGGTGTTGTCAGGAATTCCTTCTTCTGCCTCAGCACTCCTTTTGGGAGGAGAAGGAGATTTTCTCCTGCCCTTTCTTGTGCCTTTAGCCTTGATGGCACATGACTTTTCCTTGTGTTTAGATCTACTGCTATTCTATTCCTCCTTCCTAACTGTAAGCTGCATTTCATATGAAAGCAACTTTCCAAATAGTGTGGGATGAGGTGTATTTGCCAGCCTTGCCACCTCTCTGATGGCACAAATCTTGGTGTCCCAATCCTTTGTCAGAGATCTTAGAAACTTGTCATTTTGTTCATAAGTGTTGAAGACTCTTCCATAAGTTATCAGCTCATTTACAATCCTGAAGAATTTCTTATAGCATTCAGTTATGCTGTCATTCTTGGCATGTCTAAAGCTCTGATACTTTTGATTCAGCATGGATTTTCTGTCTTCTCTAACTTCTTTTGTTCCCTCATTGTAGACAATAAGGGTGTCCCACATTTACTTGGAGGTTTTACAGTGCACCAGATTCTGAAAGATGGCATCATCTATGGCACTTATAATGATATTCTGTGCCCTTTTGTCTAGAGTTGCCAGGATGATTTCATCCTTTATCATCTAAGAATAGTTCTTTGGGGTTTTCACATTTGCATCCAGTGCTGATACCTTCATTGGCATGAAGGGTCTTTCCTGTACAGTGATGTAAATTCTTGGATCAGAAGCTTTCATAAACAATCTGACCCTTTCCTTCCATATGCCAAAGCATTCCTTCCTGCAATTAGGCAGTTTCATAGATCCAAGTTCTTTTTTATTCTCACTTGAACCCATTCTTGAAATTTGTTAATTGCCTAGGAGAATTACGCAGACTGTTAGGTAAATCTTTGAGCAACCTCCCTCTCATACCACTTGAAAGACGTATTTCAAGAGCCTAAACACCTAGAGGGGGGGGGGTGAAAAGGTTCTAATTATCTTTAAGAATTTTAGACAATCTAACAGGTTCTTATCACAGCACAGAACATACAATCACAGCACAGCAAACACAACACAACATACACCAAATTTATAGTGGTTCCCCAAGATATGGGTACATCCACTTTCCCCCTTCGCATATCTAGTAGAAAGCTGGATTCAGCACAACTTCCTTCCACTATCTAAGATCCATAGATATTACAACTCAGAACCAGATGGTTCCTACACCTCAGACTTATAGAAGTCCTACCTCAGATTCTGCCCAAGAATCCTACCTCAGACCATATCCCTATCTCAGCCTTTATAACTAGGCTTACAACTCAGACTACCAATAGTCCTACACCTCAGGCACTCAGCCCTACCTCAGCCTTTATAATTACAGGCTTACAACTCAGATATAACAAAAGATCTTACAAGTAATTGAGTATTTGAGAAATTAAGGAATATCACCAGATAGATCACTCTATAGGTGAGTGCTTCTTGATCAGTTCTTGAATGAACTGAAACTTCAGATCCAAACTGACTTAGCTATTTCAAAGCTTCTTGATAGAACAAAATAAGGTTGAACTCTTCTTGATGTAGAAGTTGATCTCCTGTCAGCTCATTTCTTGACTTCAGAATAAGATCTGAATCTTCTCTGCAGACTGTTCAGAATCTGTCTTCTTAAGGGTCACCCCTTTACTTGTTGTGAAATTCTTCCTTTGGATGATTCACTTTTTTCCTGTGTCTTTTCTGTTCTATCGTGTCCTGCTTAAGTTGTCATGGATCATTCCTTTATATAGAGATTTCTCCTGGTTACCGGCTGATCCGGTTTGTAACAACCTTATGACAGTTCTGACAAAGGTGTCAGACCTATTGGTAATGACAGATGTCGACCCATCAGTCATGACAGCTGATTCCTTAGAGACTTAACAACTCAGCATGATCCACTCAGCAATCTGCTTCATATGTGTCGACACAAATAGACTAAGTGTCGACACAAGCCTTGATGAAGTCGACATAACACTCCATGTGTTGACATAGTAATTCTTCAGCTAATCGACACTTCTTCTCTTTATATGTGTCGACACAAGTCTTGTGTGTCGACATAAGTGCTCTTGGTCTCGACATAACAGCTGCAGACAAATGGCATTGAGTGTATGTCCAGTCGTTGTTGAGTGTGTGTGTCGACACAAGTCCTGTGTGTCGACACAACTGCTTCTTGTATTTACTTATCTGTTGCTGACAAGTGGCATTTATTGTGTGTATAGTTGTCGTTGAGTGTATGTCGACACAAGTCCTGTGTGTCGACACAAGCCTTCTGATTCAAAATAGCTGTTATTGTAAGATGGCGTTGAGTGTGTGTCTAGCTGTCGGCACAAACCTTCTTCAGGTGTCGATACAATTCCTGAGTGTCGACACAAGCCTTTCTTCTGGTGTCGACATTACTCCTGGGTGTCGACACAGCTTCTGCTATAGGTGTCGACACAATTCCTGCCTTAGGTGTCGACACAATTCTGTGTGTCGACACAACCTCTTGTTCAGGTGTCGACACAATGCCTGGGTGTCGACACAGCTTTGCTTCTAGTGTCAACACAACTTCTTGGTGTCGACACAACTTTGATTTTGGTGTTGACACTTGTACTTAGAAAAACTTCTTTACAAACCTTATACCTGCACAATGAAACTCAAACAAACATCAAATACAAATATATGTATATCATTGAGTAAGATGAGGCTTCTCCAAATCTAGTACACATTTTTCAGTGTATCCAACAAACATTGTCTCAAATTCAATTCCTTCTAGGTATGGATGTACTTTAGATTCTTGTGTTCCAAAAAGATTTAGCAGTGGGCAGCATATAGATAGTTTCTCCAAATATTCAAGGCGAACAATACCGCTCCCAATTCTAAATCTTGTATTGGGTAGTTGATTTCATGCTTCTTCAGTTGTATTGAAGCATATGTAATCACTTGTCTGTGCTGCATCAATACCACTCCCATCCCTTGATACGACGCGTCAGTGTAAACTTGAAATCCTTCTGTCCCGGATGGAAGGGCAAGGATGGGTGCAAATATAAGTCTGTCATTCAGTTCCTAGAACGCAGCTTCACACTGGAGTGTCAACGCATATGGCACACCTTTCTTTGTCAGAGTAGTAAGAGGAAGGGAAATTTTTGAGAAACCTTTTACAAACTTGCGATAGTACACAGCAAGTCCAAGGAATCTCCGCACATCGGCCGCTGACTTCAAGGGAGACCACTCCCTCATTGCACGCACATTGGCCGGATTCACAACTAGTCCAGCCCTACTGATCACATGGCCCAAGAAGGCAACCTCTTGGAGCCATAATTCGAATATACTGAACTTGGAAAACAAGGCGTGCTCTTTTAACTTCCTCAGTACAAGGTCAGATGTTCGACATGTTCTTCCTCTGTCTTTGAGTAGACCAAAATATCATAGATGAAACCAATGAAGTAGATATCTAGATAAGGCTTGAACACTTTGTTCATCAAACTCATGAAAGCTGAAGGAGCATTTTTTAGCCCAAACGGCATCATGGTGAACACGTACAAACCGTGCCTTGAGCTAAAAGCGATTTTCTAAATGTCCTCCTCTTGCATCCTCAACTCAAAATACCCTGAGCGCAAATCCAACTTGGAAAATAATTAGCTCCTACCAATTGGTCGAACAACTCATCGATCCGGGGTAGAGGATAGGTGTTCTATACCGTCAGTCAGTTGAGCACCCGATAGTCTATGCATAATCGTAAGGTTCCATCCTTCTTCTTAACGAACAGAAAAGGGGTTCCCCAAGGTGATGAGCTGGGGAAAACAAACCCCGATTCCACCAGTTCTTGCAACTGAACTCTAAACTCTGCGAGTTCGGGGCCATTCGGTAAGGGGTCCTGGAGATGAGCTTGGCACCTGGTACTAGCTTAATTTGAAAATCCACCTCTCTATTCGGGGGTAATCCTGACAATTTCTCAGGAAATACCTCGGGAAAGTCCCGCACTACTCGCACATCCTTCATATCTATTTTCAACTCTTTTAGTTCAAAACATATCATGCAGAATTATTCCCCCCCCCCCTTATGTGAGCTTTCAAGGTATGAATCGAAGATAATAACAAATGATGTGCGAATTTTATACCTTGAAAGATGACATAAGTGTCCCCATGTCTCAAGTAAATCCTCTTCTCCGCACAGTCAATTCTTGCATAGTGCAAATCCAGTCATGCCATGCCTAGAATGAGATCGAATTCTGGCATTCTCAAAACTGTGGCAGGGGTATCAAAGGTCTTTCCCCCAATGAGTATCTCCAATTCGAACTTGGTGGTTGCAGTCATATCAGAGCCGTCTGGGAGGCGTTCTCTTCGAGCAATACCAGTGAAGTATTGCACTCCTTCTTTGTCTTTAATAAAGTCTGCATACACAAACGAGTGCGAGGCACCAGTATCGAATAATGTATAGGCCAGTTTCCCTCCGACACCATGGTTCCTAAGTACCAATAACAATACTCAAAGATAGATATCTAGTACATCTTAAGTAACTTAAGGTTAATAATGAAGATGTGATAACTAACTGTAACATACCTGTAATCACATCCTGAGGGCTCCGATCCTTTGTCAAGTCCATCGCGAACACCTGATCCGAGCAGATCTGGGGTTTACTCCTCTTGGTCCTGTCTTCTTTTATTGCTAGGGCCAGCATCCATCACACCATCAATAGGTCTCTTACCACTTCCCAAGTGGTCTGCTTCTAGCCTCTTTGCCATGTCAATTATTTCCGCCAAACTGGAGTCCGCTATAAACAAAAGGGCCTGCCCTAGGGAGTCCCTCAGCCCTTTATAGAAGCGTTTTGCGTATCCTCTGTCATCCAAGTCATACGAGTCAGCAAATCTCGCGAGATGTTGGAACACTCGTTTATACTCCGTAACCGACTTCGATCCTTGCTTCAGCAGTAAAAATCTCTCTTCGAGTTCATCTCGAGCAGACGAGGGAATGAAGTGCTCTAAAAAGGCTCCTGATAACTCTTTCCAGCTAATCTCCATACAAACTTGCCCTTGAAAGGTGGAGCCCATGAAGGACTTCCACCACCTCTTGGCTTGAAGTTCCAGGAGTGTCACTACCAGGGTCACAACCAGGGTCACAACCATATTGTTCGTACATCTAATTCCTGCCCGCAATTCTTGCATGGTGTCGAGCCATTCCTCCATACGCACTACTGACTCTATCCCAAGGTAGGCAGGAGGGGAGAGAGCTCAGAAAGTGCTCAATCAATTGGATCCCGGAGCTTGTTGTTGTACGGGAACTTGTTGGGATCTAAAGGCATCAAAGATAGCTGTGAGCGTCTACCCTAGCTCCGATTGCAAAAACTGGGTGGGTATGGACGGGGCGGGGGAGCCCCCCATTTTCTCAATGTGCACTGGGATCTACACGTAGAGTACCAACCTAAGGTCAAGTTGGCTAATCTTAAAGTCAAAGTTGGACATAGTGTGAATTACATATGGGCACACCATTGCTTCCGCTAAGTCAGTTTGTCCCCAAACTGACTAATCGAACAAATGTTATTAACATGATTTATAACAACCACTTATAGACTACATCTCAATAAAACATTAATGTTAAAGTACTACAATCTCTCTACCAACCCAAAGCTGATACAAAACAAACATGAGAATTACATGCGCAGGAATGATTACTGTACAACAACTTCAAGCGGGGATCCCCGAGGCTATTGGGATCCGAAGAAGACGTTTAACCCCTGATTGGAAAGAAATTTCCAAGGGCTGTGACTTTCGTGTTTAGTCGAAATCCCTCATCTGGACGCATCATGTCTGAAAACGACCTCAAAGGTTGCTCCACGCAAAAAACCAATTCATGCACGCATCTTTAAGCAGATTGGACGACATCAGTTCGTCTTCTTCCTTCAACCAAACTTTCAAATAACATCCAGAATTTCTCCTCTCTTATTCACCCTCATCCCACTTCACTTCACGACACCAGTTCACAAACTGCATTCGAAGTGATGGAAAGGTTTAAGACTCTAATTCCTAGGACACAAGTCCTAGCATGGTATTTTCCTAGAGACCTTCTATTCACAAATTAAGATCCTTTTGAGTCGATATCTCTCCTAGAAATAACTAAAGATATAGCACCAAGGGAGAGGGTAGGAAGCTCACCTCATTTCCGGCATTTCCACCATTTCCAGCCATGGATCTTGTCACCCTTCTTGGCGGCATCTTCTTTTCCTCGGTCGTTATTAGTTCTTCACGGGAAGAAGATTGGCTCCAGCACCTCCTTCCTCTCCAGCAGTTTCCTACAGCGACGGCTTGTAAGGAAGGGTATAAACGGCTAGGGTTTTCTCCCCTTTTCATGTGGGAAGTTGGGTAACTGCATAGCCACGTGTCGGCTTGTTATTGGACCGCTAATCAACTCATTAAATCAGCCCTTTAGAAACGACAAGGCCGGAAAATTCACCAAAACCCGAAATTGAGCTACACGGGTAGGGACACGCCCGTGTAACTACCCGTGTCCTGCTCGGGAGGAACGTAGTTGACGATTCATCGATCTCCGCTCGACAAAATGTCGAACTGCTGCTTGGACACACACGGGTAGGGAAAAGTCCGTGTCACTACCCGTGTCCTGCTCGGGAGGAACACGGTCCACGGTGTTTGTCGAGCTCTACTCGATGAATACACACACACCAGTAGGGACACTCCCGTGTCACTACCCGTGTCTTGCTCGGGAAACACAACAGGGAATCCGCAATGCTATTAGAGAGCCACACGGGTATGGACACGCCCGTGCCACTACCTGTATCCTTATCTGGAAATTTCAAAAAGTTGACGCAAAGACACCAGAGTACCATACAGGTATGGACACGCCCGTGTCACTACCCGTGTCCTACTCTAGACCAACTTCTCCTCCCTTATAGAGGTGTAAGACTAGTTGTAAGCACTCCATGAGCCCAAGTAAGCTCTCCTTACTTAAAAGTGCGCACGAGGGGCCTAGCGCGAATTGTGACGTTATAGTAGCATCCCTGACAGGAAGACTCACATTTTGCCCTTTGCACACTTGAGTTGTGCAAACAATCTATGATAAAGTGACCCACCTTGCCACAACACCAACACTAAAGAATGTTGTATATTCATAGTACGTTTTGTAGTTTAAACTATTAGGGTGTTTTCTAGTTTTGAAGGCTCTAATCTTGCCTTATTAGCTTAATTTTTATCTTTCTTATGAAAATATTAATGTCACTAACATTTTCTTGTCTTTTTGCAGGTTTCCAGAATTTTGGCCAAAAATAACCTGACACGCCCCCCTGTCATGCCCTCCCCGGGCGTGTCATAGGGCGTGTCCTCGATCCCGAGGAATTTTGCTGACAGAGACAAAGTAATAGGAAAAACCGCTATCACGCCCCCTTGACACGCCCTCCCCAGGCGTGTCCAAGGTCATGACATGGGGCGTATCACCCTCTACACGATGTCTGCCGCCGCATTTAATGCATTTTCGCCTCTGTACGCCAACAGTCCTGTCACGCCTCTCATCACGGGAATGACCCAGGGCGTGTTCACCCTCTTTTCCAAGACTGATGAATTTCCGACCAATGATTGAGACCTGACGTACATGTCACACCCCCCTACACGGGTGTGACCCACGGCATGTCAGCCATCGTGCAAAAGCAATCATCCTTCCCGCAAGAATCCAGCACCCGAGGTCAACCCCGTACGTGTCACGCCCCCTAACATGCCCTCCCCGGGCGTGACCTAGGGCGTGACCAACCCGAGAAAAAATCTATTAATTCAGACCCCCCACTTCCATTTCAAACAAGCTTGGGTTGAGAGGGGAGGTGGTGCCCTTTTGTTTACTAGTGTTTTTAGTGTTCTTCCCCCTCTCTCTCTTTCTCATTTTGGTTTTTCTTAACCCTAGTTTAGTTTAAGATTTTGTAATAGCATTTATTGTAATCTTTGCTCTTCCTCTAGTTGCTTAATGTAGGTATAGAATAGGTTTTCATTCCATGCAATTGTAAATTCCATTTCAAGTTGTTGTAGCTCTCTTTAATATTAATAAAAGTGCTCTTTTCTTATACTTGCGTTCTATGCTTTACTACTCATCCCCCCTCCTCCACTTCGCTATGATTAACTTATCCTCCTTGTACTCGATCTTGATGATCCGAGGTTCGAGTGATTAAGTTATGATGCTTTGAATTTACCTTTTCTTTTTAGGGTTTAGGCCTTCGAATTACTCATGATTTTTCTTGTTTGGAATTATATTGTCAATATATAATTTCCAATATAGCTTTCATTTTTGGCTAGCCGAGAGGCTGATAGTTTGAAGTGAGCATTCAAGAGTAAAGAGAGTTGTACGCACCCCTCGAGAGAGGCAGACGTCCAAATCTCCTTGATTGGAGTAAAATCCAATAGAGGGTTTCACCGCGTAAAGTGAGCTTTAGGCCTTCGATTTAGACGAGAGTCAGTCGGACCTTCCTAAACTCAGTTGGGCATGACTTTGAGAGAAGCGTGTTCAAGCTTTAGGAACATCCACGGTCAAGGACCTTTCCCCTATTAAGTTTAGGTTTATTTATCGTGTTTTTAATTGACTTTAGCCGAGGTGATTCTCGATCGAGTGCATTTCCA
The DNA here is from genome assembly GCA_039513925.1 of Platanthera zijinensis. Taxonomy (NCBI): domain Eukaryota; kingdom Viridiplantae; phylum Streptophyta; class Magnoliopsida; order Asparagales; family Orchidaceae; genus Platanthera; species Platanthera zijinensis. Next base: position 155,332,410 of record CM077093.1, read on the forward strand.
TTTCATCATTCTAATCCTTTATCATATTCGCTTCTTTTATGCTTTTTATTAAACTGCAATTAGTTCTCTTTTTCGCGTAATATTTCCTTTCATTAAGTGCGTTTAATTTTCTCTTTATCCCTAAAGTTTTTCCGTCGATAAAATAATAGTCTCGTGTGAGTAAGTGTACTCAACAGTTCCCAGATTTCAATACAACACTTGTGTCCCCTAGCTACAGTTCGATAGGTATACTTGCCTAATTGGATTGCTAGTTCGGCTCTCTTTTCTTAAGCGGAAAGAGATCACCATATATCCTCTTCTGAACAACCTTTGAGGCATACAGACTATCTATCTTCATCTGTTCAGAGGGCGATACATCAGCCTTATTCAGATTCCTTTCAACAAGAATTTGACTAAAGGTGAGCTTGCCAGTAGTTGCACTTGACTTATTCTGGGAAGCATCAACAGAAGTCATCTTTGCAGCTTACATGGTGTTGATGGCATCAGAAATGGCCAAGTGTGGTTTATTGACTGACTTACCCTTGGTCAGGGTTTTTGTAACATCCCACAAACAACCAGACCCCTAGGAGGACTTTTTGTCATGACTAGATCATGACAAATCTTATAGAAGACAAGGAGGACCATGCGTTCCTAAGAAAAATAGGTGAAAGCACCTTGGTCTGCAAATAGTAGTTCCTGGACACCTAAGCTAGGGTTTGGCCAATGGCAACCAACATGCCCACTTGACTGCACCATGTAATTCTCAACCCCAAAGGGACCCTATAAAATACATACAAACCATTTGGGGTACAACCTATGGGGCAAAGCTAACAAAAGTCAACCTTAACCCTAGTTTGGTCAAAGTGCCCTAACATGACTTAAATGGGTTACACCAAGTCACAAATAGACTTGGGTGGTGGTGTCAAGGGACTCAAGACACCTAATTGACCAAGTTAACTGCCCCAAGTCAACCTTTGTCAAACCTAGCCAAAATGGGGAAGAAAGTCACAACCAACTTCAATCCAAATGGGCTAGGCCCAATAACTGTGGCCCACTAGCTATATAAAGTAGAAACCAGCTAGAATACAACTTAAATTCTGGAGGTGCTGACTAGGAGAGAGAAAGTTCGGTTTCATTCAAGGGAGGAGAGAGAAAGAGGGTATATTCATGCTTTGTAAGGCCATGGGACACTCAACTCCCCCTTTATTTAAACATTCATTCCCCTTGACCAACTAGGAGGAGATGGAAGGGTTTTCTCAGCCTCCAAGGGGAAGAATTCCAAGAGTTTGAGGGAGTCCGAAAAATTGATTCAAGTCCATTAATGGCCATTCATGATTGCCTCTCCCACTCCCCAAATTTACCCCTCCATCAGTTTTAAAAGATCCCAAGCAACCAAAATGAAACTTTACATCACTGGTTTTGGTGTAGAGTTGAGAATTTGGCAAGGAAACGCTTGGGGGTCGTTGTCCTTGGCACACCACCACCACACTCGTTGCCAAGCCCGCCTGCAGGTCTAATCCTTCTCCTTCTATTATGTGCTACATCTTTAGACCATTAGGTGGAGAATTCGGGCTCAATTGAGCCCGATCAGTGTGGATAAAATGAGAGTTTTCCATGAAAAATGAAGCCCTCGGGTTCGTCGGAAATTGCCCCTCCGGCAGCTGTGCAGCTGCTATGCGATAGCCACCGCCTCGACGGAGGAGGTGGTGGTTGCCAGCTTGGGAGGTTGCCGGGTGGCTGGGAAATGGAGATGGAATGGCTCCAGGATGGAGAAATCATAGCCTTTGGCTCATCGAGGAAGATGACCCGTGGCCGTTGGATCGGCGGGATTGGTTATAATTAGGCCGATTTTTATATATATTTTAATGAAATTTTGTCACAATAGTTTAGCTATCTTGTTTTAATTATTTAAAATATTTCAAGGCATTTTCTATGAATCTGTCCAACATAGAAAACCTAGCCCTTGATGTCTAGTTTATTATAAAATTTGAATCAACCCATTTGGACCAATGGATTTCCCTCAGTACACTTTTTGGTGCAAGGTGTTTAAAGGCCAACAAGAAATAAAAATGAGTTCCCCCAGTGGCCCACTGAGTTAAATGGCCTGAAAATTAGACTATAAGCTGGTCTGGCCATGGTCCACAATATATTCAAAAATAAGAATTTTTGGAGATGATTTTTCTATAGTTTTTATAACAATTTGTTTATTCATACTTGTGACTTAAATAGTGTCTATAGACCTTAAATATATCCCAAACTCGAGCGGATCACCAGAGGGGATATTATAAGGTCCTTGGAAAAATACCAACCCAATTGGGGTTGATTTGGTAGGATAAGTTGTTGAACATAGTTGGCCATAGGTTATATGTCTAGTTTTCAAAGTTCATAAGTACCAGGCGTCGAGTGGTCGACAAGACTAGACGAGGCATCAAATTATCTCGATTCGATTCGACCAAATGTTGAGTGGTCATCTAAACTTGATAGAGCATTGAGTAATCTTGATGCCATTCGACCAAGCATTGAGTGGTCAGCTAAACTCTACGAGGCATCGAGTAATCTCGATATCATTCGACGAGGTGTCGAGTGGTACTCGATAAACACGCCGCTTGACTTAGGAAAGTCTAGAATCAAGGAGGCGTTGAGTGATCTCGACGCCATTCAATGTGGTGTTGAGTGATCTCGACGCCTTACCTATCAAATACAAAATTACATGTCTAATGGTATTGGAGGGCCATGAAACTTGGGCAAAGGTTTTAACTAATGATATTTACCCCTGCAAATTTTATTATATTTTTGGGTAAAGATTTTTAGTGCCTTCTTTATAACATTAAAATTTGTTGATTTGAGAAATAAATTTCTGAAGAACTAATGTAGTACTATTAAATTGTGAATCTTGGCTCGTTAAATTTTTATACATTTGTGATGCCTTGTTAATTTTATTGCAATTTTTGGAAGAATATATATAGTAGTTCATTCACATGTTTCCCTAGAGGTAAATTATTTTATAAATTCAAATAAATTGTTAAAGGGGATTATCAAATCATGAAATTTTAGCAGACATGTTTTCTGATCATTATAGTTCTCTTGAATTTATGTTATAATTTTTAGATGGAATAATCATGAGATTTGTATTTAGATTTATGATAGAATGCGTTTTAGGAAAATCATGAAATTCATATCTTATTGTTAGTCAATAAGAAGCTCTGGAAATTTTAGTAAGGTCATTACATGTCGGAATCTTATACGTCATGTTCAAAGTCATAGGAGGAATGATTTTTGGGAAATTATTTAAAGGCTGATTTAATTAGGAAAAATGCCAAGTTCTGGTTTTGGGTCAATATGTCATGATAGACCCCCAGTAATAGTTATAAGGTTGTAGACAAAATATTCATAGTATTTACCTTCAAACACTTAGGATAGATCGCTTGGTCTGTGTTGGATCCCTAGTTAGGATTTGGGCTAGGTTTGCTACTTAGTATGTTAGTCCTAGAGTTTTGGCTTATCATTAGAATCAATATTCATGGACCAGCCTGCAGTGGACTTCAAGAGACACAAGACTTAGAAGAATTTAGAGTTTAGATTATTAGTTCGAAGTTCTTTGAACTCAGCTTGACGATCGTCGATCTCAGATCGACGAGCTCAAAGTTCTTTATCTGAGTTGAGCTCGACGATATTTGAGCTAAGGTCGACAATTTCATCCTCTAGACAGATTATCTAATCGACAATCTTCGAGCGCAGATTTATCAAGATATTTCCAGATTGAGGTTCGCTGAGTTCATGTCGACGAACAGGATTTCTTAGCTCAATGAACTTGGAACTCCGGTCAACGAAATCTGCCCAGAGGTCGACGAACTCTATCCCGAGTCAGAATGATAAGTTTTTCCATATCTATCCCTCTATTCACTCTATTCTTTGGCAATAATTCTCTGTGTAATTAATGCTCATATTCTCAAGAATATAGCCGTTCATGGCTGCATTAATTATGGATTTAATCAGAGTTAATTACTTGCTTATTTTATTGGGACGGTTGGGGAAACCCATTAAAGATATATTCCAGCCGTTTCATTCTCCAGAATCCAATATGCAATTAATGCTTGCAATTCTAAATTCAAAAGAGAATTAGATAGCAGGATATAAAAGTGAATTTTTCAAACAGCTCGATACACAAGAGTACACACAGGAGTACACACAAGAGTACACACAAGAGTACACACAGGAAACAACACAGAGAACACAAGAAGTATTACAAAGAAGAGAAATAGAAATATACAGAAGAATATCTGCTTCTTCTCTGTATAGAAAACAATTAGTTTTCCCTTGATCTTACAGAAGACTGAAGAAGAACATCAATCATATATCAAGAGTCTTCTTCAACTTCTACACCAAGAATTTTCAAGTACAACAACTCTTAGATCTGTCTGCTAGTTCCTGGATCTCATCAAGATAAGGCTGAAGACCTACACCCTGAGGAAAGCTCCTGTCTTCCTGAACCATTCAACATTTCAGGGGGAGCTTTGACAACAGAAATCAACTAGTCTTCTCTATTGTATAGAGAAAAGAGAAGAAAACATCACCTTCCTTCCTCACTAAAAAAAGGGTTTATTAACTCCCTTCAAAAGTTCTTGTGTTGGTTTTTGTGCACCTGATCAAAAGCCTGAAGGTTTGTGAGATCTCCTTGAAAATAGATCTTGTGGTGACAGGGCACCTGAGCAAAAATCTATAGTGGCAGTCACCTGATCAAAAACCTGTTAGTGGATTTCTACCAGGGTGGTAGAAGAGTGGATGTACCTAGATTTGGCGAACCACTATAAAATTATTGTGTTGTTTGTCTGGCCATTCTTTATTTATTTTGATGTGCTGTGATAATGTAGCTTAGCCTTGTTTTTATTTCATTTCTATACGACTACTATTATCACTAATTTCTCTGCTATAATTTAAAAATAGCCAAAAGTTTTAAGTTAATCTATTTAACCCCCCTAGAGTAAATCAGGTCTACCCCCTATCTTTTAGTCTACATTTAGTGAATTCAAGGATTCTGGGTAGAATAGTAGACCATACATGTGAGATATTATAGTGGGTTGATGGCGATGATGTCCCGCCATGTGTTCGTGATGCTCGTGATCGTTTGACTTTTGGCAACGAATTCCTGCCACTGGTTCATGATGACATTGATGATATGGTCATTGATCTCTATCTCCTAGAATTTGATGATTGTGATTGTCGCTGTCGCAATCTTGAAGATGGGATTCTACAATGACATCCATCGCCAACGTCGTGCCAAATCTAGGCTACATGTTACGTTTTTAAGCATTTTAATTTAAGCATTATATTTCGTACTGTTATTTAAATTTTATGTATGAGATGGGCTATCTATACCCATCTAAGTTTTAGTTTATTCGTATGGTGAAGATTGAGTGGTGTATCCTATATATATATATGCATTCATGGCTAATTAAAAGATAAACTTGATGAAATAAGAAAAAGAAGGAACCCTAATTCCCCCTCTTAGAAAATTTTGTCCCCTGATCTCCCTCTTTGGCACGATTTGGCCACCCCTCTCCTCCTCTCCCTCTCTTGGCCGCCGGCCTCCCACCTCCCGTCTAGTGGTTTAGCCACCTTCCTCTCCTCCTCTCCTCTCCTCTAATCTCCACAACTATAACCCTCCTCCTCTCCAATGGCATCCAACAACTCGAAAGATTTCCCCCTTGACAGTGTTCGGCCACTAAGGGCTTCCACAACCTAGGGTTCAACCAACCACTTATCCCTCTCCTTGGTTGATTTCGACCAAGGACAACAACTAAGATGATCTATTCCTTCCCAGGTGATTCAAAAGAAAGCGGCTTGCGTCTTCATCATCCGGTGCGATTCCGTGGAATTGTGTGGAAGTGGATCCTCCACCTTCGTTGTGTGTTTCCTCCACTCTTCTTTGTGGATTGATTTGCAAATCTATTGCTTGGGACTAGGTAATGAATTCAAATACTCGTGTGATTCCTCTAATTTATTGTGAGAGTTGGTGGTTTAGAAGGCTAGTGATTAGTCCGGATATATATTGAAATTAGTGTAATACTAAAATCTTAATTTAAAGCATTTATTTTATCCGGATGTTTTCATATGAATTGGAATGGGTAGATCTCGTGAACTCTACTAGAAATCGGGTTCATTAACCCTTGATTTGTCTTTGTTTTCAAGTGATTTGGCCTACCTCATATTAATTAAATTTGGAATTTGTTGGGTATTGCATCCACAATAACCCAGATTTGCATGAAGTCATGCTTGAACTAAGATGAATTAAGTTGTATTTGATATCCGTATTTCAGCTGTGTGTTAGCAGATTACCATTGCTAAGTGTAGACCAATGTCAGTCTACAGTGGGTCATGAACATAGGACCATACAGTGTAATCCCTCACTGTGTGATCCAAGGTATTGACTCATGTGTAGCCTCTCTATTTGGATACACTTCATATTCAAACCTTGGATCATGGAATGAAGATTGGACTCTTGAAGAGTAGAGAAAGTTTTTTTTTCTAAAGTTCAGAAAATTCTCTAAGTCCACTTCTCGAGATATACCTCTTAGTTCTCGAGAAGTCCTTAGAGTTCTCGAGAAGCTTAGCTTCAAAGTTCTCGAGAAGTGCTTAGAGTTCTCGAGAAGCTTAGCCTCTTAATTCTTGAGAAGTCCTTAGAGTTCTCGAGAAGTCCCAGCTTTTGGTTCTCGAGAAGTCCAGACAGGTTCAAGAATTTTTCTAAGTCAGAGTTCTCAATAAGTCTGATGCAGTTCTCGAGAAATCTCAATTTTAGTTCTCGAGAAGTCCAACTTATTCTCGAGAAGCTTGGCTTAAGTTCTTGAGAACTGACAGCCTTATTTCTCGAATAGTCAAAGTTGCCTCAGAAATCTCTCTTAAGTGTTAGTTCTCGAGAAGTCTCCATAGTTCTCGAGAAGTCAATTAGTTCTCGAGAACTCAGCCTTTTATTCTCGAGAAGTCCATAATTCTTCTAAGCAGTATAGTTCACGAGAAGTCCTTATAGCTCTCGAGAACTCAGTTTCTAGTTCTCGAGAACTAAAGCTACTTCTCGAGAACTGTAAGTTAATTTTTCAGAAAATTATCTTAAGTCCAGATCGGCCGGATTTTCAAATGACTTGACGTGATTGGTCCACGTGTCGTCATTAATGTCTTTTCAAGATGTTAAGGGTAATCCTATATAAAGTCTTTTCGTTAAGACAATACCCTAACAATTACAAGGAGTGGAATTCCGTACATTCTGAATTTCTGGATCGGCTTTCTCTTTCCAAAAGAAAAAGTTCTGAAGCCGCCGCTGCCGCTCACGAGTAGATCGATCTTTTTGCTTTCGATCCAAGAAGACTTGCTATTCAAGGGATCATCATCTTCTCCTTGATTGAGTAGGTCAAAGCTTTCTCTGGTCAGATCGTCAAGTCTTCTTCAACCGTTTCTGAAAGAGCTGCCAATTCAAGAAGAAGACCTAGGGATGAATTTTTCCATATCTGAGAAATCTCTGTTTGTATTTTGCCAACTCTTGTTGTTATCTTGTAGGAGATTATTCTCCGAGTGTAGGAGCGTTGTTCTCTGAGTTGTAGGAAGTTTTGTTTATCTTCCGATTGTAGATCCATTTGGATCGAGTGTGTAGGAACTTCGTTCCGAGGCGTAGAATTGTTTTCAATCCGAGATAGTGGAGTAGTCGTGTCTAGTGAGTTGCTAGATCGGTGAGGTAAAGTGGACGTTCCCAAGATTGGGGAACCACTATAAACCTTTTTGTCTTTTTTTGATTGCTTGATTTCTTATGCTAGATCGTTAAAGTTTTTACTCCGCAAATAGACGCACGATTCACCAATTCACCCCCCTCTAGGTGATTTAGGTTGACAACTTTACACTTTTAATTGGTATCAGAGGGAGGTTGGTCGTTAACAGGTTAACACCTTGATCAATTTCCTCTCGAAAGTTGTCATTTGGTTATTCAAGCAATGGATAAGGTCAAAGATTTTGCCAAGCTTCCCATGTGCACAAAGAATAACTTTCCCATGTGGAAAGAGAGAATCAAATTTTTCATAGAAGCTGTGGACCCCTGGATCTTCATGATTGTTGAAGAAGGTCCTTATGTCCCCATGACTACCTCCACTATAGATCCAACCAAGAAGGTTCCTAAGAAATTGATTGATCTAGATAAGGATGAGATTGCACTTTTCTCTTTGGACAAGAAAGCTAAAAATATTATAGCAAGTGCAGTCGATGACTCGATGCTGCAGAATCTTATTCACTGCTAATCAGATAAGGGGATGTGGCAGTCTCTAGTAACTCTGATGGAAGGTACTGAAGAAGTGAGGGATGATAGAAGGTCCCTACTGAACCAGAAATATGAAGCCTTCGGGCAAGGGCCAAAGGAGACCATTGCAGATACCTTTGAGAATTTCTTCAAGATAGTAAATGTCCTAAGAGTGTATGGCCGAGTCTTCACCAATGGGGAGCTGAATGATAATTTTCTGAGGTCTCTCAAAAAGGAATGGGACAACAAAGTCTGTGCCATCAGGGAGTTTGGAAGACTAGCTGAAACAGACCCACAGAATCTATTTGGCAAGCTGATGTCCTATGAACTGCAGATAAATTCCAGAAAAGTTTAAGAAGAGAAAAGTCACTTCTCCTCAAAAGAGAAGTCGGTTGCTTTAAAGGCTGACAGTTCAAGGAAGGGCAAAGCTGCCTCTCCAGCACTTGCTCAAGAAGTGAGTGAAGAAGAAAACTCTGAGCCAAGCACGTCGGGGTCAGAACTATCTGAAGGAGAGTTCTCTTTGCTCTCACGGTAGTTCAAGAAATTCTTGAACAAGAAGAAGCAGTGGAGAGGCAAGGATGTCTCATACAGAAGATCACGACATGACGGTGATCAGCAAAAGAAATGCTCGAGTAGCCATGATAGGTATAACTCTAAACAGAACAAACAGATTTCTACTGACATTGTTTGCTACTACTGCAACAAGCCAGGTCACGTCATATCTGTCTGCCCCCACAAGAAGAAGGAGAGTGGCAGAAGAGAGGAAAAGAAGTCCTCGTACCACAAGAAGAGAACAGAGAAGAGCCTGTTGTCCAAGAAGGGCAAGACTCTCAGCGACTCCGACTCATCTGAGTCGAGTAAAGAAGAGGAAGCCTACTTTGGGCTCATGGCTCAATCAGATGACGAACAAGAGCCCCAATTTACTAGGGAGGTAAATTCTCACACTCCTCTCTCTGAATCTGAAAGTTCTGAGCATGATCATGAGGACAGCTCTTCTAAAGATGAGTCTGAACTTATGGCCCAGTACAAGGAGTTGATCATGGCTTACGAAAAATGTCACCGAGTCGTGAAAACTCAGGCGAAAGAGATTAAGTCTCTAAAGGCTATTGAGAGCAGCTTGAGAGATCAAGTCGCTAAGACTGACTCTCTTCAAGAGAACTTCAATCTTGCTATTGAAGAATACAATCAAGCTCTTAAGCACCTCGACCTTAAAGAGAAAATCATCAAAGAGTTGGAAGAACAACTCGATGTTGAAAAGAAACTTGTTGAAAGTTTCTCCAAGCCCAAGAATGTTCTTCCACTCATTGCTGAATTCTCAGCTAAGGCCCAAGGAGCTGGACTAGGCCATGTTGACGCTCCTAGTAAATCTTTTAGGAGAAGCAAGGCTCAATGGAAGAATAAGGCCTCTAAGAAGGACTTGGCCAAATAAAAAGGGAAAGCCCCTCTCGATCAGACTGTCTTTAAGAAAGTTATCTTTCCAACAAATATGTTTGATCTGGACTCATCCTATGGTCACTTGACCAGGAAAACTTACGTAGAGCCAGAGTCTCGGTACTAAGGATGGACTTGCCCTCGGAACTTTGGTGAGAGTGTCTTTAAGGCACCTTATGAAGAAGTGATTCTTCAGAGCTATGGTCCTTATAATCTTGGCCACAACTTCAAGAAAGCACCTAAAGTAAAGCCCGTTGGGGAAAGGCCTCCAAAGGAGAAGAAATCATGTGACTGCCATCACCATGAAGCTTCCTCCTCCAAGAATACTACCCCTGCTAGACCACCATATCAAAAGGTCAAGCAGGAGTACATAAGTAAAAGATACAACAGGTTTGACTGTTTGTGCTGTGCAGAAATTGGTCATTTTGCCATCGATTGTTGGTTTAATACCAGGAAGGTCACTACTCCTCAAGTTGGCAATATGAGATTGACCACTCAGAATGCTAATCTTCGTAGGGGGAGTGTTCTAACCCGAGACCAAGGACCCAAACATGTTTGGGTTCCTAAGGCAAAGTGATCATGAATGCAGATATGTCCAAAGTCCACCAAAATGCCAATCTGGTACTTGGACAGTAGATGCTCTCGACACATGACTGGGACAAGAAGCCTACTCCAGAATTTCACTCCAGTCTACAACGGACCAAAGGTCATCTTTGGAGGTTCAGACCGAGGGATAACTAATGGCTACGTTATGATCACTAACGGTAGTGTAACTTTTTCGGATGTAGCTTATGTGGAGGGATTATAGCACAATCTCATAAGCGTAAGTGAACTGTGCGATAAAGGATACATAGTTGAGTTCCACGCTGACAAGTGCTTGATAAAGTCTGTTGACAATATGGAAACAATTCTATCAGGCACTCGAAGCAGGAATATATTTTGCTTTAATTTCATTTTTATAGATTATTCTACACCAATGTGTCTTTTGGCAAAAGATAGTGCGTCTCTTGATGACCAATGGCACAAGAGGCTAGCACATATTAATTTTAAAACTATTAATAAATTATTCTCCCAGAACTTAGTGTGTGATGCCCCAAATGTCAAGCACGTCAAAGAGAGACCTTGTCATGCATGCGTAAATGGCAAGCAAACAAGGGCTACCTTTAAAAGCATTATAGGCAAAAACTCTAATAGGTGTTTACACCTAATTCATATGGACTTGTTCGGTCCACTGCAAATTAGAAGCTTAGGAGGTAAGAATTATACGATGGTAATTGTTGATGAATACTCGCGTTTTGCGTGGGTGTTCTTTCTAAAACACAAGTCAGATACCTTCGATATCTTTACAAATTTTGTCAGGCAGGTCCAGAATGAATATAACTGTTCCGTAGTCAAAATCAGAAGTGATAATGGAACGGAGTTCGAATCTGGGGCCATGACAGAATTTTGTGAAGGTCTAGGTATCTTTCATGAGTTTTCCTCTCCCCGTACTCCACAGCAAAATGGAGTAGCTGAGAGAAGGAATAAAACACTCATAGAGGCCTGCAGGACTATGTTGAGTGATGCTTCACTACGGGAGTACTTCTGTGATGAAGTCGTCAACATTGCATTCCACGTGAAAAATCGAGCCCTCATAAACAAGAATCATGATAAGACACCTTATTAACTTCTAAACGGCAGGAAACCGACTGTCTCATATTTTAGATTTTTTGGCTGCAAAAGTTTCGTACTTAACAATGGTAAGTATCATACTACCAAATTTAGTGAGAAAAGTTTTGAAGGTATTTTTGTAGGATATAGTAGCCATAGTAAGGCATACGGGATTTTCAATAGAAAAACTCTGGTTGTAGAGGAATCCATACATGTTGTATTTGATGAGACGAGCTTGCTGCAAGGTGAATCGTCTAGTGTACTTGTTGAAGCTGCAGGTAGAAGGCTTAAATAGATCACCTTGGATGAATCGACCAAAGGTAATGATGAAAAGTTCATCAAGATCACCTCTCCAACCCTTATTGGAGGGGTAGAGGATCAAGATGAAAATATTGTCCAAGTTGATGAAGTCACTCCAGTGGCTAAAGATGTCCCAGATGCGAGGAATCTAGAGCTCAAACATCTGAAGGATCACCCAATGGACCAAATCATAGGAGATCCCCGGGATGGTGTCAGAACTCGTTGAGGTACAACTAACGAGAATTTATATTTAAGTTTTCTCTCACAAGTTGAACCAAAGAAGTTTGAGGAAGCAAGCTAAGACACTTCATGGATCTTGGCCATGGAAGAAGAATTGAATCAGTTCAAGCGCTGCAAAGTTTGGACGCTTGTTCCATGACCCAAAGGTAAGGATGTCATTGGAACTAAATGGGTCTACAAGAACAAGTTGGACGAGAATGGGACGATCATAAAGAACAAGGCCAGACTCGTCGCCAAAGGTTATCGTCAAGAAGAAGGGATCGACTTCGACCAGACATACGCTCCAGTTGCAAAACTGGAGGCCATCAGACTGTTCCTAGCTTTTGCTGCACTTAAGGGCTTCATAGTCTACCAAATGGACGTGAAGTCAGCCTTCCTGAATGGTGACATAAAGTAAGAGGTGTATGTGGAATAGCCCCCAGGTTTTGTTGATCCTAATTTTCCTGAGTATGTTTATTTATTATCAAAAGCGTTGTATGGTTTGAAACAAGCTCCTCGAGCTTGGTACGAAACGCTATCTACCTTTCTCCTCAAAAATAAGTTTACAAGGGAAAAGATAGATAAGACATAATTTCTTAGGGAAATTAAAGGCAAGATTTTGCTAGTGCAAATCTATGTCGATGACATTATTTTTGGTTCTACAGACGACAACCTCTGCAAAAAGTTTTCTAAACTTATGCAAGGGAAGTTTGAAATGAGTAGTATGGGAGAGCTGAAGTATTTCTTAGGACTTCAGGTGAAACAATCTGAAGATGGAATTTTCATCTCTCAGACTAAGTTCACCATGAAGTTGATTAAGAAATTCGAAATGGAGAGTGCAACCTCTATGAGGACTCCAATGGCCTCAGCTATGTCTCTGGACAAGGATGAGAAAGGGAAACCTTTTGATGAAATCAAGTACAGAAGCATAGTTGGATCCTTGCTCTACCTTACTGCCAATAGACCAGACATAATGTTCTCTACATATGTCTGTGCTAGATTCTAAGTAAACTGTAAGGAATCTCACTATGCTGCTGCAAAGCGGATTTTGAGATACCTTAAAGGTACACCGAATCTTTGCTTATAGAACCCAAGAAGTAATGACAGCAAACTAATTGGTTTTTCAGATGCAGACTTTGCAGGTAGCAAAGATGACAGGAAAAGCACTTCCGGGACATGTCAGTTTCTAGGAAGAAGGCTTATATCATGGAGCAGAAAAAAGCAAAATTCTGCCGCAATCTAAACGACCGAGTCAGAATACATTTCTGCTGGCAGTTGTTGTGCACAGTTGTTGTGGCTCAAGAACCAGCTAGAGGATTACAATATGAAGGTCAAAGACAATCCATTGTTCTGCAACTCATCCAGCGCGATCGCAATCACAAACAACTCAGTCTCACACAGCCAGACAAAGCACATCGAGCTCCGATATCACTTCATCCGGGAACATGTGGAGCAAGGGGATGTGGATCTGCAGTACGTGCCAATAGATCGGCAAGTTGCAAATATTTTCACAAAGCCGCTGGACGAGACCAAGTTCAATTTCTTTAAAACTGAACATGGGCTGCTGAACAAAGAAGAATAGACCAAAGTGGAACAGTTCAAGGCTCAAGAATCTAGGACTCTTCAAAAAGGTCAGAAATTTCTCAAGAGGAAGGTAGCTCTCTAAAACTAAGTATACCTCTCGAAAAGTGAAGTAACAGTTCTCGAGAACTTAGGCTACTTCTCGAAAACTTCTGATCTGACTCTCGAGAAGTCTATTATGCTCTCGAGAACTATATCATACTTCTCGAAAAATATACTAACAACTCTGGAGAACTAAACCTACTTATAGATAAATGCCCGTCTTCTTTTCGACTTATGTTTAATATCTTTTATTTTTGAAAACCCGCTTGATTTCAGTCCTAACCCTAGATTAATTAGACTCTTAATTGACATTACTAGGATTATATATATATAAAGTTTTAGAAACCAATAATCAACTGACATTTAAAATTTCTTCTTCTCGAAAACTCTTCTTCTTCCGCCGATAGAAAGCTTCGACGCATCCGTCGTCTTGCGCTCCGTCCGTCGCCGCCGTCAGCGTCCATGGCGCAGAGTTCGAAGATAGGAGTCGGCAATGAACTTGTCATCGCAGGGATTGCATACATTTCAGATGACTTCAAGAACTTGATCATCCTCCTGGATACAGCCGGTCTGATGTTCGTTCTCTCAGAACCCTGTAAGATTTTATTTACAGATGTAGAGGAATTCTTCCGGAATGCCAAGGTGAGGAGAAATGGTACAGTTTTGAAAACTAAAGTAAGAGGGATCAAAATCAAGTTTGATAAAACCAAAGTTTCAAAGCTTCTAAAGATGCCCGTTATGGATGAAGAGGATGACCTAACACTTGAAGATTATGACAGAACTTACTCCTTCTATGGAGTTTATGAGAAGTTCAACTCTTTAAGGAGAAATCTCTTCAATGATGTAGGAAAGTTTCTTGTAGATTTAAGTGGAAAAATCTTATGGTGCAGAACAGGGTCCATTAGTTTCATTACAAATGATCTATTTGGTGTTATGATAGATATTATCTGTAGAAAGAAATTTCAATATGGAATGATGATATTTGAATTGATCAGGGATAGTATTCAGGCTCCCAAGTTTGCAAGGATAATCTCCCTGTTGCTGAGTGAGATTGACCCAGTCACCTTCAAAACCTCTAAAGGTACTCATATCCATCATCTGAAAAATATTTCATTGGCCTCCATCCAAAGATGGGATCTCAAGCTGAAGAATTCCAAGCAGTTAGCTAAAGAACTTGCAGCTTCTGCCTTTGAGGTTAGGACCCCATCTCCCTCCTCTCATCATGTTGTTGAACCATCTGGTGCAGTAACTGAGGGGGAGCCCGCAACCTCTATTCCTGTTGTCAGTCCTACTCCTTTCTTTCCAGCCAGACTAGCTAGAAGATCTCCTCTCAGCAGGCCAAGCAGATCTCCAATCAGGAGCCCTATGACAGATTCTCCAGATGCCACCCTATCAGATGTTCCAGGCCAGGACACCCTCAAAGACACAAGTGCAGCAATTGACAGCATGATTGAAGAACTCATTTCAGATGAACCATTTTCGCCCCTTCACAAAGACACCTCTACAGAACCATCAAATGAACCTTCTCCACCACCCTCAACCCAAGCTACTCCACCTCCTTCTCCCTCTCCAAGGAAAGAATCTACTCCACAAGAGACCATTCCTCTCTCTAAAGAGGATGAGCCAGAACCTGAAGAGGTGGAAGCCCCTCTTAGGAACCTTGACTTCTCCCTCCCAGGATTTGTTGATGAGGAGGCTGATACACTATCTCACACTGTAAGAGCCCAGAGCTCTGTGGTAATAGAAGAACTTCCTCCATGGAAAGCACCTCCTCCACCTCAGATTGCTACACCAAGTACAAATCCTACTGCCATTGTTTCTTCCACTCCTCCTACTGCTGCTGAAACTATAAGTTCAGATATTCTATCTAAGATTGAAGGTATGCTGGCTGCCTAAAGGAAATATTTTTATGACTCTCTCAAGTCAGTCAAAGATCAGGTCACCTCTCTAGAAAAGGAAATGAGCAGAGGATTTGTAGAGATCCAACACAATACAGATTCTCTTAAAGAGCTGTTCAAAATTGGTGGCAAAGCCATTGACCACACCATTACCTGTATTGGTCAGGTCATGGAACAGTCTGTCACTCTGGCAAATAATCAAATTCAGTTGGAAAAGATAGCTCAAGAACATGTAATGAATATTTATGAGGAAGTTGGTACTTTCAAAGAAGACACCATAACAAAGCTTTGTGTAGAAATCAAGAAGGGGGAGAGTTTAGTGAAAGAACAAGTGGAAAAACTTACTGCAGATGCAAAATCTCTCTGGAATGAGAAGTTGACTGAGATAAATAAGAATGCTTTAGATCAAATCCAATCAGTGAAATTCCACACTTACGACACTGTAGTCTGGATGGATAACAAGATATTCCCTGAATTTCAGGCTGATCCTAATCTTATTCCTCATCACCTGAACCCCCTTGCTGAAGGTCAATCCTGCCAGATGCCTCAACCTCAAATGCCTACTTTTTCTCCAAGGCTAGAAGATCAGGATCTTCCTCCTTCTTTCTATGACTAGGTTTGGGATGATGTTATTCCTAAGGATTTACCAGAAATTCACACCTCTAAGAAGAGAAAGTATGGAGAAGGTCCATCTGCAAGCAAATCTGTTCCCCAGCCAGATGTAGAGAAAAGGAAAGCAAAGGAGTTTGCTGATGTTTGGAGCCCCACTTCTAAAAGCTTAATTCTTGATACTCTAAAATTAGTGATTGACTTTAATGAGAACAGAAATCTCCACTACATCTCATCTGAGTGGGAATTATATTAGAAGTCCATGACCAAGAGAAGGATATATGATAGAGAATTTTGTAGGAATAATCTCAAAGCTCCTCCTAAGCCTCCAAGGTACTATCCTAAGCCCTTCAGCTATCAGAGGAGACAGCAGGAGAAGAAGGATAGACAACATCAAAGCAAAGAATGAACTCTTGTTGAAATGTTTTTGAGAATTTCGATGAAATGGTTGTTGATTAGAATTCTAAAACATTACATATATACAATCTCTAGTTTTTCCTAATTATGTTTTTAGTTAATCTGTTATTGCATTTAGATTCAATTATTCATTTCCATTTCTTTCTTAATTGTCATAATTCACCTTAGTGTAGAGGATTCTGACTTCTATAAATAGGGGGAGATTGTTGGGTATTGCATCCCCAATAACCCAGATTTGCATGAAGTCACCCTTGAACTAAGATGAATTAAGTTGTATTTGATATCCTTGTTTTAGGTGTGTGTTTGCAGATTAACATTGCTAAGTGTAGACCAATGTCAGTCTACAGTGGGTCATGAACACAGGACCATACAGTATAATCTCTCACTATGTGACCCAAGGTGTTGACTCATGTGTAGCCTCTCTATTGGGATACACTTCATATTCAAACCATGGATCATGGAATGAAGATTGGACTCTTGAAGAGTAGAGAAAGTTTTTTTCCTAAAGTTCAGAAAATTCTCTAAGTCCACTTCTCGAGAAGTACCTCTTAGTTATCGAGAATTCCTTAGAGTTCTCGAGAAGCTTAGCTTCAAAGTTCTCAAGAAGTGCATAGAGTTCTCGAGAAGCTTAGCCTCTTAGTTCTCGAGAAGTCCTTAGAGTTCTCGAGAAGTCCCAGATTTTGGTTCTCGAGAAGTCCAGACAGGTTCAAGAATTTTATAAGTCAGAGTTCTCGATAAGTCTGATGCAGTTCTCGAGAAGTCTCAATTTTAGTTCTCAAGAAGTCCAACTTGTTCTCGAGAAACGTGGCTTAAGTTCTCGAGAACTGCCAGCCCTATTTCTTGAATAGTCAAAGTTGCCTCAGAAATCTCTCTTAAGTGTTAGTTCTCGAGAAGTCTCCATAGTTCTCGAGAAGTCTCCATAGTTCTCGAGAACTCAGCCTTTTGTTCTCGAGAAGTCAAGAATTTTTCTAAGCAGTATAGTTCTCGAGAAGTCCAGATAGCTCTCGAGAACTCAGTTTCTAGTTCTCGAGAACTAAAGCTACTTCTCAAGAACTGTAAGTTAATTTTTCAGAAAATTATCTTAAGTCCAGATCGGCCGGATTTTCAAATGACTTGACGTGATTGGTCCACATGTCGTCATTAATGTCTTTTCTAGCCGTTAAGGGTAATCCTATAAAAAGTATTTTCGTTAAGACAAAACCCTAACAATTACAAGGAGCGGAATTCCGTGCATTTTAAATTTCTAGATCGTCTTTCTCTTTCCAAAAGAATACGTTCTGAAGCCGCCGCTGCCGCTCATGAGTAGATCGATCTTTTTGTTTTCGATCCAAGAAGACTTGTTGTTCAAGGGATCATCATCTTCTCCTTGATCGAGTAGGTCAAAGATTTCCCAGGTCAAATCATCAAGTCTTCTTCAACCGTTTCTGAAAGAGTCGTCAATTCAAGAAGAAGGCCTAGGGATGAATTTTTCCAGATCTGAGAAATCTCTGTTTGTATTTTTCAAAATTTTGTTGTTATCTTGTAGGAGATTATTCTCCGAGTGTAGCAGTGTTGTTCTCCGAGTTGTAAAAAGTTTTGTTTATCTTTCGAGTGTAGATCCATTTGAATCGAGTTTGTAGGAACTTGGTTCCGAGGCGTAGGATTGTTTTCAATCCGAGATAGTGGAGTAGCCGAGTATAGTGATTTGCTAGATCGGTGAGGTAAAGTGGACATACCCAAGATTGGGGAACCACTATAAATCTTCTTGCCTTTTTGTGATTGCTTGATTTCTTGTGCTAGATCGTTAAAGTTTTTACTCCGCAAATAGATGCACGATTCACCTATTCACCCCCTTTAGGTTATTTAGGTTGACAACTTTACACTTTCAGAATTGATGTTGGATTTTGTTGATATCGCTAATTTAGTCCGGGTCTTCTCTTTTTGGGTTTGTGAATGCTTGCAGATAATATTAATTTTATTAGATAGATGTCTGGTTAATGTAGGCATTATTCGCTTGAGCAAACATTGCCACAAAGCCCTTGCCACAAAGCCTTTTGAGTTGTTAAAGGATGCGTCATTTGTTAGATGAATTTGTCGGTTGCGTTAAAGAGAGATATCGTTGCTACGTGTTTGTTTAATTGTCTAAACCTAGGAGAGCATAGTATTTGTTGGTTATTGTATCCACAATTACCCGGATTTGAAGAAGACTCCAGTCAAGCTAAGATTGATTCTCAAGGTATTTGACGATCTTCTATCAAGTTGTGCTTGCAGCTATTCCATGCTAAGTACATGCCAATGTTAGGGTGCAGTGGGTCAATATACATGGGTCTGCGCAACGTAATCCCTCATTGAGTAGATCAGTGTGTTGACTCACGTGTGCTCTCTCTATTGGAGTGTACTTATTTTCAAGTACATGGTCAAGGTAGATCAAGAGCAGAAGAAGGAGCAAAGATGGGTCAAAGACCAAGTCATCAAATGAAGGAAGAGAAAATTTTTCTAAGTCAAAATCGACGGGACTCGCTAGTGATTCCCGCCGACTTCGACGGGAATCGCTAGTGATTCCCGCCGATTCGTCGAGAATCAGTTAGCCTCTCTCGCCGACTTCTTCCGGCTGACAGTTCTCAATTAGGGATTCTTCCAAGGCAGAATCGACGGGAATCGTGAGTGATTCCCGCCGACATCGACGGGAATCACCAACGATTCCCGCCGATTTTGCCTTAGGCAAATTTCCTCATTCGTTGGACCGAATAAACTTGTCGTGCGCTGTTTCGGCCGAGGCTAGGGTTTCTCCTTTTGGGCCCCACAATGGTCAATAGGGTTAGCTCCTGGTTTATATACGCATATTTTGAACCTCTACAGACAAAAATTCACGCAGAAACGAAAGCAGCCGGCGCCGTGCCATAGCCGATCGCGGAAACCGCCGATCGCCTGTAGCCGCTCGCAACCTCGTCGTCGCCGCTAAACTCCGATCTTCTTTGATCTTCCGACGACAGTACCGAGGCAAGCCGAGCGTCTCACGCATCTCTCTTGAGATCTCTTGTCTTCTGATTCGTTGAATGAGATTTGTTCTCCATTCTGAATTGGTTGAGATGACTGATCCGACTGAGATCGTTCATAGACCTTGCTTGCTTCGTCAAGAAGTTTGGATCAACAAAGTTTCGCCGCCACAATCACTTGCCGCTGCCGATCTTTAGAAGACCCATTCCAAGAGAGAAATCTAGTTGTGGACTCTTCGTATATTTCGTGCAAGCTACAATGAACGAAGAAGGACATCGGAATCTCCAAAAGCTTTGTTTGTATTTTCTTTTACATTCAATTTTGGTTTGTTGTAAATAAATTTTCATTCCTTGTTGTAAGGGTTGAGTGCAACCCGTGGTGGTGGAGTTGTGACTCCTTTGTTGGAAGGGTTCCTTCCATAGTATGAGGATTAGATTTCAATCCGTTTGGAGAAGTGACCGAGTCATCCCTTGGTGGGAGATAGGTCGAAGGGGGAAGTGGACGTAGCCAAATCGGGGAACCACTATGATTCTTTGTGTGTTTTCTGTGCTCTGTTTGTTAATTTGTGCAGGTAAATTTAATTCCTCAAAAGACGTCACGACACATATTCCCCCCCCCCCATAGGTGGATTTAGTCTACATAGGAGACTTTCAAGTGGTATCAGAGGGAGGTTACTCATCAATAAGGTTAACACCTTGAGTAAGATCTTGTATCTAGTGTCAAGAAGAAAATAAGACTCAAGCATGGAGTTATACACTGATGTAGCTCCCCTGAGACTGCTTGCATGCACAAAGGAATATTATCCCATCTAGAAAATGAGAGTTTAGTTTAATCTGGAAGCCATTGAACCTCGTGCTTTATTCATTATGGAAGAGGGTCCTTTCATTCCTATGAAGGCTTCTGGTTCTGGAAAAGATCTCCAAATCCCCAAGAGTCCCGCAGAGATGTCTGAAACTGAGCTCTCACTATTCAACTTGGTCAAGCTGGTTTGACAAATCATTTCTTATATCTGGTCAGGATCATCTCTTACAAGACTGGATAAGTGTATGACTGCAAAGTCCATGTGGGAAACAATCTCTGACCTCATGGAGGGAACGAAGAGTGTCGTGACTGAAGGTTAGCAAGAAGATGAAGCATATGTGGGGGTCCTCTTCTCTGAAGATGAAAGTCAAAAACAACCTCTCAACATCTGGGCTCCCGTGTCTCTATTTGAGACTGAAGAAGAGATTGAGGAATGCAGTTGTGATGAAGCTTAAACATCAGTCTCTGTAGACCATAACTCTAACCCTGATCAGCCCATTCAGGATCAGGTATCTTCCTCTTCATGCTCCTTTCCCCTTGTATCTCCTGAAGACAGGAGAAGTTCGGAGGTTTGTCCATCAATTGATGCAAGAGAAATTGACAGTTTTAATCAAAAGATTGAAACTCATGATTCCC
The DNA here is from genome assembly GCA_039513925.1 of Platanthera zijinensis. NCBI lineage: Eukaryota > Viridiplantae > Streptophyta > Magnoliopsida > Asparagales > Orchidaceae > Platanthera > Platanthera zijinensis. Next base: position 155,353,224 of record CM077093.1, read on the forward strand.
TTCGTAGAGCCCTTAAGAAGAGCAACTTGATTGTTGAAAAATAAGATAAGGAAATTGCTCAGTTGAGGACCATGATGGACCTCCAATTGGAATACATCAAGGTGAAGGACTAAAAGATCTCAGATCTAGAGTTTCATCTAAAGACCGAGAAGAGGATAGTATCTAATTTTTCCAAGATAGATGCTATTAAGAGAACGGGAGAAAACGGGTGGATCTCGCGAATTATAAAATCATGGAGAAATGGGGAAACTATTTACAGACCTCCCACACCGAGTAGGAGGGGAACACATCATTCCTTCAGGTATGACCATAACAACAACTATGGTCACTGCAAGAATGATCGGCCCTCATGTGGAAACACCCATAGTGCAAGTGCTGTTATGGCTACCCATGAGAAAATACACACGACTCATCATAAACCGTTTGTATTTACTGCCTCAGCTCCCATACTTCATGACATTGCAGGAACAAGCTCTCACAAAACATCTTCCAACCCTAAGACAATGGAAAAGGGAGTTGGCAAACATGTAGCAAACATCACTGGGGCCCCCGGATATGTGCTGGCTGAAAATAAAGCACCACCCCCAGACCTCATGACACTCACCATATGTTCACTAGCAGACCCCCCTCGTGTCTCGGTGGAAAGGGTAAATCTGAGAACAGATCCAGCTTTGCCTCATTAAGACCTGGGTCATGACCAACTCCGTTAATAGATCTTGTCAGAAAAAGAGGTACAATATTCATGAATGTTGGTGTTGTGGCAGAGTGGGTCACTTTACGATAGATTGTTAGCACAATCCTTCTGTGCCAAAGGAAAGGGTATGTCCACATCCTTTGGCAAGAGACAACCTTCCTGACAGAAATCCTGTAGGAAGGCATGCTGTATTTTATGCTGACAATAACCTAGAACCCAATACCTATTGGGTTCCTAAGGTAAGATAATTCTTTTTTGCAGGATAGTCTAGGTATCCATGAACAGATGGGACCTAGACAAGAGATGTTCCAGGCTTGCTATGGAACAAGATTATGGGAAAAGAGATAATGTTAACTACAGTGTCCTACTTGTGCATGATACCCGTCGTACTTCAAATAGTGGATCCGAAAAATAAACCTAGTAATCCCAGGTACGCACATTCAGTTTCGAAAATTGAATCGCATTACATAGATATACATATATATACAGACATATATGTAGATTTTATTTCACGATATCTATATATACACACCTGAAATGGAAGGACACGCAAGCTAATAACCGTAAGATCCTTATTTTAGAATCTGATAAATTTCCTATATCTTGATAATATATTAAAGTGGGTGTCAATTGGTCCGATGAATCTCAAGGGACTTGTACCAGTAGTTGCAACTACAATTATTACATTTTGACTCACCTTGAAATAGCCGGTGATTATTTCTAGTGTTAACCTTCCATCGACTCGGCTTAGCTATTTTGACCTGAAAATTTTTAATTCATTATTTAAAAGAGCAAGGTTAAATTAGCAAGAATTCCCGTCGCCTTAAATTTTCGAATTAGCAGGAATTCCCGTCGATCGTTATAATCGAACGGAACTAGCGGAAAAGCTCTAATTTATAATCGATCCATTTCCCAACCCTTCACATTCTCGTCGACCCTGCGGAAATCAGCATCCCTGCGGAAACCCTTCAGCTTCCCTGTGGAACTTGCGGAAATGAGTCTACCTCCCATTGCTCTCCAACCGTCGTTTGTCGACTCCCGTCATTGGATCCCATCGATTGTAGCCCACTGTCGTCTCTCGTCGACTCTGCATTCCCGTCATCGGCATCAGCTCGACGAAAGTGTCTCACCGATCCTCCACCAGCCCTTCAGCACCGACGCAAGCTTCTCTTCGGCCTCAGTCTGCATCTACCCTAAGGCTAGACCTACTCACCGCCTTCTACGCGTCTCCTTCCTTGCACCCTCCGAGAGTGAAAGGTAACTTTGGTTGATTCCTTGAAATTCATATTCGGCTCCACTTTCAAGGATCATCCCTCCTAGTTTTATTTCCTACAAATTCTAGATTTAGATAGAGTTAACTCCTTGGGTTTAACTCGGTTAGGTTCATAATGGCTCCTCGAACAATGGTCGGGCTCCTCACTGCAAGTGAATTGTGAGGACAGGCTTTGCTTTCGCCTCAGACGAATTAGGAAACATCATCTTGATGTTGGAACAAGCCGAACTCTCTTTCATTCTCGAGCACCCGTGCAAGGTTCTCGACAAGGAAGTTCTTTATTTTTTCGCCAAATCCAAGGTTCGTCACGAGGACACATTGATAAAGAGTAAGATAGCAGGCATAAGGATAAAGATGACGGCTGCAAGACTGTCCCATCATCTTCAGCTCTCCAGCTTTGAACAAGAGGACTATCTAGACGAAGATGATCGTACGAGGACATTGCTTTTCTGTGGATTAGCTCGAGGGACCAGGGCTTTTAAACTCAAGGACATGAACGAAGAAGGAAAGCTTCTTTCAGATATCATAGGGAAGGTTCTGATCTGCAAGCCTGGCTCCCATGATAACATCTCAGGTGACATGTTTAAGATCCTGATAGTCATAGTGTGCAGAAAGAAATTAAACTGGGGGGCCATGTTATTTAAGAAAATAAAAGATACCCAACATACTCCTAACTTTGGGAGAATCATCAGTCTCTACCTGAACCAGATGGATGGAGATAGGTTTGATATTACTAAGGGAGTTCCCCTTCACTATCTAAAGAAGATGGACTCCAGCGTCTTCGATAGGTGGGAAAGAAGAATTGTCTAAGGGGGTGCGTCTGGAACACGTGTTGATGAAGAAGACAGAGAACAAGAGTTCACAAATCCTTCGGATCAGCCCAGTGATGTTCCTGATCTACTGAATGCAGAAACTAAGGGGAGTCATTACCCAGTCCTTCTGCTGCCATCAGGATGGAAGCCTCAGTCTCAGATCAAGTAGACGCTGTTACTGATATTACCCTCATCGCTAAGGATGCAGTAGAAACCCTCGCTATTGATCAGATGGACGAGGAGGAAGTAGAGGATGATGTGGAGAATGCTGGTGCTAGTGAGAATAATGTGGATTCCCCTGAGCAGCATGTCGCTGAGGATCTTGATGATGAGCAAGCTGGAAATGATATGGCCATGAGGGAGATTGATGTTGACCTCCCTTCTGAGGAACAGATTCAGGTAAAGTTTCCCGGTGTATCTAGCACAATAGTTGAGGGGGAGACCTCCCGGCCTCAGGAACAACTTGATACTATGTTGAAGGGGGTGATGGATATATATGGAAACTTGGCAGATGCTGCCTCTATCCCTCCACAGGAGACTGTAAATTTATCGAGCTCCTCAAGTGAATCTGATGAGGAGAGTCTTGACTCACAGAGTCTGATCCCTCCAGAACACGACCAGGCTTTACATCAAGATCATCCGTTATGACCTAGCCTGGCAAATCACACTGTAAATATCATTCAAGGTATAGTAGATGAACTGAAGATCTCCTTTAAACGATCTCACAACAAAGTACTTACACGAATTAAGCAATCAGAGGATCTGATGCTAAAGAATATTGTGGAGGTAAATCACAAGCTGGAAAAGATGGAACAAAGATTTGAAGCTAAGTATGCTGAGGCCGGCACTGCCGTCAATCTTTTGATGCAAGGGCTAAAGAAGGCCACTGCTAACCTGGCAGTGGTAAATCAAAATGCTCATGTCGTAGCCAACAACATCAAACTGTTCGATGCCAACATGGTCACCCTCAACACGAATCAGAAAACCTTGCTGGCTGATTTCACTCAGAATGTAAAGCATATAGATGAGTCACTGCACTCTTATGCAAACTAAATTGCCCTAGAAGCCAAAAAGGGGGAGAAGAAATATGCAGCTAAGATGGCAGGGTTAGAGCAAATCATGGTCTACAACTTCAAACAATCAAACGAATATGTATTTGAAAGCTTTCATTGGCTAGTTCAGCAAGCTTCAGGTATATATATTCCTGTTAATCATCTTGATGATGTTACTGCTGCTGCTGATGAGGTTGTTATTGCTGAGGAATTTCCCTTAAGTGAAGCTGATGCCAGAAAGGCGTCTAAAGCCGCTGCCAAATCTACTCACAGTGCAATGTTTCATCAAGAAGCGATTGTGAAAGGGAAAAGAAAGCTTCAAGAAGGAACTTCTAAAGACAATCCAGCTGAGAGGAAATCAAGAAGGAAGGAAAGTGAAGTCAAGAACGAACGATGGAGTCCCGTGTCTAGGAGCACTATACTTGATACATTCATGCTACAACAGCGGGGAGAGCTGAATAGAAATGAAGTATATAGTTAGTATGAATGGGAAATGCATAAAAAATATGAGGCAAAAAGAAACATATTTTTCAGGTCAAACACAGTTGAGAATAAAGCTCCTCCCACAAGGTACTATCCAAAGCCAAAGGAATATTTTGAAAGGCAAAGCAAGAAGTTCCTGGCTAAACAACTAAGAGATGCTGAGGCAAAGGAGGGATAGATATGAAATCTAGACATTTAATTTTCAATATGCGTGTACTTCTATTACTTCTATTCTTGTAATTTAAAAATGGACATCACTTTGGATTTATATACACATGATCATATGCTGATTCTATTTTTGGTTTGAATGCATGAAATTTTATTATTCTGATTTCTTGTTCCGCATACTTTTATATATATCTTTTTGGTTGGTGTAATTCATCTTAGCTTGTAGAATTTTGGCTTCTTCAAATAAGGGGAGATTGTTGGGTATTGTATCCACAATTACCCGGATTTGAAGACGACTCCAGTCAAGCTAAGATGGATTCACAATGTATTTGACGATCTTCTATCACGTTGTGCTTGTCGCTATTCCATGCTAAGTACACGCAAATGTCAGGGCGCAATGGGTCAATATACACGGGTCTGTGCAATGTAATCCCTCATTGAGTAGATCAGTGTGTTGACTCACGTGTGCTCTCTCTATTGGAGTGTACTTATTTTCAAGTATAGGGTCAAGGTAGATCAAAAGCAGAAGAAGGAGCAAAGATGGGTCAAAGACCAAGTCATCAAAGGAAGGAAAGAAAATTCTTCTAAGTCAAAATCGACGGGACTCGCTAGTGATTCCCGCCGACTTCGACGAGAATCGTTAGTGATTCCCGCCGACTTCGACGGGAATCGTTAGTGATTCCCGCCGATTCGTCGAGAATCAGTTAGTCTCTCCCGCTAAATTCTTCCGGCTGACAGTTTTCAAATAGGCATTCTGCCAAGGCAGAATCGACGGGAATCGTGAGTGATTCCCGCTGACATTGACGGGAATCACAAACGATTCCCGCCGATTTTGCCTTAGGGAAATTTCCTCATTCGCTGGACCGAACCAACTTGCCGTGCGCTGTTTCGGCCGAGGCTAGGGTTTCTCCTTGTGGGCCCCACAATGGTCATTAGGGTTAGCTCCTGGTATATATATACGCGTATTTTGAACCTCTACATGCAGACATTCACACAGAAATGAAAGCAGCCGACGTCGTGCCCTAGCCGATCGCGGAAACCGCCGATCGCTTGTAGCCGCTCGCAAGCTCGTCGTCGCCGCTGAACTCCGATCTTCCGATGACAGTACCGAGGCAAGCCGAGCGTCTCACGCATCTCTCTTGAGATCTCTTGTCTTCCGATTCGTTGAACGAGATTTGTTCTCCATTCCGAATTGGTTGAGACGACTGATCCGACTGAGATCGTTCGTAGACCTTGCTTGCTTCGTCAATAAGTTTGGATCCATAAAGTATTGTCGCCGCAATCACTTGTCGCCGCCGATCTTGAGAAGACCCATTCCAAGAGAGAAATCCAGCTGTGGACTCTTCGTATTTTTCATGCAAGCTACAACGAACGAAGAAGGACATCGGAATCTCCAAAAGCTTTGTTTGTATTTTCTTTTACATTCAATTTTTGTTTGTTGTAAAGGAATTTTCAATCTTTGTTGTAAGGGTTGGGTGCAACCTGTGGTGGTGGAGTTGTGACTCCATTGTTGGAAGGGTTCCTTCCGTAGTGTGAGGATTGGATTTCAATCCGTTTGGAGAAGTGACAGAGTCGTCCCTTGGTGGGAGATAGGTCGAAGGGGGAAAGTTGACGTACCCAAATCGGGGAACCACTATAATTCTTTGTGTTATCTATGCTCTGTTTGTTAATTTGTGCAGGTAAATTTAATTCCGCAAAAGACTACATGACACCTATTCGCCCCCCCATAGGCTGATTTAGTCGACACTAGAGACTTTCAGTATTTATCCCGTTGGAACCATTGGCATGCATCATGGGTGCACCAGGTTTGGGTGGAGTCTTAATGAGGTCACCCTTAGGGCCAAATCCTTAGTAGACTGGGTACCAAGGAGATGGGAGTGCTTGGGGTCGACGGAGTATCGTCTTCTCCCGAGGAATATAAATTCATTTATGATTAGCTAAAAGGCAACATGGGGAAAAGGTTTGGTAATAAGTAGATACTCATGAAAGTAAGTACATTACAAAAGGGAACTTTGGGCTTCAGCCCATCGTACTTCCTCGTGCCCTAAAGACCCCTTCATAGGTAATGCCCTGGGCAGTCCAAGGTTAACCTTAAACAGTAAGAATAAGCCAACTAAAAGAGTAACCTTTAATAAACCACTGTCACATACACTCACCCCGTTATTTCTGTAGGATAGTGTGTATGGATTCACATGCGGTGTATTCGGTGTTGATAGAAAGATGGTTAAAGTTTGAAGAGCCGAGGCTAGGGAGCTCTTATATCATGTGTGCATGTCCATTAAGTGGTGGGCCCACGTTATTGGACGGTCATTTGCACCAATGTCGATTTGTTGACTCGGCAAGTGTAAATGTTCACTTATCCAATAAAAGACTGATGGTTTTGCCAGCACTGGAACAAGAGACTCCGTAGCACCTGACTATGGGTGTACCGAGTAGTACGCAAGGTCTAGGCTGGGTAGTGTTAATATCGACCTAAGAGTGGGGATGTCCAAGTCACTGCCTCTGTTTGCCACTACGAGAGGTACCTGAGGGTTTAGCTAAATCTAAATGGGGGAACTAAAGGTATGTGCGGATAGAGTTGGGTGGGTGTGTTGCATATGTATGAAATTCATCATTTAGCATTCATAACATTCCATGTAATACATTACTTGCATAAAACCTCTACCCCTAATATATAAATTAGTATGGGATCTTTTATACATTAGGCCTTGCAAAACGACCCCTTAACTTATAAGTATGTATGGAAATTCTTATAAGCTAAGGTTACTTTTTCTATGATGATAGTTAGCGGCTCTACTTTTACTGTAATTGTTATTTCTATTATACTGCGGCTTTTACTTGCTCTTCATATACCTGAAATTACTATATTAGATACTTTTAGCACATGATAGTTAGAGCCACTCTCACCTACTATTGCTTACTCTCCACTTTTAGTCCCTTTCCTTTCATCCTCCCCCGCACGGTGCCTAGGTGTCTTATGGTGGAGGGAGGGGGGCCAAGACTTAGTTTAAACTAGTGGCCTAATGGGCATAACAACAGGGACACCAGTTGGGATACAGGGTGTAACACTAGGGTAACCAACATATCCAGGAGGAGGTGAACCAGCCTAGTCCTGGTGTGGCAGCAAAAGCAACATCAATAGTCATGGGCTATTTGAGTGACTAGCAGCTATACTTCTACAAGCATTATGTAGTGAGGATTATATGTACCAGGCATGAGCCCTTTTATCTTCCTTTCAGATTCAGTATACTTGTTGTTCAGTTTTATACCTGGTATGGACTTTATATACATATGTTGAAATGTGATTGTGGACTGGATTCATATCTATATATGTTTATTTCTTTTCTTCTGTGGTATATGGTCGAGTACTTACCGGTAGAATCAGCGATTTATAACGATGACCACCACTGGAGTTTGTGTCACGACAAACTAGTAGTTCTGGGCTTAAGACCCAAAAAAGGGGTCTTACAAATGGTATCAGAGAAAAACCTCAACTCGAAGAAAAGAAATCCACAAACCCTGGGACACCCAACTCGAGTTTAGTTTGGGGACAAACTAAACAGCGGAAGCTCTAGTGTGCCCATATGGAGAATTTCATGCAACAACACACTCTTAACTAGACCTTAGTAATAACCTTATAAGCAAATCTTCCCTTTCAATGCTAATAATGAATTTTGATCTTTGAACAGGGAACACCTCCGGTTAAGAATTGTGTTCCACCTCCTCCAGTTCCTATTCTTTTCCAGCAATTAGAGATGGGACAGACACTGACGGCCATCTTAGAGGCTTATAAGACACATCAAGCTCTGATTTCCCAACCAAATACAGGGGCAAATTGGCTGAGTGTCTTCCGAGGCCTTTCCCCTCCATCATATCTGGGGACGGAGTCAGCTGTACAGACTGAGGAATGGCTAGACAACATCCACGAGAAGTTAGCTGGAATACAATGCCCGATAGATATGGATGTATCCTTAGCAGTCTCATGTTTGGATTACCATGCAAAGAGGTGGTGGAAGTCTCTTCTGGACACTACCTATGCAGGATTTAAGGGCACAGACCTCTCAAGGGACGAGTTCAAGATAGCATTTTTGGAGCATTTTGTGCCACAGACTGCGAGGGATGAGCTAGAGGACGAGTTCCTACAAATGAGGCATGACAGCAGGTCAGATTTGGAGTACTACCAGGAGTTTACTCACTTAGCTTGCTTCGCTGATTCATACCAGCTGGATGATATCGTCTATGTGAAGAGGTTATACAAGGACCTCCAGGATGACCAGAGGCAGACACTCCTTTTCATCTCTGACGGTAGCCTGGCCCAGATCCTGGAAATAGAAAAGAAGATGGAGGCAGACCAGCTCATGGTGCGAGGAAGAGGAAAAAGACCGACAGACAATATGGTTATTGGTGGAAGGAGGGAACATCAGAGGGATCGGGGAAATGGGGATAAGCCCCGCCCGAAGAATAGAAAGGAGCAGAGGGACACAGAAGTATTAACTCCTCAGCCTTTACAGATGCGAGAGATACCAAGGCCAGAACATAGGGCACCTCTCCCGCAAGTGTGTTATCACTGCCAGCAGCCTGGACATATTTGGATCAAATGTCCCAGGAGACAGGAAACACTCCCAGCACCACAGGCTGCCCCCTTACGCAACAATTCAGGGGTCGGGGACGTGGTCGAGGACGTGGGTTCCTAGGTGGCGATCGTAGGCCAGACAGAGATCAGATGTATGCTTGGACCTTGCTGAACATCAGAACCTGGATATTGTTATAGCTTGTGTGCTAGTAATTTCAATTCATATCCTTCCTTTCCCTAAATAGTAGAACTGATATTAAACTATTAGTACTAAGAAAGAAAAGTTTACAACTTGCTACCTAAGATACTTTAATTAACTCAAGAATAGTAACGATATGTGGCAAGCCCGCCCATACCTTATTCAACATATGGGCGACGCATAATTTTGTAATAGAGGAGTTTGTCAAGGACTTGGACAAGGTCCAACATTTCACGGGAGTCACTAGGAGGGGCATCTTCCCACTAGGACGAAGATCCTATCTACTGCAAAATGCATCCTGTAGGTGACCATCAATGGCCTAACATTCAAGGCTCCGGCGATGATCTTGGAATTGCAAGACTTTTATCTCGTCTTTGGAATGGCATTGCTTACTTGGAACCATGCATAGATTGATTGCCCAGCAAGGAAGGTCGTGTTGAGATACGACGATACCTAAGTGACATTCTAAGGTACTATTCTGGTATTCCGTTTTTTGCTCTCTTCTATCAAGGCCGTCAAGGCCCATCTTTAGGGGGACGAGGTAACCCAGGTGTTGTTTGAGATGATTGAGGAAAAGGATTCCATCTCAGACATCCAAGTAGTGCGGGATTTCACAAATGTCTTTCCAGAGAAGCTGTCAGGACTGCCACCACACTGCGAGAAGGACTTTCAGATCTAGCTAGTGTCGGGGGCAAAGCCAGTATCTAGGGCACCATATCGGATGGCCCCTAAAGAGTTAATGGAATTCTCGAGCCAGTTGCAGTAGTTGGTCGAAGCTGGGTTCGTCAGACCAAGAACCTCGCCGTGGGGAGCCAATGTATTGTTTGTAAAGAAGAAAGATGGGACGCTCAGACTATGAATAGACTATAGAGGATTGAACATGCTGATATTATGGAACACGTACCCTTTGTAACATCCCTCAGACTCTTAGACCCCTAGGATGGTTTTGTCATGACTAGGTCATGACAAAACCCTAGGATGCCCGAGAAGACCAAGTGACCTATCTAGGGCCAATAGACCTTCCCTTAACCAATTTCACCATGGAACACCTAAACATAGGGGAGGCCAACGTGCCACCAAGGACCCATGGGGGTCAACCAATGAGGCTAAGTCGACCCAAGTCAACCATAGCCCTAAAAAGGTGAAAGTGCCCTAACTAAGGGTCAAGTGACCTCCAAGGTGTAACATCCCATTTTGTGCTAGGCCCCTCACATGCATTTTGAGTAAAGAGAATTGGCTCAGGTTCGGGAAGCATCGATTTAGATAAGGAATTTACTTAGAGAAATATCCTTGCTCGGGGCATTGAGTGCGTTGAGTGCAGCACTCAACGCCATGGACTGATTATCGTTGAGTGCACTCAACACTATGGACTGATTGGTGTTGTGTGAATTGAGTGCACTCAATGCCATTTTACATGGAGAAATATCCTGGCTCGAGGCATTGAGTGTATTGAGTGCACTCAACTCCATGGACTGATTTGCATTGAGTGCGTTGAGTGCACTCAACACCATTTTACTTAGAGAAACATCTTGGCTTGGGGAATTGAGTGTATTGAGTGCACTCAATGCCAAGGACTGATTGGTGTTGAGTGCGTTGAGTGCAATCAACTCCATTTTACATGGAGAAATATCCTGGCTCGAGGGGTTGAGTGCGTTTAGTGAACTCAATACAATGGACTGATTTGCATTGAGTGCGTTGAGTGCACTCAACGCAATTTTACTTAGATAAACATCTTGGCTTGGGGAGTTTAGTGCATTGAGTGCACTCAACTCCATAGACTGATTTGCGTTGAGTGAATTCAGTGCACTCAACGCCATTTTACTTAGAAATATTTCGGGAAGCGTCCAGAGAGTCGACTGCACGCTGTGTTTGTCGAACTCAGCCAACAATTTGTCGAACGGAGCGGATTCGTCGAGCTCAGCAAACAGTTCGTCGAACGTAGCAAGTACTGAACTTAGTTCATAGTTAGTCGAACGGAATTTGACTAATGGAGCAAGTTTGCTGAACTAGGTTTGGGCTTCATCGAACGGGGCAAATTCGTAGAGCGGAATTCGACGAATAGAGCAAATTCGTCAATCGGAGTTCGACAAATACAACCAATTCATCGAGCGGAGTTCTACTAATAATGCCAATTCGTCGAGCGGAGTTCGAGGAATAGGGCTAATTCGTCGAACTAAGTCTTTGGAATTAGTGATTTGGAGGAGATAGAAAGCTCGGGCTTAATGGCCATTATGGTCATGGATGCTCCATAACCTCCGCTTTTATTGGGCTTTTACTCCTCTAAGGGAGTGGTGAAGTTTTTCTAGAGGTGGCCGACCATTGTTGTGGCTCCGACCCATTAATTTGGTTGAAACCAAAAAGAATGAGTTAATGCTCGTTATTGAAATTTAATGATATTTGGGAGTTATGCTGAATTCCTTTTTGCTTGAGAAAAGAGAGCCGAACTAGCAATCCAACTAGGCAAGTATACCTATCAAAATGTAGTTATGAGACATAAGTGTCATATTGAAATCCTGGAACTGTTGAGTACACCTACTCACATGAAAACTATTATCTTATCGAAGGATGGTTTTAGGGTTAAGAGATAACTAATTGCGAATAAGGAGAGAAATATTGCGCTAAAGAGATAACTACTTGCAGTTAAATAAAGAGCTATTAAAAGCGATCACAACGAAGGGTTGAAACGATGAAATGGAAAAGCACTCGATCGAGAATCATCTCGGCAAGAGTTGACTAAAAATGCGATAAAAAACCTAACTTATGTAAGGCCCCATTTTTTTTTCTTTTTCAACCATCGGGGTCTTATGCCCAAAATTGCCGCTTTGCGGTAGCACCGACACTGGGGAAGGCCGTAACTACAAAATGCCAATTCTGCCGGCCTTTTTCGATCACAATAGAGAGAGAAGTAAATATTACATGTCCACATAATTTTATATGAAAGAAAATCACAGTAAGTCCATCAATATATAGAAAGTAGAGTACTGCGAAAGATCAGTACAGATGAAATATAAAAACGGGCACAAGCCCGGTACATCAGATCCTCACTACATATCACTCATCGCGAAAGCTATAAGAAAGACAAATAACTCACGGAGCTAGTCACAGGTACTCCGGAACTAGACTAGCCCACCTCCAAGCGCACCGTACTCCGCTAGTGCTGGTCCCTGGACTGCTAGTCCCTGTCTCCCATTCGGAGCTCCTGTAATGTTGTGGTTCGAAAACCATTAGTCATAAAGACTAAGTCCTATCATCCCCTACCCCTCCCCCCTCCCACGGCTCCTAGGCACCGAGCAGAGAGGAGGAAAGGGAAGCTACAAAGGTGGATAGTAAGCAAAGCAGATGGCAGTGGAACTAATCTAGCAGTAAATATATATTGTATAAGCAGCTAGTACGAAAGATACTTCTAGAAGTTCTAAAATAGTGAGCAGTAAGGTCAACATGTAAAATAAGCAGCAAATGTAATAAAAGACAAGGTAAGAAATAAGAAGATAAGTAAGTAATTAAGTAACCTTAACTTATATGAATGCCCATACAAACTTATAAGTTAAGGGGTCTTCTACAAGGCTCCCATAGTATAAAAAGTCCCATACCGATTTATACGTTGGGGTGTCAGTTGTATGCAAATATGAGTGTAGTGATATGCAATGCCATGATTCATGCAAGTACAACTCATGCACACGAATATATATGCACAGACCTTAAGTTCCCCCTGTTCGGGCAGCTAGCTTCACTCCTAGAAACCTCCGTAGTGGCAAACAGAGACAGTGGGTTGGGCCCCCCACTCCTAGGTAGGTATCCACACTACCGGGACTAGCCCTTCCGTATGCCCCTAGAAGAACACAACCTAGAGTATCCGCGTGCTAATGCTGGCTATATCCACCAAACTTTCATTGTCTAAGTGTCCCACACTACCAGTTCTACGTATCGACGTCGGTGTGAACGACAGTCAAATACCGAAGACCCACCATCTTATTCTGTATTTAAACCCTCGAGCCCTCGGCTCCCCAGACTGTCCCATCCGTGCATCTTCCTTCAGAAGCTACCGACTGAAAGACAATCAAACCAACCTATTCAACCTCCCAAACTACCGAGGTGTATGAAAGTGAAACTCTAGTTATACTAGTTGCTCTTTTAGTTTATTATTCCTATGGTTTATGTTAGCCCAGGACTGCCCCCGGTATACCCCGTGAAGGGCTATCAAAGGGCACAAGGAACTATGATGGTAGCTGAAGCCCATCGTTCCCTTTTGCAAGGCACTTATTATTATTGGTTAATACCCAAATTCCTAATCCCTCTTGAGTTATATTGGTTCTAACCCTAGTGTATTTGACACTTTCTCTCCTACGGGTAGACGATGTTTCGTCATCCCTGAGCACCTCTAAACTCTAGCCAAACTTCTCACTCCTCATCATGACTCCTCATACCCCTTATCAGCCCATTACACTAATATTCCATCTCCTTAGTTCACTTCTGCACCCTAATATGACTCCTGTAGTTTTTACTGAACGCAGACCATCCTAAGTTATATGACGTATATAATGGGTAGTACTCAAAATATTCATCCAAATGTCCTATGTTATTTACTGGGAGTCTAACATGACATAATTAGGGTAAATCCAGACAATTATAATTTTCCTAATTTAATTTATATTTAATTAATTTCTTCCAATAATAAAACATGGAGATCTTGAACATGAAGTACATTCTCCAGGTATGTATAAGCTTCCACAAAATTATGATAAATATTAGGCATCATTCTAATAGTATATGCTAATCTCCCAAATTTTGCAAGTTTTAAACCATTGATCCTCAATTTTTGGAATATAATCACAGATTTATAGTTAAAGGAACAAGTATTACAAATAAGCTTCTAAAAATTATAAAAAAATTCAAGTATGACAAAATTATGCTCTAAAAACATTCTGACAAAGTTTCTAAATATACAGCAAGGTCTAGATGTCTAATAACAATTTTGATTGTGTTCCATCATATACCAATTAATAAAGCAGGTACTAAAAATATACTTCCAAATTTTTTGATAAAATTCAAGTGTGAACCTATTCACTTATAAACACCACTGATCAAGTTTCATAATTTTTCAACAAGAAATGAGCTCTAAATGAATTATTTACAAAGATTCCAAATTTATGAGCTTGTGAAGTAGATACTGTAATTATGTATTTTAAAATTCTAATAAAATTCATACATGAGTATAATGGTCTAAACCTCCCTCTGCCCAACTTTCATGACTTTCCAATGGACAGTGAGTTCACCATATCCAAGTAATTAACTAGGGCTAACTCATGCATTACAAAGGAAGTTCGATTAATGTTCCAAAATTATCAATTAAATTTCCAGGGGTTCATACTAATTTTAAAACTACACTACCCAAGTTTCACCAAAGTTCAGTGAGTTTTAATAACTTTTTCTATCACTACAAGATTTGTGCCCTAAACTAGGGTTAGGGTTTTGAGGGACTTATTAACTTTAAAATCCATTTAGATTTCTGCCAAACGATTCTAGCTACCCTAGAATCCTCTCCACTATGTTTCAAATCATATCAAGGTCATTTGACCACCTGCCCTTCACAAACCACCAAGAACCATCCTTAGTGTTTGGCCTTGGTTCCAAGGGAAAATCTACCCCCAATCCACCTAAAAATCCATGAGAGGGTTCTAGAGATCATGCCTAGTTAGTGGTCAAAATCTCAGCCTCTATTGAGGTGATTTGACCACTCAAATCATAAAGTGCACTTTTGACCTAAAACCCCTTAATAGGGCAAAGCATAGGTTTGTTCATTTCTAATCTAAAACATCTCCAAATGAGATGAAAAATTATACAGGGCCTTATGATAAACCCAGGGACCACTCACCAAAATTTGGGAGGGTTTGGAAGTTATTAGGCCACCTAATTAATTTATATAAGGATTATTACAATTTTCCAAACACTATAGGAAATTGTTTTCCAAAAATCCTCATTTTTCGATATGTTCTAGATATATGTAATATTGAACCCCATCGAAAAGTTCAAGTCATTTGGATGTCTTGATTGATGGGTACACTCAAATAATTCCCTGTTCAACCCTATGTATAGATCTCACCAAAATGGGTGATGTGGTCTAACAACGACTCCAAATTGGTTCAAATTAATTTTAAAATAAAGAAGACTCATGAATCTATAATTTTTATGTTAACAATTTTTCCTGATCTAGCCTCTAACTATTTTTAATATTTAATTTAAAACCTCCCTATAAATAGGACAGAAATTGGAATAATATGAATTAATAATTTAACCCAGCAAAAATCTTAAAGCAGATCTATCGTCTACTGGTCATCTTCTTCCTCTAGCCAAGGGATGAGATTAGCCCGACCTAGAGCGCATTCCAGACGTTGTCGCCGGCCAGCCAGCCTCCTCCCTGGCTGGCCACTGCCACCACCACCACCTCCATTGAGGTGGTGGACATCACTGGGCGGAAGCACGGCCGCCGGAGAGGTGCTTCCCGGCGAACCCAAGAGCTATGTTCTTGCGGGAAAAAGCCATGAAGAGAAGCTTTTCCCGATCGGGCTCAGTTGAGCCCGATTCTTAATCCTAAGGAAATCTATGATCTACCCGTAGAGAGAGAGGAGGGGAGGACCTTGTTCGCATGCTGCAGGCATGCAGATCGAAGGAAAGCCATTTCCGATGGTGGCGCCGCTCGACTTCTGCAATAGCACAGTGGGAGGGCTCGAAATCTTCAGGTAAAGGCTGATAAATGTTCCTCTTGGGCCACTGATGGTATTTAAAGGCTTGGTTAAGTAGGGGAGAGGCCAAAACTTCAATGGCCATTAATGCCATTGAAAGCTTGGCTCGGCCATGGAGGAGGTGGGGTGAACCTGGCTTAATCCAGCCAAGTAACGGCTAGAAACTCCTCCTCTTCGCTAGAGGTGTTGAATCCTGCCATTAAAGTGGAGGGGAAGGGGCCACGACATCAAGTGTCATTACTGGCCGTGAAAGCCGGTGCTCGACCATGGCTGAAGCTTTCAGCATGTTCATAACTGTCGGCCACGTGGCCTACCTCCATTTGACAGGTCAATATTTTTCAATAATACTTAATTAGGTGTTAATAATAGAAACAGATAATTAACACCTCCTAGCCCACTTCTCAAAACGGCCCGGTTCAACTGAACAAGCAGCCAAGCCAAAACTTTCAGAAAAAATTCTATGTAAAATGGCGTTTAGTGAGCTCAGCTCACTCAACGCCATCCAGCCTACGGCGTTGAGTGAGCTCAGCTCACTCAATGCCATCCTGCCTACGGTGTTTAGTGAGCTCAGCTCACTCAACACCATCCAGACTACGGCGTTGAGTGAGCTCAACTCACTCAACGCCATCCAGACTACGGTGTTGAGTGAGCTCAGCTCACTCGACGCCATCCAGTCTACATTAGATGGCGTTGAGTGCAGTCAGTGCACTAAACATCGTTCAGCTTATGGCATTGAGTGCACTCGACGCTCTCAACTCCATCCAGCCTGAAAGATGGCGTTGAGTGCAGTCAGTGCACTAAACGCCATTCTGCTTATGGCGTTGAGTGCACTCGACGCACTCAACGCCAGCCAGCCTTTGGCATTGGGTGCACTCGATGCACTCAACGAACAAGCCCAAATCCTGTTTTAGGTAAATTTCCGACTTACTATTTGTAGACCAAGGTGATTTTCACCTTGAGCCCGGGTCACTTGGCCTCCTTTGGCTTCCTAGGGTTTTATCATGACTTGGTCATGACAAAACCTCTCCTAGGGGTCTGGTCGGAAATGGGATGTTACAACTTAATAGGGTAAATGTACTTGACCGTGGAGGTTCCTAAAGCTTGAACACGCTTCTCTCAAAGTCATGCCCAACTGAGTTTAGGAAGGTCCGACTGAACTCTCGTCCAAATCGTAGGCCTAAAGCTCGCTTTACGCGGTGAACCCCACTATTGGATTTCACTCCAATCCGGTAGATTTTGACATCTGCCTCTCTCGAGGGGTACGTGCAACTCTCTTTACACTTGAGTGTTCACTTCAAACTACGAGCCTCTGGGCTAGCTAAGAGTGAAAACATAAATGGAAATTATATATCGATGATATAACTCCAAACATGAAAAATCAAGAGTAATTCGAAGGCCTAAACCCTAAAAAAAGTAAATTCAAAGCATCATAACTTAATCAACTCAAACCTCGGATCATCAAGATCGAGTACAAGGAGGATTAGTTAATCATAGCAAAGTGGAGGAGGAGGAGGGATGAGTAGAATAACATTAAGAACACAAAGATAAAAAAGGGTCACTTTACATTAATATCAAAAGAGAGAGCTACAACTTGAAGGAAAATTACAAGTGCAATGAAATAGAAAACCTAAACTAGCATTAACATTAAGCTACTAAAGCTATTACAAAAGCTAATACAAAAGGAGTAAACTAAGCTAGGGTTAGAAAGGAACTAAAATCAGAAAGAGAGAAAGGGTAGAAAGCATGAAAAAGACTAAGAAGTAAAAGGGCAGCACATCCCCTCTCATCCAAAAACTATTCTGGACACAAGGGGGTACCACTATATTTATAAGCAAAATTCTCGGGTTGGTCACACCCTCTGTCACGCCCAGGGAGGGCGTTTACAGGGGGCGTGACATGCACAAAGTTGACCTCGGGCTCTGTATTCTGGCAGGATTGATGATTGCTTCTGTGCATCGGCGGACATGCCCTAGGCTATGCCCGTGTAGGAGGGGTGTGTAAGGTACGTCAAGTCTAGATCATTGGTCGGAAATCCATCAGTCGTCAAAAAAGGTGGAACACGCCCCTGTTCCACGCTCGTGTAGGCAGGGCGTGTTAGTAATATTGATGTGCAGTAACGAAAAATCTTTAAATGCGGCTGCATGCTTCAGGATGAGGATGAAAACCCTGTGACACTCCCATAGAGGGCGTGTTAGGGGGCGTTAAAGCAGTTTTTCTCGTTATGTTGGCTCTGGCAGCAGACTTCCTTGGGATCGAGTCACACGCCCGGTGACGCACCTAGGGAGGGCATGTAAGGGGGGGGGGCGTGTTGTAACATCCCATTTCCGACCAAACCCCTAGGAGAGGTTTTGTCATGACCAAGTCATGGAAAAACCATAGGAAGCCCAAGAAGGCCAAGTGACCCGGGCTCAAGGTGAAAATCACCTTCGTTTGCAAATAGTAGGGCAAAAATTTACTTAAAAAGGATTTGGGCTTGGGCATTGAGTGCGTCGACTGCACTCAACGCCAAAAGCTGAATGGCATTGAGTACACTGAGTTCACTCAACGCCATCCTGTGTAGGATGGATGGCATTGAGTGAGCTGAGCTCACTCAATGCCATCGTCTGGATGGCATTGAGTGAGTAGAGCTCACTCAACGCCGTAATTTGGATGGCTTTGAGTGAGTTGAGCTCACTCAACGCTATAGCCTGGATGGCGTTGAGTGAGCAGAGCTCACTAAACACCGTAATCTGGATGGCGTTGAGTGAGCAGAGCTCACTCAATGCCGTAGTCTGGATGGCATTGAGCGAGAAGAGCTCATTCAACGCCGTGGTCTGGATGGCGTTGAGTGAGCAGAGCTCACTCAATGCTGTGGTCTGGATGGCGTTGAGTGAGTTGAGCTCACTCAATGCCGTAAACTGGATGGCGTTGAGTGAGCCGAGCTCACTCAACGCCATTTTACTTAGAAAATCTTCTGGCAAGGTTTTAGCATGGTTGATGGTTCAGTTGAACCGTGCCGTTCCAGGAAGTGGGCCAGAATGAATTATTGGGCCATTTCTCTTATTAAGACTCAGTTAAGTTTTATTTTAAAATGTTGACTGGGGAATGCCACGTGGCGTCAGTTTTGAAAACAAAGAGAATAGTCTCAGCCATGGCCGAAAACCGGCATTCACGGCCATTGATGGCACATGATGCCATGGCCCCTTCCCCTCCTCTTTAATGGCTGGATTAAACTCCTCTTGGGAAGAGGAGGATTTTCCAGCCGTTACTTGGCTGGATTAAGCCGTGTTCAGCCCCCCTCCACCATGGCCGAAATGGCCTTTATGGAAAATTAATGGCCACCATCGGTTAGTCCTTCCCCATCCCCCTTTTACTTGTTTAAAAGCTTCCCTAGACCCCAAGCATTCGTTTCCACACCTTTCCCAAAGGAGACGAGAGAATTCTGCGTGCTGTTGAAGAGCGCCGGCGACACCTCCACCATTAATGGCTTTCCATCGATCTGCACGCCTCAAGCCCGCGAATAAGGTCCTCCTCTACTCCTTCTCTCGTGGGTAGATCGTAGGAATCATTTAGGACAAGAATCAGACTCAATTGAGCCAATACAAGTTTTCATTTCCATGGTTCTTCAAAAAAACATGGTGGTTGGGTTCGCCGGAAACCGCCTCTTTGGCAGCCGCGCCGCCCCTTGACGGTAGCCCTCACCTCAACGGAGGTGGTGGTGGTGGTGGCCGGCCAGGGAGATGGCTAGGTGGACGAGAAATCTGCTTAGAAGGCTACATGTTTTAGTCATTTTTAGGGTTGCTGGTTTTGGGGTTTTTTAGAAGATGAACAGTGCCATGCATTTTTTTTAATTATATTTAAATATATTAAATAGTGTATTGTTTCACTAGTTATTTTTCTCCTTTTAAATTAAATAAATTAGGCCCTTAGAGGCTGTTTTAGGAAAAATGGCCAGTCACAGAAGTTGTAGCCCTTCAGGTCTAGATTGTTCTAAAATTTATTTCAACTCGTTTGGGTTAGTGGTTTGACCACAGAACCCATTTTGGTGGGACCTATACCTAGGGCTATCCGTAGATTTAAATGGATTCTCACCCTTCATCTCTTTTCCAAATGATTATAAATATGAGCAGGAAGTCTACCCTAGCTATACCTAGGGCCTGTCCAAAAATGGGAATTTTTTGAGAATATGTTTCTATAGTTTTTAGAAAATTTTAATAATCATTATATAAATTAATTAGGAAGCCTAATGACTTCCAAACCCTCCCAAATTTTTGGGAGTGGTCCCTGGGTTCATCATAAGGCACTGTATAATTTTTCATTTCATTTGGAGATGTCTTAGATTATAAATGAACAAACCTAAGCTTTGCCCTCTTAATGGGTTTTTAGGTCAAAAGTGCACATTGTGATTTAAGTGGTTAAATCACCTCAACAGAGGCTGAGATTTTTACCACTGACTAGGCATGATTCCTAGCACCCTCTCATGGAGTTTAAGATGGATTTGGGTAGATTTGCTCTAGGACCCAAGGCCAAACCCTAAGGATGGTTCTTGGTGGTTTGTGAAGGACAAGTGGTCAAATGACCTGGTTATGATTTGAAACTTGGTAGAGAGAATTCTAGGGTAGGTAGAATCCTCTGGAAGAAATAAAAAATAGATTCTAAGGTGAATAGGTCCCTCAAAACCCTAACCCTAGTTTAGGGCACAAACCTTGTAGTGATAGAAAATGCCACTAAAACTAACTGAACAGAGATGAGATTTGGGTACGGTAGTATTTAAAGTTAGTACAAGCTCTGGAGATTTTGTTATGAATTTAGGACTATTATTTCGGATACTTCATTAACAATTTAGTAATTTGTATTATTTACTTAGAAATTTATTATGTATTAACTACTTTCTGGAAATTGATGAACTTTAGCCATAGGACTTTTATTATGTTTTAAAGCTCTGTGAATTTTTATGGGATTTTTGGAAGATTATTTCTAAGGGTTGGTTCATTAAGTATTGTTTCCCATGAAAACTTAATTAAATTTCTTTTGGTGTCTAGCAAGCCTATAAAATTATGATTTTTGCACAATGACCCTTTCTATACCATATTAAGATTTTGTAACTTTTATATAATTTTCTGACGAATAATTTTGGTACTTCCTTCTTTACATATGATTAAGGGAATTATTTTGGATAAATTAATTAGAGGTCAAATAGTTTCTGAAAAGTTATAGAAATTAGTATCTAATAATATATCTCTGTTATTTAGTGATCAAAATTTTTGGGTGGCCACTACTTGAGTAGATCATATAGTTCATGTTCAAAATTACCCATGGCCAAACATTCTGAAAAATTCAATAAATATCAAATTAATTAGAAAAATTATGAATCTCTGATTTTAGACTAAACTTGTCATGATAGACCTCCAGTAAATTTTATACGAATTTTGGAAGACAATATGGATCGAGTACCTCCCTTTGTATACCTCATATAGCTTAGGATCGTCTGCGTTTAGTAAAAACTGCTTAAATCATATTAAGCTGCAAGATGAACTTAGAGGATTTGGATATTGGGATAATGGTTTGGAAATGTGTATGAATGCATCCGAAATATCCAAGATGATGATAGGTTGGTAGGTTGTCTAGTCGTAAGAGGTGCTCGAGACTGACGAAAGATCGTCCTCCCTAGTAGGAGAGGAAGAGTCTTAATACACTAGGGTTAGATCCAAAGTAATTTAAAATGGATCGGGTAATGAGTAATAACCAATAAAAGTAAGTGCCTTGCGAAAGGGAACGATGGGCTTCAACTACCATCATAGTTCCTAGTGCCCTTTGAGAGCCCTTCACGGGGTATACCGGGGGCAGTCCTGGGCTAACGTAAACCATAGGAATAATAAACCAAAAGAGAAACTAGTATAACTAGAGTTTAACATTCACACACCCCAGTAGGTAGGGAGGTTCAGTAGGTTGGTTTAATTGTCTTTAAGTCGGTAGCTTCCGAAGGTAGATGCACGGACGGGACAGTCCGGGGAGCCGAGGGCTCGTGGGTTTAAATACAGAATAAGGTGGTGGGTCTTCAGTATTTGACTGTCGTTAGCACTGACGTCGGTACGTAGACTCGACAGTGTGGGACACTTAGCCAAAGAAAGTCTGGTGAATACAGCCAGCACTAGTACGTGAATACTCTAGGTTGTGTTCTTCTAGGGGCGTACGGAAAGGCTAGGCCCGGTAGTGTGGATGCCCGCCTAGAAGTGGGTGGCCCAACCCACTGTCTCCGTTTGCCACTATGAAGGTTCCTGGGAGTGAAGCTAGCTGCCCAAACAGGGGGAACTAAAGGTCTGTGCGCATAGAGTCGTGTGCGTTAGTTGCACTTGCATGAATCATGGAATAGCATATCAATACACTCATATTTGCATACAACCGACACCCCAACGTATTAATCGGTATGGGACTTTTTATACGATGGGAGCCTTGCAGAAGACCCCTTAACTTATAAGTTTGTATGGCCATTCATATAAGTTAAGGTTACATATTTAATTTCTACTTGTCCTTTCATATATATATATATATATATATATATTGATTTTCTATATATTTACCTTACTGCTCACTATTTTAGAACTGCTAGATGTACCTTTCATACTTAGCTGCTTATACAATATATGTTTACTGTTACACTAGTTCTGCTGTCACCCGCCTTGCTTATTCTCCACCATTGTAGCTTCCCTTTCCTCCTCTCTGCTTGGTGCCTAGGAGCCATAGGGGGAGGGGTAGGGGATGATAGGACTTAGTCTTTATGACTAATGGTTTTTGAACCATAACATTATAGGAGCTCCGGATTGGAGACAGGGACCAACAGTCCAGGGACCCGCACCAGCAGAGTACGGTTCGCATGGAGGTGGGCCAGTCTAGTTCCGGAGTACCTATGACCAACTCCGTAAGTGATTAGTCTTCTTATAGCTTCTGCGATGAGTGATTTGTAGTGAGGACTCTGATGTACCGGGCTTGAGCTCGTTTATATATTTAATCTGTACTGTTCTTTTGTAGTACTTTCTACTTTCTATATATTGATGGACTTGCTGTGATTTTTATTCATATATGATTATGTGGACATGTTTCATTTTCTTCTCTCTATTTGTGATCGAAAAAGGCTGACAGAATTGGCTTTTTGTAGTGGCGGCCTTCCCGAGTGTCAATGTCACTGCAAAGCGGCGATTCTTGGCATAAGACCCCGGTGGTTGAAAAGGAAAAAAATGGGGTCTTACAAGTGGTATCAGAGCATACCTCGATCGAAATAGAAGTAGTCCACAAAACCTTAGGCCACCCCCGTGCGAGCTTTGTTTGTGGACAAACTAGCTGCGGAAGCAGTGGTGTGCCCATAAGGAAATCACATGTAAAGTCCAATCTTTCCCCTTTCTTATATTCCTTTCATACGATGTCTAACGAATGGAATTTTTCCTTGTAGCCTGCGACGAACCCTACCCCACAGCAGGGGACACCTAAGGCTCTGAATGTGGTCCCACCTCCGCCGGCTCCAGCTCCGTTCCAGTAGACGGAGATGGGGCAAACACTGATGGCCATTCTGGAGGCCTTCATAGCTCATCAAGCCCTGGCTCCACATCCAAACCCCGGGGCCAACTATATGAGAGTCTTCCGAGGGACTTTCCCCTCCATCCTACCTGGGGACAGAGTCGGCAGTATGCACGGAGGAATGGTGGATACCATCTATGAGATGCTTGCGGGGATTCGATGCCCCACTGAGGAGGCGGTTGCTTTGGCATTCTCCTTCCTTGAGTCACATGGGAAGAGGTGGTGGAAGTCACAGCTGGACACCACATTTGCGGGTATGGATTGAGCAGATATTTCTTGGGAGGAGTTCAGAGCAGCGCTCCTAGGACATTTCGTACCTCAGTCGGCGAGGGACGAGCTGAAGGATAGGTTCCTGCGGTTGAGGCAGGGGAATAGGACAGTGCTGGAGTATTATCAAGAGTTTACTCAACTGGCCCGCTATGCGGACGCTTATCATTTGGATGACGTTGGCTATGCCAGGAGGTTTTACAAGGGGCTGCAAGACGACATGAGACAGGCCCTCCTCTTTGTCTCAGTGAGGAGTTTGGCCAGGATTCTGGAGATGGCCAAAAAGAGAGAAGCGGATCAGCTTACAGTCAAGAGCCAGAAAAGACCGGCTGACGATGCAGTGATTGGAGGTCGTAGAGACCGCCCTTGAGGCCAGTTATTGGGGAGAGAAGGAATGGGGATTAACCTCGTAAGGAGATTGGGCAGGAGCAGAGGAGTTAGGGGGTATTGGCTCCCCAGCCCTTACAAATACTGGAGATGCCAAGGACAACAGAGCAGGCACCGGTGTGCTTTCAGTGCAATCAGCCGGGGAATATCAAGAGGAACTGTCCTATGAGGTGAGCACCCCCACTAGCACTTCAGGGCGCCCCACCTCCCCGGCAGTTTGGCGGCCGAGGAAATGATCGAGTACGAGGATATCGGGACCGAGGCCACAGGCCAGAGAGGGAGCAGGTGTATGCTCTAGACTTGACACAGCCCCGGAACCCGGAGCAGGTTATCGTAGGTATGTCTATACTTATTTCCCTTCCTAGGAACTAGTTTTCTAGACATTGCCTTGTTAGAAACCAAGAGAAGATAACTATAACTAGAATATTAAGACACTTAATTACCTCAGGCATAGTTTTTATCGACGGCAAGCCCGCTCACACGCTCTTCTACACTAGTGCTTCGCACTTGTTTGTGTCGGAAGATTTTGTGAAAGGACTGGCAGGAGTGGAGCAGTTCACCGGAAAGATAATGAGGGTGCTCCTACCCGATGGATCAGAGCTAATGACATATGTTCATTGCAATATGGAGGCAGAGATCGGCGGGAAGGCGTTTGAGGCACCAATGATGATCATAAGGATGCCAGATTACGATCTAATCCTGGGCATGACATGGCTGTACTAGAACCATTCCCAGATTGACTGCGTGGCGAAGAGGATCACATGAGGCACGGGGACTCCTTCATTGTTATCGAAGGTATTATACTAGCACCCCGTATATTATTATCTTCTGTGTAGGCCAGCAAGGCCCATCTTTAGGAGGAGGAGGTTTATTAGGTTCTTTTTGAGGCGGTTGTGGCCAAGGACTCCATTTCAGATATTCCAGTAGTGCGAGACTTTGCTGATGTATTTCCGGAAAGCTACTAGGGCTACCCCCGCACCGAGAGAGGGACTTCAAGATTCAGCTCATACCGGGGGCTAAGCCGGTATCCAGAGCTCCCTATCAAATGGCCCCGAAGGAGTTGGTGGAATTTCAAAGCCAGCTTCAGGAGTTAGTGGAGGCCGGGTTCGCCCGGCCTAGCTCTTCACCATGGGTAGCTCCGGTATTATTCGTCAAGAATAAGGACGGCACTCTTTGACTGTGTATAGATTACCGTGTCCTGAACAGGTTGATGGTCCGGAATACTTATCCCTTGCCAAGGATATACGAGCTATTTGACCAGCTGGAGGGAGCCCATTGGTTCTCAAAGCTTGATCTGAGATTGGGGTACTTCCAGCTTCATATTCGGGAAGATGACATCCCGAAGATAGCCTTCAGCAACGATATGGTTTGTACGAGTTTACCGTGATGCCTTTCGGGCTCACGAATGCACCCTCCGCATTCATGACCTTGATGAACCGGGTGTTCGAAGAGTATCTAGATGTATTCGTTATTGTATTCATCGATGACATCCTTATCTATTCGAGGTCGGAGGAGGAGCATGCGAGGCATCTGGCCTTGACTTTGGAGAAGCTCCGAGAGCATAAGATGTATGCCAAGTATAGAAAATGCCAGTTCTGGCTAAAGGAGGTGGCCTTTTTGGGCCATGTCATCAGTGGAGCAGGTTTGGCAGTAGATCCGGCAAAGGTCCAGGCAGTACGGGATTGGCCACCACTAAAGATGGCCTCAGATGTTTGAAGTTTCTTAGGACTTGCCGGTTATTACCAGATTTCGTAAAGGGGTTCTCTCAGATTGCCCTCCCTCTTACGTCTCTAACGAAGAAGGAGTCTCCTTTTATTTGGACACCACGATGCGAATCTGCTTTTCATGAGCTGAAGAATCATCTTACCTCGGCTCCCATCCTTGCTCTTCCTTCAAGGAAGGAAGGATTTCAGGTGTACACAGATGCATCCTATCAGGGGATGGGTGTCGTTCTGATGCAGAACGAGCACGTAATAGCCTACGCCTCCCGTCAGCTAAAGAAGCTTGAGCAGAATTACCCCGTGCACGACTTGGAGATGGGGGCAGTTGTTTTTTCTCTAAAGTTCTGGCGGCACTACCTCTACGGAGTTCACAGTGACATCTTCTAGGACCACAAGAACTTGAAATACGTAGACACATAGAAGGAGTTAAACATCAGGCAGTGATGCTGGGTGGAGTTTCTGTCAGACTACCAATATACCATGCACTACCATTCGGGGAAGGCAAATGTGGTCTCAGACGCTTTGAGCCGGTGAGCGAGTACATCAGGAGTAGGCCCGCAGCTGATGTCCTTGGAGTTGGTTAAATAATTCGAGGAGATGCAAATATCACTGGTGTCCGAGGATGACCCGGAGTTATACATGGAGTACCTGGAATCGATGGTTACCACTGATTATATTTAGGAACGCATCAGAGATGGGCAGAAGCTGGATGTGAGGGCTAAGCCGATATTCAGAGCCCTGGAGGAAGGCATGACAAAAGATTACACTTTGAGGGATGGTCTCCTGTGTTTCAGAGGCAGGGTCTACATACCGGTAGGAGGCCAGATCCAGGAGGACATTATGATGAATGCTCACTAAAGCAAGTACTCGGTGCACCCGGGAATCACCAAGATGGTGAAAGATTTGAAGAGGACGATGTACTGGCCGGGTATGAAGAAGGACATTACGTACTTTGTCATGCATTGTAAGGCCTGCGAACTCGTAAAGGCAGAGTGTACGAATCCGGCCGGCTTTCTGCAGCCACTTCCGGTGTCAGAGTTGAAATTTGATGATATAGCCATGGATTTCATACATGGGCTACCTCGATCCCGTGCGGGAAATTACTCGATCTAGGTGATAGTGGATAGGATAACGAAGGTGGCTAGATTCATTCCAGTGGCGAAAGACGCCCCGGTTGGTGTATTGGTACGGAGGTTCATTGAGCAGTTTGTGCGTTATCATGGGGTGCCCAAGACTATCATTTCGAATCGGGATGGGCAGTTTACATCCAGGGAGTGGAGGTCAGTTCAGGCCCATTTGGGTTCTCGGTAGACATTCAACACGGCTTTTCACCCTCAGACTGACGGCCAGACGGAGCACATTAACCGTACACTGGAAGATCTTTTGCGCCTGTGTATTTTGGACCGCAGAGATCCTTGGGAGAGGTTGCTACCACTGGTCGAGTTTTCATATAACAACGCCAATCAGTACAGCATAAGAATGGCTCCATATGAGGCGTTGTATGGACGAAGGTGCAGGACCCCACTATCATGGGTTCAGGATGAGGATCCGCAGGCACTAGGCTCAGAGTTTGTGGGGGATACAGATGTTCAGATTAGATTGATCCAGGACAGAATATTGGAAGCCCAGAGTAGACAGGCCAAATATTACGATGCGAGTCATCGTCAGGTGGAGTTCTAGGTGGGAGACCGAGTTTTCTTGAAGATACAGCCGATGTATGGAGTCTCGCGGGTTCGCGGGCAGAAGAATCTCAGTCCGAGATATATGGGGCCTTACAGTATCCTTGAGGGAATCGGCCCCTTGGCTTACATACTGGAGCTACCGCCGGAGTTAGCGGGATTGCATGACGTCTTCCACGTCTCCTCACTATGGAGGGCTCTGCTACGCCCTGAGTAGCTGATTTCCACAGCAGACGACCCAGTTGCCTCAGATCGATCAGTCAACTTGGAGCCGGTCAGGATCGATGACACGACAGCGCGGGTCTTGCGACGTAAGAAGGTTCCGTTAGTCAAAGTTCTGTGGAGCAATCATGGGCAGGAGGAGCATACATGGGATCCACAGGACTTGATGCAGCAAAAGTATCTGAAACTCTTCGAGTCAGGTATACCTTAAACTGTAGGGAAGTTACAATTTCTTCTATTCCATTAGTAACCCCCGTAGGCTTAACCTTAATTTCGGGGACGAAATTTTTATTTTTGTATATTGGGATTTGTGACATCCCATTTCCGACCAGACCCCGTGGAGAGGTTTTGTGATGACCAAGTCATGACAAAACCCTAGGAAGCCCAAGAAGGCCAAGCGACCCAGGCTCAAGGTGAAAAACACCTTGGTCTGCAAATAATAGGGAAGAAATTTACTTAAAACAGGATTTGGGCTTGGGCATTGAGTGCGTCGAGTGCAGTCAATGCCAAAAGCTGAATGGCGTTGAGTGCACCGACTGCACTCAACGCCATCCTGTGTAGGATGGATGGCGTTGAGTTAGCTGAGCTCACTCAACGCCATAGTCTGGATGGCGTTGAGTGAGCAGAGCTCACTCAACTCCATAATCTGGATGGCATTGAGAAAGCTGAGATCACTCAATGCCATAGTCTGGATGACGTTGAGTGAGCAGAGCTCACTCAATGCCATAATTTGGATGGCGTTGAGTGAGCAGAGCTCACTCAATGTCGTAGTCTGGATGGCGTTGAGTGAGCTGAGCTCACTCAATGTCGTAGTCTGGATGGCATTTAGTGAGCAGAGCTCACTCACCACCGTAGCCTGGATGGCGTGAGTGAGCAGAGCTCACTCAACGCCGTGGTCTGGATGGCGTTGAGTGAGCTGAGCTCACTCAATGCCATAAGCTGGATGGCGTTGAGTGAGCCGAGCTCACTCAACGCCATTTTACTTAGAAAATTTTCTGGCAAGGTTTTAGCTTAGCTGATGGTTCAGTTGAACCAGACCGTTCCAGGAAGTGGGCCAGAATGCGTTATTGGGCCGTTTCTCTTATTAAGACTCAGTTTAGTTTTATTTTAAAATGTTGACTGGGGAATGTTACGTGGCGTCGGTTTTGAAAACAAAGAGAATAGTCTCAGCCATGGCCAAAAACCGGCGTTCACGGCCATTGATGGAACATGATACCATGGCCCCTTCCCCTCCTCTTTAATGGCTGGATTCAACTCCTCTAGGGAAGAGGAGGAGTTTCCAGCCATTACTTGGCTGGATTAAGCTGTGTTCAGCCCCCCTCTACCCTGGCCGAAATGGCCTTTATGGACAATTAATGGCCAACATCGGTTAGTCCTTCCCCCTCCCCCTTTTAATGGTTTAAAAGCTTCCCTAGACCCCAAGCATTCATTTCCACACCTTTACCGAAGGAGACGAGAGAATTCTGCATGTTGTTGAAGCGCGCCGGCGTTACCTCCACCACTAATGGCTTTCCGTCGATCTGCACGCCTCCAACCTGTGAAAAGGTCCTCCTCTACTCCTTCTCTCGTGGGTAGATCGTAGGAATCGTTTAGGACAAGAATCAGACTCAATTGAGCCGATCCAAGTTTTCATTTCCATGGTTTTTCAAAAAAACATGGTGGTCGGGTTTGTCGGAAACCGCCTCTCCGGCGGCCGTGCCGCCCCTTGACGGTAGCCCTCACCTCAACAGAGGTGGTGGTGGTGGTGGCCGGCCAGGGAGAAGGCTTGGTGGACGAGAAATCTGCTTGGAAAGCTACAGGTTTTAGGCGTTTTTAGGGTTACTGGTTTTCGGGTTTTTGAGAAGATGAACAGTGCCATGCATTTTTTTAATTATATTTAAATATATTAAATAGTGTATTATTTCACTAGTTATTTTCCTCCTTTTAAATTAAATAAATGAGGCCCTTAGGGGCTGTTTTAGGAAAAATGGCCAGTCACAGAAGTTGTAGCTCTTCGGGTCTAGATTATTCTAAAAGTTATTTTAACTCGTTTAGGTTAGTGGTTTGACAATAGAACCCATTTTGGTGGGACCTATACCTAGGGCTATCGTGAGATTCAAATGGATGCCCACCCTCTATCCCTTGTCCAAATGATCTGAAATTCTGGCAGGGAGTCTACCCTAGCTATACCAAGGGCATGTCCAATAATGGGAATTTTTGGAGAATATTTTTTTATAGTTTTTAGAAATATTTAATAATCCTTATATAAATGAATTAGGTGTCTTAATGACTTCCAAACCCTCCCAAATTTTTGGGAGTGGTCCCTGGGTTCATCATAAGTCACTGTATAATTTTTCATCTCATTTGGAGATGTATTAGATTATAAATGAACAAACCTAAGCTTTGCCCTATAAAGGGGTTTTTATGTCAAAAGTGCACATTGTGATTTGAGTGGTTAAATCACCTCAACAGAGGCTGAGATTTTGACCACTTACTAGGCATGATTCCTAGCACCCTCTCATGGAGTTTGAGATGGATTGGTGGTAGATTTGCCCTATGACCCAAGTCCAAACCCTAAGGATGGTTCTTGGTGGTTTGTGAAGGGCAGGTGGTCAAATGACCTGGTTATGATTTGAAACTTTGTAGAGAGAATTCTAGGGTAGGTAGAATCCTCTGGAAGTAATCAAAAACAGATTCTAAGGTGAATAGGTCCCTCAAAACCCTAACTCTTGTTTAGGGCACAAACCTTGTAGTGATCGAAAATGTCACTAAAACTCACTGAAAAGTGATGAGATTTTGGTACGATAGTGTTTAAAGTTAGTACAAGCTCTGGAGATTTTGTTATGAATTTAGGACTATTATTTTGGATACTTAATTAACAATTTAGTAATTTGTATTATTTACTTAGAAATTTATTATGGAGTAACTACTTTCTGGAAATTGATGAACTTTTGCCATAGAACTTTGATTATGTTTTATAGCTCTGTGAATTTTTATGGGATTTTTGGAAGATTATTTCTAAGGGCTGGTTCATTAAGTATTATTTCCCATAAAAATTAATTAAATTTATTTTGGTGTTTAGCAAGCCTGTAAAATTATCATTTTTGCACAATGACACTTTCTGTACCATATTAAGATTTTGTAACTTTTATATAATTTTTTGATGAATAATTTTGGTACTTCCTTCTTTACGTATGATTAAGGGAATTATTTTGGATAAATTAATTAGAAGTTAAATAGTTTCTGAAAAATTATGGAAATTAGTATCTAATGATATATTTCTGTTATTTAGTGATGAAAATTTTTGGGTGGCAATTACTTGAGTAGATCATATAGTTCATGTTCAAAATTCCCCATGGCCAAACATTTGGGAAAATTCAATAAATATCAAATTAATAGAAAAATTATGAATATCTGATTTTAGACTAAACTTGTCATGATAGACCTCCAGTAAATTTTATAGGAATTTTGGAAGACAATTTGGAGTACCTCCCTTTGTATACCTCATATAGCTTAGGATGGTCTGCGTTTAGTAAAAACTGCTGAAATCATATTAAGCTGCAGGATGAACTTAGAGGATTTGGATATTGGGATAATGGTTTGGAAATGTGTATGAATGCATCCTTAATAGCCAAGATGAGGATAGGTTGGTAGGTTGTCTAGTCGTAAGAGGCGCTCGGGACCGACGAAAGATCGTCCTCCCCGGTAGGAGAGGAAGAGTCTTAATACACTAGGGTTAGATCCAAAGTAATATAAAAGGGACCGGGTAATGAGTAATAACCAATAAAAGTAAGTGCCTTGCGAAAGGGAATGATGGGTTTAAGCTACCATCATAGTTCCTAGTGCCCTTTGAGAGCCCTTCACGAGGTATACCGGGGGCAGTCCTGGGCTAACGTAAACCGTATGAATAATAAACCAAAAGAGCAACTAGTAAAACTAGAGTTTCACATTCACACACCCCAATAGTTAGGGAGGTTGAGTAGGTTGGTTTAATTATCTTTAAGTCGGTAGCCTCCGAAGGTAGATGAACGTCCGGGACAGTCCAGGGAGCCGAGGGCTCGAGAGT
This sequence comes from Platanthera zijinensis, assembly GCA_039513925.1. Classification (NCBI taxonomy): domain Eukaryota; kingdom Viridiplantae; phylum Streptophyta; class Magnoliopsida; order Asparagales; family Orchidaceae; genus Platanthera; species Platanthera zijinensis. The sequence continues at coordinate 155,385,090 of CM077093.1, forward strand.
TTAAATACAAAATAAGGTGGTGGGTCTTCAGTATTTGACTATCGTTCACACCGATGTCGGTACGTAGACTCGGCGGTGTGGAACACTTAGCCAAAGAAAGTCTGGTGGATACAGCCAGCACTAGTACGCGGATACTCTAAGTTGTGTTCTTCTAGGGGCGTATGGAAGGGCTAGGCCCGGTAGTGTGGATGCCCGCCTTAGAGTGGGGGCCCGACCCACTGTCTCTGTTTGCCACTACGGAGGTTCCTAGGAGTGAAGCTAGCTTCCCAAACAGGGGTAACTAAAGGTCTGTGCGCATAGAATCGTGTGCGTGAGTTGCACTTGCATGAATCATGGCATAGCATATCAATACAGTCATATTTGCATACAACTGACACCCCAACGTATAAATCGGTATGAGACTTTTTATACGATGGGAGTCTTGCAGAAGACCCCTTAAGTTATAAGTTTGTATGGGCATTCATATAAGTTAAAGTTACATATTTAATTTCTACTTATCCTTTCATATATATATTGATTTACTACATGTTTACCTTACTGCTCACTATTTTAGAACTGCTAGATGTACCTTTCATACTTAGCTGCTTATATAATATATGTTTACTGTTAGACTAGTTCTGTTGTCACCCGCCTTGCTTATTCTCCACCATTATAGCTTCCCTTTCCTCCTCTCCACTCGGTGCCTAGGAGCCATGGGGGGAGGGGGAGGGGATGATAGGACTTAGTCTTTATGACTAATGGTTTTCGAACCACAACATTACAGGAGCTCCGGATGGGAGACAGGGACTAGTAGTCCACAGACCAGCACCAACAGAGTATGGTGCGCATGGAGGTGGGCCAGTCTAGTTCCGGAGTACCTGTGACCAGCTCCGTGAGTGATTAGTCTTCTTATAGCTTCCGCGATGAGTTATTTGTATTGAGGACTCTGATGTACCGAGCTTGAGCCCGTTTATATATTTCATCTGTACTGTTCTTTTGTAGTAATTTCTACTTTCTATATATTAATGGACTTGCTGTGATTTTTATTCATATATGATTATGTGGATATGTTGTATTTACTTCTCTCTCTTTATGATCGAAAAAGGCCGGCAAAATTGGCATTTTGTAGTGGCGGCTTTCTTGAGTGTCGGTGTCACCGCAAAGCATCGATTCTGGGCATAAGACCCCGGTGGTTGAAAAGAAAAAAAAGGGGTCTTACACGTGTCAAGTCTTTTTTGGCCGGAATCTTTGGAAACCTGCAAAAAGAGAAGAAAACATTAGCGGGAATAATATATAAATAAGGAAATCAATATATAAGATTACAAGTCAAGATTTGCACATTAAAAGCCATAAAATACCCTAATAGTTTAGACTAAAAAACGTACTATCAAATTCCCCCAAGCTTAAGCTTTGCTTGTCCCCAAGAAAAGATATAAAAACTAGAATACCATAAAAAAGTGACTAATCAAAACGTTCTAATTATGCCTACAAAAGTACTATGCGAAATTCTAAGTAGGGAGAAGGTGAAATGTAAATCTAAAACAATTACATAAACATAGTTTACAATTTATAAAATTAACTTACGAAAATAAGTCATCCAAAATTTTAAAAAATTTCTTTAAATATAAGCAAGGCAGCGAAATGAAAAAATGCATTGAGTTGTTACTAGATCCAAGCAACACATTATAACTATATCATTTAAATAACAAAAATCTAAATTTAAATCCAAAACTAATACTGATTTACTATTCTTCATTACTTAGTTAATAAATAAAATTCAAATGCATGAATCAAAAGGACTTATTAGGACCAAAACGTTTGGTTTAGGATTATGATTAGGAGTGGAATTCAAAGATAAATAAGGAGGCTTAAAAATCACACTAAACCAAAACGAGTTTCAAAAATAAATTTTTTTTTCTTTTTTTTTTTATTTTCCATTTTTTTTCTTTTCAAAACAAAGGACATAATTAATTTTTTTTTTCTTTTCATTCTGATATTGGCCAAACAAAAGTAAACACTTCTTTTGAGAATACTTTTTCAAAAACTTCTCCTAAAATATCACAAAATAACCCTATCATAATCACGAACTTTTTTTTAAATGAAACTCAAAAAGGCTAGTGTGATTATATAGGTTGGACAATTTTAGCTTTGGTGAAAATGAAATGATAAGTGGAGCTATCAATCGAAATTGGAAAAAGGCTCAAAAGCGGCTAACTAGGGGTAAAAAATTTATTTTGGCAAGAAGGCTCAAATGAAAACAAAAATAGCCTAAATCATTTTCAAGCTTTTAAATTTATCTAAAGAATAGTTTTGAAAAATTTGAAAAAACAAGTCCTAGATATTAAAAGAAGATTAATGAAATTATCTTGAAAATAGAGATAATAGGCGACTTTGATCATTCACATCTACTACGCTAATCAAAAGTTGACATTACATAAATTATCCAAAAATGAAAAGGAAAATAGTGCATGAAATATTTTTAAGAAAGTAAAGAAAATAAAGAACGAAAACCATAATAAAAATGCGAATTTTAGAAAAAATCTTTCACGTTAACGTGCTACCGTGAATTTGAAACACAGCATGACCAACATTTTACTTGTGAAATATAATTAAAAAGAATGATTAGAAATATTTTAATTAGCTAAGTTGTTTATATGGGATTTTGAGAAAAACAAAACAAAACAAGGGGTACTATTGAAATAGCAAAATTCGTTTAAACTATTAAAGTAAAAAACAAATAGCATATATTTTTTTTATTTTGAAATATTCTCTTTTTTTAGATTTTGAAATATTTTCTATTTTTTTCGGATTTTTAAGATAAAAAAATAAAGACAAGAGAAGAAGGAAATCCTCCCCGAAACTTAAAATAGACATTGTCCTTAATGGATAAAGGAGGGTAGAGAGAGAAATTAAAATAGAAATGAAAGTACAGAATTGAAAAAGAGGTACTTCCCCGTATTTATGTGTCGCGAAAGTTGAGTGATGTCGCTCCCCCATGCTTGCACTTTGAATCTTCTTGAAATTTCTTCTTTGGACTTTGTGATGTATTCAGCAGTGTTGGTGCAGGCAATCGCACAAGCCTCAGCTTGTCGGAGCCGTCCGGGGCAAAAATTATAGAATAAAAAAAACTATCTTGGGTTGCCTCCCAAGAGCGCCCTTTGTTTAAAACATCGTTTAAGCTCGACGAAACAAAATAATATTGTCAAAAAAATTATTGTCCAAAAATAATATTTAAAGTTTTAACAAAAATAAAAAGTATTAAGTTAGTTACAGTTCGTGCAGAAGAACATTAATACAATTCAGACTGACATCACCACAAAAATATAGTTTAAGACACTGACCATTAACGTTGAAATCGCCCTTATATGGGTGTGAAATTAAAACAGTAAAGTATGGAAAAACTTATTTAACAGAAAACGGCTCAGACAAACGAGACTTTAACTTGCCAGAAATAAACATAAACGAGAATTATAAAGAAGAGCTTGGTTGCCCGGCTTGAAGGTTTTTGGATGCCTTAAGTGCTTATCGTGAAAACATTTCGTCCGCTCTTTATAAAATTTGTTACTCTTGTAAATATAAGAGCGCCACTCGTCGAGTTCGTTAATTTGAAATTTTATAAGGTCGCCGACAGAGGGGGATCAAAATTTAAAAATCGTTAGGCCCAAAGAGCACGGTGTTCTAATTCTACGGGTAAATGACACAATTTTTCATAAACTAGCTGATATGGCGTACATACGATTGTGGTTTTGTATGATGTTCGGTAGGCCCATAGAGCATCGTCTAATTTGGTTAACCAGTCTTTCCTAGAAGTTGAAACAATCTTTTCTAATATACTTTTTTTCTCTCTGTTCACTACTTCGACTTGTCTGTTAGTTTGGGGGTGGTAGGCAGTTTAAAGCTTATTCGTAACGCCGTATTTAATAAGGATTTTTTAAAACTGTGTGTTACAGAAATATGAACCCCTATCGTTAATGATTTCTCGTGGCGTACCGAATTGAGAAAATAGATTTGTTAAGAAAGTAATTATGACTCGGGCATCGTTAGTAGGAAGAGCTTGGGATTTAGCCCAATGTGAGACATAATTGACGACAACTGAGTTGTATTTGTTTCTGAAGCTAGAAGGATGGGGGCCAACAAAATCAATTCCCCAGAGGTCGAAAATTTTGCACTCGTGGAAATAATTTTGCGGCATTTCATTTTTATTGGAAATGTTCCCCGACCGTTGGCAACTATCACACCTACTCTCAAAGGCTTGTGCATCTTTAAACAGGCTAGCAAGTAAAAACCTGCGCAAAGCACCTTGTGAGCGGTGCGAGCAGCTTGATAGTGACCACCAGTCGATCCTTAGTGCAAATGTTTTAAAATATCTAAACCTTCTTCAAAAGTGTCATATCTCCTTATCACTTATTCTACAAAGACTCTAAAAAGATGCGGGTCCTCCCAAAAATAGTTCTTCAACTCAGAAAAGAATTTCTTCTTTTGTTGAGAGGAGAACTTTTTTTGGAGCACACGAGCCACTAAATAATTGGCTATGTGTGCAAACCAAGGAGAAGGAGAAGTGTTAATTGAAAGCAGCTTTTCATCAGGAAAATAATCATTAAAAGATTTTTCATCTAAATTTTCAATATAAGGATTATCTAATCGTGAGAGATGGTCGGTGGCCAAATTATCGGCTCCTCGCTTATCACGGATTTCTAAGTCAAACTCCTGGAGGAGTAAGACCCAGTAAATCAGGCGTGGATTTGCATCCGTCTTAGCAAGAAGATATTTGAGGGCCGAGTGGTCCGTAAAAACGATAATTTTTTAAAGTGTAATATAAGGGCAGAATTTATCAAAAGCAAACACTACAGCTAGGAGCTCCTTCCCAGTTGTGGTATAATTCTCTTGTGCTGATGTAAGCATTTTACTTGCATAATAGATGGGGTGGAAGTTTTTAGAAATTCATTGTCCTTACGGCTCCCACTACGAAACTACTTGCATCGCACATAATTTCAAAGGGATGGTCCCACACCGGAGCTATCATAATGGGGGTGTTAATTAATTTATCTTTTATTAATTCAAAGGCAGACTAACAAAGGTCATCAAAAATAAATGGGGCGTCTTTTTCTAAGAGCTGAGTAAGGGGTTTGGTGATTTTGGAGAAGTCTTTTATGAAGCGGCGGTAAAATCCAGCGTGACTTAGGAAACTTCTTATAGCTTTGACGTTGGTAGGAGGCGGCAGATTCTCGATAACTTCTATCTTGGATATGTCAACTTCAATTCCTCTCTCAGAGATCTTAAGACCCAAAACTAACCATTCCATCATCATAAAATGCCATTTTCCCAATTTAGGGCAAGGTTAGTTTCTTCGCATCTTTCTAAGACTTTTTCGAGGTTTTCTAAACAACTATCAAAGGAAACACCAAACACGGAAAAATCATCCAGAAATACCTCCATAATGCTTTTTACAAACTTGTCGAAGATAGCGAGCATACATCGCTAGAATGTAGCTGGCGCATTGCACAATCCAAACAACATTCTTTGATAGGTAAAGGTGTCGAAGGGACAAGTAAATGTAGTTTTCTCTGGTCCTTGGGAGAAATCGGGATTTGAAAATACCTCGAGAGACCATCGAGAAAACAGCAAAAGCTATGACCAGATAATTTCTATAAGATTTGATCGATGAACGACAAGGGAAAGTGGTCCTTGCGGGGTGCTCCGATTAACTTACGATAATTGATACACATTCACCACCCCATCACCGTCTGTGTCGCGATTAAATCATTATCTTAATTTACAACTACAGTTATCCCTCTCATTTTCTGCACTACTTGAACAGGGCTAACCCACTTTCTATCAGATATAGGATAGATAATTCCCGCGTCTAAGAGTTTAATAACCTCTCCCTTTACGACTTATTTCATATTCGGGTTTATACGACACTGAGGTTGTATGGAGTTACGTGAATTATCTTCCATTAAGATTTTGTGAGTGCAGAAATATGGGCTTATGCCCTTAATATCAGATATCTGTCAGGCAATAGCTCGGCGATGCTTATGTAAAACGAGAAGGAGTTTATCATTTTGCACTTCAGATAAGTAGGATGAAACTATCACTGGCAGTTTAGAATTTTTTTCTAAGAAGGCAAACTTGAGATGTTCAGGAAGTTTTTTTAATTCTAGGGTAGGGGGTTCTTCATACGAGGTTTTAGAAATTCAATCTTTTTCAAAAACTATGTCTTTGTAGACTTTTTTATGTGGACAATTAAAGGTGGTGGGGCTACTAGCCATGGCAGTTTCTTGTAGACTTTCAGTAGGAAGAGTTGACGAAGAACAGAAATCAGAAAATTCATCGTCAGAAATGCAGTAGGACGATTCATCACTTATGGTATCTAAGAAGAAATAAGAGTCTTCATTCTCCAAGGTATTTTTCATCGAACGGGTGATAGAGAAGGTTACTTCATCATCGCCTACTCGAAGGAAGATTTTTCCATTGCTTACATCAATGATAGCTCAGGAGGTGGCAAGGAAGGGTTGACCAAGGATTAAGGAACCTCGATGTCTTCTTCGATGTTCAATATGACGAAATCAACATGGAAGATGAATTTGTCCACTTTGACTAAGACATCCTCCACTATTCCTAACAGGTACTTAACTGATCTATCAGCGAGCTAGATACTTATGCGTGTGGGGTTGAGGCTACCAATTCATAACTTCTTAAATAACGAGAAGGGCATCAGGTTGATACTTGCACTTAAGTTGGTCAATGCGTGCTTGATAAAAAGATCACCAAAGACACAGAATAGAAAAACTACCCGGATCACTGATCTTCTTTGGTAAACCATTTGTCAAGACAGTAGAGCACTCGGCGTTTAGTATGACGTATAACAAGTTCTCTAACTTCTTCTTATTAGTCAGAAGGTCCTTATGATACTTAGCGTGCTTCGACATCTGGGAGATTGCTTCGTAGAATTGTAGATTTATGTGGATTTTCTTAAACATTTCTAAGAAACGGGTATACTAATCATCTAGACATTGTTTGTTAAGTTGGGAAGGGTATGGTGGAGTTGGATATTTTAAAAAAAGGTGGTGGAGCGAGATCTTTTTCTAAGGCAGAGAGCTGAGTGATAACTTCTTTTTCAGCGGGTGGTGGCATTTTCAAACCGGGAGCGGAGCTTTCCTAGGGCTCTTCGCTAACCATAATAGAAACCTGCATACCACTCCGAAGAGTTATAGATTTCGCTTGCTCTATCGGGTTGGGCTCGGTATTGGAAGAAAGAGACCCTGCGGTCACTAAGAAATAATTTTTGCTAGTTGTCCTACTTGATTTTCTAGATTTTTAACGCTTCTGGTTAAGGTTATTATAGTAGCATCATTTGTGGTTATATATTTAGAAAGTAACTCCTCTAAGATTGGAGGTTTTGGATTGTTCTAAAGAGGTGTAGGTGGTGCATAAAAATCATTTTGTGGTGGCGGGCACGGTGCGTTCGAAGGATTACTCCACGAAAAATTCGGGTGGTTCCGTGAAGCAGGATTATAACTATTCGGAAAAGTAAAACAAGGAGCACGAAAATTCGCAGTAGAAAAATTATTAAAAGCATTTCTAGGCATATTATTAATATAATCTAATTGTTCGGGAGCAGGAGTTGTAGATTCCCATACCTGAGGGGCGGAGGCAGAAGTCATCTCCGTAATTTTTTTACTTAAAATTTCCACTTATAGAGCTAGCTGGAAGACGTTGTCTACTTGAAATATACATGCAGGTTTGTTTGGGCGGGACCTAGGCACATTACACTGATAGGTGTTCATGTCCATGTCCTCGAAAAGCTCAAGAGAAGCTTCCGGGGTTTTGTGGTTTAAAGTACAACCGGAATCTACGTCCATCATTTGCTTTATTTTTTGATTTAGCCCGTTACAAAATGTCTGTACTTGTAACCATACAGGCAGCGCGTGATGGGGGCTTCATCTTAACAGTTCTTTAAATCTTTCCTAGGTTTCATATAAGTTTTGAGAGTCTATTTATCCAAAGGCAGAAATATCGTTCCTAAGTTTTGTAGTTTTAGCTGGCGAAAAATACTTTGTCAAAATTTTTTAAGTTAATTGATCCCAAGTGGTGATGCTCTCTCTTGGCAGAGTCATCAAACACTGTTTATCTTTGTTTCTTAGGGAGAAAGAATAAAATCTTAGCCTAATAGCATCATTTATGACACCATTTATCTTGAAGGTGTCACAAATCTCAAGAAAGCTTACTATATGCGCGTTCGGATCTTCATCTTGAAGTCGGTCATATTGCACATACTGCTGCACCATTTGAATTATGTTAGGCTTTCGTTCGAAATTATTATTTGCTATAGCAGGGCGCATGATGCTTGATTTTGTTCCCTCTAGATTCAGTCGTGCATAATAGGACATAGGCCTATGGAAGGCTTCCTCCACATGGGGTTCTTCCGTTCTTAAAGTAGAAAATGACTCGGAATCCTCAACCGGTATTTGGAGAGTATGGCCTTGAAATCGCGATCTTCTCCGAAGAGTAAACTCAATTTCGTGGTCCAAATCCAAAATAACCGTCAGACTCCCGCGGGTCATGCACTAGAAGAAGAGAAGATAAAGAAGGAGAAATAAACTAGAAAAAGAGAAGCTGAAAAAAATTTTAAATAGATTTTTTTAATGTTTTAACTCCCGAACTTCCCAAGGGCTACCCAATAAAGGGTTGGCAAGGTACTAGACATGATAGTGGTATTTAAGCCACTTTGCCCTTTTTGAGAGAGTTAGGTGGTGTAGAAAAATTGTGAAGTGGGTTTCTATTAAGAGCATTAATAATTTTTTATTTTTTTATTTTTTTTTGAAAGAGGATGAGAAAGAGAAATGATAAATGTAATAAGTTCGTGTTTTCAGATTATCAACAAAAGTTGCTCCCCGGTAACGACGCCAAAAACTTGGTGAATTCCTTTCTGCTTGAGAAAAGAGAGCCGAACTAGCAATCCAACTAGGCAAGTATACCTATCAAACTGTTGCTTGGGGACACAAGTGTTGTATTAAAATCCAGGAACTATTGAGTAAACCTTCTCACATGCAAACTATTATCTTATCGAAGGATGGTTTCAGGGTTAAGAGAAAACTAATTGCGAAGAAGGAGAGAAATATTGCCCTAAAGAGATAACTACTTGCAGTTAAATAAAGAGCTATTAAAAGCGATCACAATGAAGGGTTGAAATGATGAAATGGAAAAGCACTCGATCGAGAATCACCTTGGCAAGAGTTGACTAAAAATGCGATAAAAACTTAACTTAATAGGGTAAAGGTCCTTGACCATGGAGGTTCCTAAAGCTTGAACACGCTTCTCTCGAAGTTGTGCCCAACTAAGTTGAGGAAGGTCCAACCGAACTCTCGTCCAAATCAGAGGCCTAAAGCTCACTTTATGCGGTGAACCCTATTTGATTTCACTCCAATTTGGGATATTTGGATGTCTGCCTCTCTCGAGGGGTGCATGTAACTCTCTTTACTCTTGAGTGTTCACTTCAAACTACAAGCCTCTCGGCTAGCTAAGAGTGAAAACAAAAATGGAAATTATATATCGATGATATAACTCCAAACATGAAAAATCAAGATTAATTCGAAGGCCTAAACCCTAAAAAGAAAAAGTAAATTCAAAGAATCATAACTTAATCAACTCGAACCTCGGATCCTCAAGATCGAGTACAAGGAGGATTAGTTAATCATAGCGAAGTGGAGGAGGATGGATGAGTAGAAGAGCATTAAGAACACAAAGATAAAAAAGGGGCACTTTATATTAATATCAGAAGAGAGAGCTATAACTTAAAGGAAAATTATAAGTGCAATGAAATAGAAAACCTAAACTAGCATTACATTAAGCTACTAAAGCTATTACAAAAGCTAATACAAAAGGAGTAAACTAAGCTAGGGTTAGAAAGGAACTAAAATAAGAAAAAGAGAGAGGGGAGAAAGCATGAAAAAGACTAAGAAATAAAAGGGCAGCACCTCCCCTCTCAACCCAAAACTATTATGGACACAAGGGAGTACAACTGTATTTATAGGCAAAATTCTCGGGTTTGTCACGCCCTCTGTCACACCCAGGGATGGCATGTTAGGGGGGCGTGACATGCACGGAGTTGACCTTGGGCTCTAGATTCTGGCGGGAATGATGATTGCTTTTGTACATCGGTGGACACGTCTTGGGCCACGCCCGTGTAGGAGGGGAGTGTAAGGCACGTCAAGTCTCAATCATTGGTCAGAAATCTGTCAGTCGTCGAAAAAGGTGGAACACGCTACAGGGCCACGCCCGTGTAGGCTGGGCATACAAGCACTGTTGACGTGCAGCAACGAAAAATCTTTAAATGCGGCATCAGGCTTCAGGATGAGGGTGACACGCCCTGTGTCACACCCATGGAGGGAGTGTGAGGGGGCGCGAAAATGGTTTTTCTCGTTATGTTGGCTCTGGCAGCAGACTTCCTCGGGATCGAGTCATACCCCCGGTGACACGCCTAGGGACGGCGTGTCAGGGGGGATGTTAGGTCATTTTTGGCCGAAATCTCTGGAAACCTGCAAAAAGAGAAGAAAACATTAGCAGTAATAATATATACTTAAGGAAATCAATATATAAGCTTACAAGACAAGATTTGTACATTAAAATTCATAAAATAACCAAATAGTTTAGACTACAAAACGTATTATCAAGTTACAAGACTCCTCTCAAAAATTCTTTCTTTAAGGACCTTCACTAGAGCAAGGGCAAGCGTTTCGCCCGATTACTTTTCAAATCCATTGAAGTTGGTGTAGAAGTTATAGAGGAGCAAAAGTTCAGTGGTCGAAAATTTTGAGGTGGCAAAGTACACGCATTCAGGCCACAAACTAGGTCCTCCTCTATTCCTTCTTTGTGGGCTTGTTCTTAGGATTCATTAGAGATGAGAATCGGGCTCAATTAAGCACGATCCATTGGAATTTTTTCCACTGGTTGTTCCGCAAAAATGAAGTATCGGGTTTGTCGGGATCCGCCGCCTCTGGAGGCCCAACCACCTTCGGCCGAAATCCCTCACCTATACGGAGGTCGTGGGTGTTGTGGTTGGCCGAGGAGGTGGTCGGAAGGGCCGGCAATTGTGCTAGGACTTTGATCTAGGTTGGGTAGATCAAGGTCATTAGGTGGAGGAAGAATAAAGTTAGGGCCCGTCGATCCTACTTTAAGATCAGTGCAGGATTTAATATATTAAATTTGATTTATGTATATTCTGTAATTACACCTATTTAGGGATTTTAATTAAAAATACTTAGAGACCTTTTCTGAAATGTTGTCCACATGTAACCTGTAGCCCTATGAGTCTAGTTTATTTTAAAATTGGTTTGAACCAATTTGGAGTTCATGTCAGACCTAAGAACCCATTTTGGGGAGGTCTATACTTAGGGTTGATCAGAGATTGTTTGGGGTGCCCCCATCAAACCTGACCTCCAAATAACTTGAAATTTAGTGCATGAGTCATTCATATTTAGGTTTATAACATATTCAAAAATGTGAATTTTTGGAAAAATAGTTTTTGAAATAATATAATAAATCTTGTATGATTTAATTAGGGGGTCTAAAGACCCATAAACCCAACGAAATTTTTGTGGATATTTCTTAGGGTCAAATTATGACTATGATACAAATCTCACCCCAATTAGGTTTGAATTGAATAGGTTTTGGTGACAAAAGTATGGCCCTTAAGGATAAATTAGGGCAAAAGGGTACTTGGGGCATGAAGGGGCCAACCCTCACCCATATGGGATGGGACTTTGGCCAGAGCCTCAAGTTCATTTAAAACTTCTTTTGTTAGGCATTGCATCCACAATAACCCAGATTTGCATGATGTCACCCTTGAACTAAGATGAATTAAGTTGTATTTGATATCCTTGTTTTAGCTGTGTGTTTGCAGATTACCATTGTTAACTGTATAACAATGTCAGTCTACAGTGGGTCATGAACACAGGACCATACAGTGTAATCCCTCACTGTGTGATCCAAGGTGTTGACTCATGTGTAGCCTCTCCATTGGGATACACTTCATATTCAAACCTTGGATCATGGAATGAAGATTGGACTCTTGAAGAGAAGAGAAAGATTTTTTTCTAAAGTTAAGAAAATTCTCTAAGTCCACTTCTCGAGAAGTTCCACTTAGTTCTCGATAAGTACTTAGAATTCTCGAGAAGCTTTGCTTCAAAGTTCTCGAGAAGTGCTTAGAGTTCTCGAGAAACTTAGCTTCAAAGTTCCCGAGAAGTCCCAGCTTTTGGTTCTCGAGAAGTCTTCTTTGTTCTCGAGAAGTCTTACCCAGTTCTCGAGAAGTCTCAAGTGTAGTTCTCGAGAAGTCCAACTTGTTCTCGAGAAGCTTGGATTATGTTGTCGAGAACTGCCAGCCCTATTTCTCGAATAGTCAAAAGTTGCCTCAGAAATCTCTCTTAAGTGTTAGTTCTCGAGAAGTCTCTATAGTTCTCGAGAAGTCAGTTAGTTCTCGAGAACTCAGCCTTTTGTTCTCGAGAAGTCCAGACATCTTCTAAGTTGTATAGTTCTTGAGAAGTCTTGATTGCTCTCGAGAACTCAGTTTCTAGTTCTCGAGAACTAAAGCTACTTCTCGAGAACTGAAAGTCAAATTTTTCATAAAATTATTTAAAGTCCAGATCAGCCGAAATTTTCAAATGACTTGACGTGATTGGTGGTCCACATGTCGTCATTAATGTCTTTTCTAGCCGTTAAGGGTAATCCTATATAAAGTCTTCTCGTTAACACAAAACCCTAACAATTATAAGGAGCTGAATTTCGTACATTCTAATTTCTGGATCGGCCTTCTCTCTCCAAGAAGAACAATATTCTCAAGCCGTCGTCGCCACCCAACGTGAGATCGATCTTTATGCTTTCGATCAAGAAAGACCTACTGTTCAAGGAATCTTCTTTCTCTCCTTGATCGAGTAGGTCCTAAGTCTTCTCAGGTCAGATCTACAGAGGTTCTTCTTCTACAAATTCTGAAAAAGCTGCCAAGTTCAGAAGAAGACCTAGAGTTCAATATTTCCAGATCTGAGAGAAATTTTTGTTTTTATTTTCAAACCTCTTTGTAAATCTTGTAGGAGATTATTCTCCGAGTGTAGGAGCGTTATTCTCCGAGTTGTAGGAAGTTTTCATCTTCCGAGGGTAGATCCATTTGGATCGAGTTTGTAGGAACTTGGTTCCGAGGCGTAGGATTATTTTCAATCCGAGATAGTAGAGTAGCCGAGTCAAGTTATTTGCTAGATCGGTGAGGTAAAGTGGATGTACCCAAGATTGGGGAACCACTCTAAATCTTCTTGTCTTTCTGTGATTGCTTGATTTCTTTTGCTAGATCGTTAAAATTTTTATTCCGCAAATAGACGCACGATTCACCTATTCACTGCCCTATAGGTGATTTAGGTTTACAACTTTACACTTTCAATTGGTATCAGAGGGAGGTTAGTCATTAAAAGGTTAACACCGTGATCAATTTCCTCTCGAAAGTTATCATTTGGTTATTCAAGAAATGGACAAGGTCAAAGATTTTGCCAAGCTTCCCCTGTGCACAAAGAATAACTTTCCCATGTGGAAAGAGAGAATCAAATTTTTCATGGAAGCTGTGGTCCCCCGGATCTTCATGATTGTTGAAGAAGTTTCTTACGTCCCCATGACTACCTCCACTATAGATCCAACCAAGAAGGTTCCTAAGAAATTGATGGATCTAGATAAGGACGAGATTGCACTTGTCTATTTGGACAAGAAAGCTAATAATATTATAGCAAGTGTAGTCGATGACTCGATGCTGCAGAATTTGATTCACTGCCAATCGGCTAAGGAGATGTGGCAGTCTCTAGTAACTCTGATGGAAGGTACTGAAGAAGTGAGGGATGATAGATTATCCCTACTAAACAAGAAATATGAAGCCTTCAGGCAAGGGTCAAAGGATACCATTGCAGATACTTTTGAGAATTTCTTCAAGATAGTAAATGGCCTAAGAGTGTATGGCCGAGTCTTCACTAATGGGGAGCTGAATGATAAGTTTCTGAGGTCTCTCACAAATAAATGGGACAACAAAGTCTGTGCCATCCGGGAGTTTTGCAGACTAGCTGAGACAGACCCATAGAATCTATTTGGCAAGCTGATGTCCTATGAACTGCAGATCAATTCCAAAAAAGCTGAAGAAGAGAAAAGTCACTTCTCCTCAAAAGAGAAGTCGGTTGGATTAAAAGCTGATAGTTCAAGGAAGGGCAAAGCTGCCTCACGAGCACCTGCTCAAGAAGTTAGTGAAGAAGAAAACTCTGAGCCAAGCACCTCGGGCTCAAAACTATCTGAAGGAGAGTTCTCGATGCTCTCACAGCAGTTCAAGAAATTCTTGAACAAGTAGAAGCAGTGGAGAGTCAAGGATGCCTCATACAGAAGATCACGACATGACGGTGATCAGCAAAAGAAACGCTTGAGTAGCCATGACAGGTATAAATCTAAGCAGAACAAACAGATTTCTACTAACATTGTTTGCTACTGCTGCAACAAACCAGGTCACGTCATAGCTGTCTACCCCCACAAGAAGAAGGAGGGTGGCAGAAGAGAGGAAAAGAAGTCCTCGTACCACAAGAAGAGGACAGAGAAGAGCCTGTTGGCCAAGAAGGGCAATACTCTCAATGACTCCGACTCATCTGAGTCGAGTGAAGAAGAGAAAGCCTACTTTGGGCTCATGGCTAAATCAGATGACGAACAAGAGCCCCAGTTTACTAGGGAGGTAAAATCTCACACTCCTCTCTCTGAATCTGAAAGTTTTGAGCATGAACATGAGGACAGCTCTTCTGACGATGAGTCCGAACTAATGGCCCAGTACAAGGAGTTGATCATGACTTACGACAAATGTTGCCGAGTCGTGAAAACTCAGGATAAAGAGATTAAGTCTCTAAAGGCTATTGAGAGAAGCTTGAGAGAAGAAGTCGCCAAGACTGATTCTCTTCAAGAGAACTTCAATCTTGATATTGAAGAATACAATCAAGCTCTTAAGCACCACGACCTTAAAGAGAAAATCATCAAAGAGTTGGAATAACAACTCGAAGCTGAAAATAAACTTGTTTAAAGTTTCTCCAAGCCCAAGAATGTTCTTCCACTCATTGCTGAATTCTCAGCTAAGGCCCAAGGAGCTGGACTAGGCTATGTTGATGCTCCTAGTAAATCTTCTAGGAGAAATAAGGCTCAACGGAAGAATAAGGCCGTCAAGAAGGCTTTGGCCAAAGAAAAAGGGAAAACCCCTCTGGATCAGACTGTCTTTAAGAAAGTTATCTTTCCAACAAATAAGTTTGATCTGGACTCGTCCTATGGTCACTTGACCAGGCCGACTTATATAGAGCCAAAGTCTAGGTACCAAGGATGTACTCGCCCTCAAAACTTTGGTGAGAGTGTCTTTAAGGCACCTTATAAAGAAGTGATTCTTCAGGGATATGGTCCTTATAATCATGGCCACGAATTCAAGAAAGCACCTAAAGTAAACCGCATTGGGGAAAGGCCTCCGAAGGAGAAGAAATCATGTGACTGCCATCACCATGAAGCTTCCTCCTCCAAGAATGCTATCCCTGCTAGACCACCATCTCAAAAGGTCAAGCGGGAGTATATAAGACAAAGATACAACAGGTTTGAATGTTGGTGCTGTGGCAAAATTGGTCATTTTGCTATCGATTATTGGTTTAATACCAGGAAGATTACTAATCCTTAAGTTGGCAACATGAGATTGACCCCTCAGAATGCTAATCCTCGTAGGGGGAGTGTTCTAACCCGATACCAAGGACCCAAACATATTTGGGTTCCTAAGGAAAAGTGATCATGAATGCAGGTATGTCCAAAGGCCACCAAAATGCCAATCTAGTACTTGGACAGTGAATGCTCTCGACACATGACCGGGACAAGAAGCCTACTCCAAAATTTCACTCCAGTCTGCAACGGACCAAAGATCATCTTTGGAGGTTCAGATCGAGGAATAACCAAAGGCTACGGTATGATCACTAACGGTAGTGTATCTTTTTCGGATGTAGCTTATGTGGAGGGATTTGAACACAATCTCATAAGCATAAGTCAACTATGCGACAAAGGAAACATAGTTGAGTTCCATGCTGACAAGTGCTTGATAAAGTCTGTTGACAATATGGAAATAATTCTATCAGGCACTCGAAAAAGGAATATATTTTGCTTAAATTTCATTTGTATAGATTCTTCTACACCAGTATGTCTTTTGGCAAAAGATAATGCATCTCTTGGTCACCAATGGCACAAGAGACTAGCGCATATTAATTTTAAAACTATTAATAAATTATTCTCCCATAACATTGTACGTGATGCCCCAAATGTCAAGTATGCCAAAGAGAGACCTTTTAATGCATGCGTAAAAGGCAAGCAAACAAGGGCTACCTTTAAAAGCATTATAGGCAAAAAATCTAATAGGTGTTTACACCTACTTCATATGGACTTGTTCGGTCCACTACAAGTTAGAAGCTTAGGAGGTAAGGATTATATGTTGGTAATTGTTGATGACTACTCGAGCTTTACGTGGGTGTTCTTTCTGAAACACAAGTCAGATACCTTCGATATCTTTACAAACTTTGTTAGGCAGATCCAGAATGAATACAACAACTCCATAGTTAAAATCAGAAGTGACAATGGAATTGAATTCAAATCTGGGTCCATGACAGAATTTTGTGAAAGCCTAGGTATCTTTCATTAGTTTTCCTCTCCTCATACTCCACAACAAAATGGAGTAGCTGAGAGAACGAATAGAACACTCATAGAGGCCTGTAGAACTATATTGAGTGATGCTTCACTACCAGAGTACTTCTGGGCTGAAGCAGTCAACACTGCATGCCACATGAAAATTCGAGCCCTCATAAACAAGAATCATGATAAGACACCTTATGAACTTCTAAAAGGCAGGAAACAAACAGTTTCATATCTTAGAATTTTTGGCTGTAAATGCTTCATACTTAACAATGGTAAGTATCATACTACCAAGTTTAGTGAGAAAAGTTTTGAAGGTATTTTTGTAGGATATAGTAGCCATAGTAAGACATATAGGATCTTAAATAGAAAAACTCTGGTTTTTGAAGAATCAATACATGTTGTATTTGATGAGACGAGCTTCCTGCAAGGCGAATCGTCTAGTGTGCTTGTTGAAGATGCAGGTACAAGGCTTAAAGAGATCAGCTTGGAGGAACTGACTAAAGGTAAAAAGGAAAAGTTCATCAAGATAACCTCTCTAACCCCTATTGGAGAGGTAGAGGATTAAGATGAAAATATTTTCCAAGTTGATGAAGTCACTCTAGTGGCTGAAGAAGTCCCAGATGCAAGGAATCTAGGGCTCAGACATCAGAAGGATCACCCAATGGACCAGATCATAGGAGAACCCCGGGATGGTGTCAGAACTCGTCGAGGTACAACTAACGAGAATCTCTATTTAAGTTTTCTCTTGCAGGTAAAACCAAAGAAGTTTGAGGAAGCAAATTCAGACGCATCATGGATCTTGGCCATGGAAGAAGAATTGAATCAGTTCAAGCGCTGCAAAGTTCTGATGCTTGTTCCAATACCCAAAGGTAAGAATGTCATCGGAACGAAATGGGTCAACATGAACAAGTTGGACGAGAATGGGATAATCATCAAGAACAAAGCAAGACTCGTCGCCAAAGGATATCGTCAAGAAGAAGGGATCGACTTCGACCAAACATACGCTCCAGTGGCAAGATTGGAGGCCATCAGACTGTTCCTAGCTTATGCTGCACTGAAGGGGTTCACTTTCTATCAAATGGACGTGAAGTCCGCCTTCCTAAATGGTGACATAAAGGAAGAGGTGTACGTGGAACAGCCCCCAAGTTTCGTTGATCCTAATTTTCTTGAGTATGTTTATTTATTATCAAAAGCGTTGTACGGTTTGAAACAAGCTCCTAGAGCTTGGTACGAAACGCTATCTACCTTTCTCCTCGAGAACAAGTTCACAAGGGGAAAGATAGATAAGACATTATTTCTTAGGGAAATTAAAGGAAAGATTTTGTTGGTGTAAATCTATGTCGACGACATTATATTTGGTTCTATAGACTACAACCTCTGCAAAAAGTTTTCTAAACTTATGCAAGGGAAGTTTGAAATGAGTAGTTTGGGAGAGCTGAAGTATTTCTTAGGACTTCAGGTGAAACATTCTGAAGATGGAATTTTTCATCTCTCAGACTCAGTTCACCAAGGAGTTTATTAAGAAATTCGGAATGGAGAGTGCAGTCTCTATGAGGACTCCAATGGCCTAAGCTATATCTCTGGACAAGGATGAGAAAGGGAAACCGTTTGATGAAACCAAGTACAGAAGCATAGTTGGATCCTTGCTCTACCTTACTGCAAGTAGACCAGACATAATGTTCTCTACATGTGTCTGTGCTAGATTCCAAGTGAACTGTATGGAATCTCACTATGCTGCTACAAAGCGGATTTTGAGATACCTTAAAGGTACACCGAATCTTGGCTTATGGTACCCAAGAAGTAATGACAGCGAACTAATTGGTTTTTCAGATGCAGATTTTGCAGGTAGCAAAGATGACAGGAAAAGCACTTTCGGGACGTGTAAGTTCCTGGGAAGAAGGCTTATATCATGGAGCAGCAAAAAGCAAAATTGTGTCGCAATCTCAACGGCCGAGTCAGAATACATTTCTGCTGGCAGTTGTTGTGCACAGTTGCTGTGGATCAAGAATCAGCTAGAAGATTACAATATGAAGGTCAAAGACATTCCATTATTCTGTGACTCATCCAGCGCAATCGCCATCGCAAACAACCCAGTCTCGCACAGCCGTACAAAGCACATCGAGCTCAGATATAACTTCATCTGGGAGCATGTGGAGCAAGGGGATGTTGATCTGCAGTACGTGCCAACAGATCGGCAAGTTGCAGATATTTTCACAAAGCCTCTGGACGAGACCAAGTTCAATTTCTTCAAAACTTAAGTTGGGCTGCTGAACAAAGAAGAATAGACCAAAGTGGATCAGTTCAAGGCTCAAGAATCTAGTACTCTTCAAAAAGGTCAGAAATTTCTCAAGAGGAAGCTAGTTCTCGAAAACTTACTCAACTTCTCGAGAAAAAAAGTCTGTCTCTCGAGAAGTCCCTCAACTTCTCGAGAACAAAAGTCTGTCTCTCGAGAACTAATAACTCTAGCTCTCGAGAAGTACTCTGAAAGCTCTCGAGAACTTATTTCCTTACTTCTCGAGAACTATTCGTCACTTCTCAAAAACAAACCTTACCTCTCGAGAAATGCCCCATCTTTTCCAATTCTATCTTTGCGCAAACCGACTTATTTTTTTTCGAATTATTAAAATGCTTATATTAGATTAATTAGATAATTAATTATCAAAATTAGAATTATATATATATATATATATATAAAGTTTTAGAAATCAATAATCAACTGATATTTCAAATTTCCTCTTCTCGAAAACTCTCCGTTTTCCGCCGACAGAAAGCTTCGTCGCAGCCATCGTCTTGCGCTCCATCAGTCGCCGCCGTCAGCATCCATGGCGCAGAGTTTGAAAATAGGAGTCGGCAGTGAACTCGTCGTCGCAGGGATTGCAGACATTTCTGATGACTTCAAGAACTTGCTCCTTCTCCTAGAAACAGCCGGTCTGATGTTCGTTCTCTCAGAAACCTGCAAGATTTCATTTCCAGATGTAGAGGAATTCTTCCGGAATGCCAAGGTGAGGGGAAATGGTACAGTTTTGAAAACTAAAGTCAGGGGGATCAAAATCAAGTTGGATAAAACCAGAGTTTCAAAGCTCCTAAAGCTGCCCATTATGGATGAAGAGGATGACCTAACACTTGAATATTATGACAGAACTTACTCCTTCTGTGGAGTTCATCTCTTTAAGGAGAAATATCTTCAATGATGTAGGAAAGCTTCTGGTAGATTTAATTGGAAAGATCTTGTGGTGCAGAACAGGGTCCATTAGTTTCATAACCAATGATCTATTTGGTGTTATGACAGCTATTATCTGCAGAAAGAAATTTCAATATGGAATGATGGTATTTGAATTGATCAGGGATAGTATTCAGGCTCCCAAGTTTGCAAGGATAATATCCCTATTGCTGATTGAGATTGAACCAGTCACCTTCAATACCTCTAAAGGTACTCAGATCCATCACCTGAAAAAGATTTCATTGGCCTCCATCCAAAGATGGGAACTCAAGCTGAAGAATTCCAAGCAGTTAGCTAAAGAACTTGCATCTTCTGCCTCTGAGGCCAAGTGAGAACTCCAATCAGGAGCCCTGTGGCAGATTCTCCAGATGCCACCCTATCAGATATTCTAGGACAAGAAACCCTCAAGGACACCAATGCAGCAATTGACAACATGATTGAAGAACTCATTTAAAATGAACCTCTTTCTCCCCTTCATAAAGAAACCTCTGCAGAACCTTCAAAAGAACCTTCTCCACCACCCTCACCCAAGCTACTCCAACTCCTTCTCCCTATCAAAGGAAAGAATCTACTCCACCAGAGACCATTCCTCACTCTGAAGAGTATGAGCCAGAACATGAAGAGGTGGAAGGCCCTCTCAGGAACCTTGACTTCTCCATCCTAAGATTTGTTGATGAGGAGTATGATACAGTATATCACACTATAAGAGCCCAGAGCTTTGTTGTAATAGAAGAAATTCCTTCATGGAAAGCACCTCCTCCACCTCAGATTGCTACACCTAGTGCCACTCCTACTGCCATTATTTCTGCCACTCCTACTGCTGCTGCTGCAACTGTAAGTTCATATTTTCTATCTAAGATTGAAGGTATGCTGGCTGCCCAATGGCAATATTTTGATGAATCTCTCAAGTCTGTCAAAGATCAGGTCACTGCTTTAGAAAAGGAAATGAGCAGAGGATTTGAGAGATCAAACATAACACTGACTCTCTCAAAAGACTGTTTCAGATTGGTTACAAAGCTTTAGATCACACAATTACTAGTGTTGGTCAGGTAATGGAACAGTCTGTCACTCTGGCAAATAACCAAATTAAGTTGGAAAAGAAAGCTCAAGAACATGTAATGAAAATCTGTGAGGAAGTAGGAGCATTCAAAGAAGACACCATAACAAAGCTTTCTGTAGAAATCAGAAAGGGGGAGAGTTTAGTTAAAGAACAAGTGGAAAAACTTACAGCAGATGTAAAATCTCTCTGGAATGAGAAATTGACTGAGAAAAATAAGAATGTTTTAGATCAAATCCAATCAGTGAAATTCCACACTTATGACACTACAGTCTGGATGCACAACCAGATATTCCCTGACTTTCAGGCTGATCCTAATCTTATTCCTCATCACCTGAACCCCCTTGCTGAAGGTCAATCCAGCCAGATGCCTTAACCTCAAATGCCTACTTTTTCTCCACGGCCAGAAGATCAGGATCCTCCTCCTGCTTCCTATGACCAGGTTTAGGATGATATTATTCCTCAAGATCCACCTGAAATTCACATCCCCAAGAAGAGAAAGTATGGAGAAGGTCCATATGCAAGCAAATCTGTTCCCCAGCCAGATGCAGAGAAAAGGAAAGCAAAGGAGTTTGTTGACGTTTGGAGCCCCACTTCTAAAAGCTTAATTCTTGATACTCTAAAATTAGTGATAGATTTTAATGAGAATAGGAATCTCCACTACAGGTCCTCTGAGTGGGAATTATATGAGAAGTCCATGACCAAGAGAAGAATATATGATAGAGAACAGGAATAATCCCAAAGCTCCTCCTAAGCCTCCAAGGTACTATCCTAAGCCCTTTAGCTATCAGAGGAGACAGCAAGAGAAGCAGTACAGACAACATCAAAGCAAAGAGTGAACTCTTGTTGATATATTTTTGAGAATTTGGATGAAATGGTTATTTATCAGAAATCTAAAACATTACATAAATACAATCTCTAGTTTTGCCTAATTATGTTTTTAATTAATCTGTTATTTCATTTAGATTCAATTATTCATTTCTAGTTCTTTCTTAATTTTCATAATTCACCTTAGTGTAGAGGGTTCTGACTTCTACAAATAGGGGGAGATTTTTGGGCATTGCATCCATAATAACCAAGATTTGCATGAAGTCACCCTTGAACTAAGATAAATTAAGTTGTATTTGATATCGTGGTTTTAGCTGTGTGTTTGAAGATTACCATTGCTAAGTGTAGACCAATGTCAGTCTACAGTGGGTCATGAACACAGGACCATACAGTGTAATCCCTTACTGTGTGATCCAAGGTGTTCACTCGTGTGTAGCCTCTCCATTAGGATACACTTCATATTCAAACCTTGGATCATGGAATGAAGATTGGACTTTTGAAGAGAAGAGAAAGATTTTTTTTCTAAAGTTCAGAAAATTCTCTAAGTCCACTTCTCGAGAAGTGCCTCTTAGTTCTCAAGAAGTCCTTAGAATTCTCGAGAAGCTTTGCTTCAATATTCTTGAGAAGTGCTTAGAGTTCTCGAGATGCTTAGCTTCAAAGTTCTCGAGAAGTCCCAGCTTTTGGTTCTCGAGAAGTCTTCTTTGTTCTCGAGAAGTCTTGGCCAGTTCTCGAGAAGTCTCAATTGTAGTTCTCGAGAAGTCCAACTTGTTATCGAGAAGCTTGACTTAAGTTCTCGAGAACTGCCAGCCCTATTTCTCGAATAGTAAAAAGTTACCTCAGAAATCTCTCTTAAGTGTTAGTTCTCGAGAAGTCTCTATAGTTCTCGAGAAGTCTGTTAGTTCTCGAGAACTCAGCCTTTTGTTCTCAAGAAGTCCAGACATCTTCTAAGTAGTATAGTTATTGAGATGTCCTAATAGCTCTCGAGAACTCAGTTTCTAGTTCTCGAGAACTAAAGCTACTTCTTTAGAACTGAAAGTAAAAAATTACAGAAAATTATTTTAAGTCCAAGTCAGCTGAAATTTTCAAATGACTTGGCGTGATTGGTCCACGTGTCATCATTAATGTCTTTTCTAGCCATTAAGGGTAATCCTATATAAAGTCTTCTTGTTAAGACAAAACTCTAACAATTACAAGGCGCAAAATTCCTTACATTCTAATTTCTGGATTGGCCTTCTCTCTCCAAGAAGAACAATATTCTGAAGTCGCCGCTGCCGCCCAACGTGAGATCGATCTTTCTGCTTTCGATCAAGAAAGACCTGCTGTTCAAGGAATCTTCTTCCTCTCCTTGATCGAGTAGGTCCTAAGTCTTCTTAGGTCAGATCTACAGAGGTTCTTCTTCTACAAATTCTTAAAAAGCCGTCAAGTTCAGAAGAAGACCTAAAGTTCAATATTTCCAGATCTGAGAGAATTTTTTGTTTGTATTTTCAAACCTCTTTGTAAATCTTGTAGGAGATTATTCTCCGAGTGTAGGAGTGTTGTTCTCCGAGTTGTAGGAAGTTTTCATCTTCCGAGGGTATACCCATTTGGATCGAGTTTGTAGGAACTTGGTTCCGAGGCGTAGGATTATTTTCAATCCGAGATAGTGGAGTAGCCGAGTCTAGTTATTTGCTAGATCGGTGAGGTAAAGTGGACGTACCCAAGATTGGGGAACCACTATAAATCTTCGTGTCTTTCTGTGATTTCTTGATTTCTTGTGCTAGATCGTTATAATTTTTATTCCGCATATAGACGCACGATTCACCTATTCATCCCCTCTAGGTGATTTAGGTTGACAACTTTACACTTTCACCTGTTTTTGGAGTTTGGGGTGGAATAGGATGGATTTGCCCTAGGACCCTTATTTAAACCCTAAGGTTGAACTTTGGGGGTTAGTGAAGGACATGGGGTGATATCTCCTTATATGGACTTGGTGTTTAATCCATGAGATCTTAGGGTGGCGAAATGCCCGAGGAAGGAATTTGGTGACATTTAGACTTAGCCACACAACTTAAATTAATTAGGGATTGTTTAGATCTATACACCTTATGGATTAATTAAGGGGTCATATGACCTTGGATCTTCATGAGATTCAGGTAGGGGTAATTCTATAGTAATATTAGTCTCTAAAATTTATTGTAGGATGTTTGGAAGACATTAGCTTATACTTGTAGTTTTAACCATTTCGTTGCCCTTATGGAAGATTTTGATAAAATCATGGTTAAACTAACTTAGAATGTTATAAAACTTATTCATTGATGATTTATGATCATATTAAAGCCCTGTTAATTGTTGTGTAATTTTTAGATAATATTTTGAGGTATTTCTCTCTGTAATTCTATTTATTGTATTTATCTTAAATCAATTATTTTGGGGCTAATAATTTTATGAAAGTTTGTGAAACTTGGTATTATCTATTATTTTAGCATAAAATAGTGATCATAATTTTTGGATGGCCATAAATTAAGGAAATCTAGTACTTCATGTTCAAAATCACCCATGGCCAAATTTTTGGGAAAATTAAATAAATGCCAAATTAATTAGGAAAATTACAAGTTTATGGATTTAGGCTAAACATGTCATGATAGACCCCCAATAAATATCTTAGGGCTATAGGATGAAAATTTTGAGTACCTCCTATCATGTACATCATATAGCTTAGGTTGGTCTACACATAATAAAACTGCGGAATCGTTATAGCATGTGGAATGGACATAGGGAGATGGGGTTAATAGTTTACTAATTTTGTAAGGTGAAAAATACAACTTTATTAGGATTCATGATGAGAAGAGTGTTGGGTAGACTAGTGTTAAGAGGTGTTCGGGATCGACGAAAGATCGTCTTTCTTGCGGAGAGAGGAGAGTCAAAAATACACTAGGGTTAGATCCTGTGTAATATAAAAAGGGATCGAGAATTGGGGAATAACTAATAATAGTAAGTTCCTTGTGAAAGGGAATGATGGGTTTCAGCTACCATCATAGTTCCTAGTGTCATGTGAGAGCCCTTCACCGGGAATGCTTTGGGCAGTCCGAGCTTAACGTAAGCCGTAAGTCTAAAGGATTACAAGAGTAATTAGAAATACTTTAGGATTACACTTTCACTCACACTCCCTGGTGTTGTGGGAGTTATGTTGGGTCTCACGAGCGGTAGGCTCAGTGGTTTTTGTGATGGGCAGGGTTAGCATGGCGAGCCAATGGCTCGGTAGATATTTGTGACGGACGGTATAGTCCGGGGAGCCTTGGCTCAGTGCGGAAACACATTAATATTGCATGTGCATAAAATATAAGGTGGTGGGTTTTCGATATTGGAGAGTCATCGCACCGACACCAATACGTTGATTTGGCAAGTGTGGTTTATCACTTAGCGAAGTAAAGTCTAGTGCGCCAGCCGGCAAGAGTATGCAGGAGCTCCGCTTAGTGCACCAGCATTGAGGAGTACGATAGGTCTGACTGGTAGTGCTAATCCCCGTTTAGAGGTGGGTGAGGCCAAACCAACCGCTTCTATTTTCCACTACAGAGGTATCATGGGAGGTTAGGCTCTAGAAAGGGAAAACTAAAGGTCTGTGTGCATAGAGTCGGGTGTGTGAGTTGCACTTGCATATTCACATCATAACATACTTGCATGACATAACATAATCATTACATATAACCCTCGACACCTATTGTATAAATTGGTATGGGACTCTTTATAGAATATGCCTTGCAAAACGACCCCTTGGTCTATAGGTTTGTATGGGCATTCCTATTGGTAATAGTTACTTACTTAGTTAACCTTCTAGTACTTTTACTTGCTCACTTTGTTCATGTGTATACTCATACTGCTTACCTACTACTGCTTACTTATATTTGTTCTGTTTATGAACTCATGATAGATTAGTTCCGTCGCCACCTATTTAATTTTGTTACTCTCCGCCTTCATTACCGAGCCAGTTTGTAACGGTTGTTGATCAAATAATTTTAAACTAACGGTCGTTGATCAAATAATTTTAGGTGATCGTGAAGACGAACCAGGAGATGCAACACCAGATGTCGGTGCACTTGGAGACGGGACAGTCTTGCACATGAGTTCAGCTAGTAAGACAGTGAGTCCCAACCATTAGTAGTTACTATAGATTTGCTTCCTCGTTGAGTGACTTGTTGTGAGGATTATGATGTATCGGGCAGGAGCCCTCTTTAGTACTTTGCTTTATCTTTACTGTGGAATCTCCCTTCGTGGAGATTTATTTTATTTCATGTGATTTCTGGTGGACTGGTATTTGAGTTTACTTTACTCTTTGTACTTACTCTTCTCTTCTGCGATCAGTATGGCCGGCAGGATCGGCGTTTTGTAGTGATGACCTTCCCAGGTGTGTTGGTGTTACTGCAAAGCGGCGGTTCTAGGCATAAGTCCCCGGTGGCTTAAAAAGAAAAAAAATGGAGTCTTACAAACTGGCCTCAGAGGGAAACCTCAATCACAAGAGAAGAAGTCCATTAACCCTGGGTCTGCCCTGCTCAAGTTTAGTTTGGGGACAAACTAAGTAACAGAAGCTGTGGTGTGCCCATATGGGGGATCGCATGTAAATGTCCACTTTTAACTAGGTTTGGGTCAAATTTCTTATAATTAGACTATGTTATGTATCCCCCAGCACATCCTACACCGCAGGGCGAAGCCCAACAAACTCTGAATGTTGCACAACCTCCACCGGCTCCCACTCCATTTCTATATTCGGAGATGGGGCAGACTCTGACGGCCATTCTGGAGGTCTTCAGGGCCTAGTAGGCTCCGGCTCCGCAGCCGAACCCGGGGGACAATTGGTTGAGCATCTTCCGATGACTCTGTCCCCCATCTTACATTGGGACGGAGTCGGACATACGGATGTAAGAATGGCTTGATATCATGTTCAAGATGCTGACCGGGATACGGTGTCCGTGGGAGGAAAGGGTACCTCTGGTGGTCTCTTTTTTGGAGTCTCATTCCAATAGATGGTGGAATACACTTCTGTATACGGTGTTTGCAGATCGGGAGGTTGCTGACATCACTCGGGAGGAGTTCAGGGCCTCACTGTTTGAGCACTTCGTCCTACAGTCGGCAAGAGATAAGCTAGAAGAAAGGTTCCTAAAGTTGAGGCAGGGCAACAGGATGGTGCTGGAGTACCACCGGGAGTTCACTCACTTAGCCCGGTTTGCAGACTCCTATCAGCTGGACGAAGTAGGGTATACCAAGAGGTTCTATAAGGGGCTTCGAGAGGACCTGAGACGGGCTCTTCGGTTTGTATCCGATGGACCTATACCTCGGATTCTGGAGATGGAAAAGAGGATGGAGGCTGACTGACACATGACTCGAGGCCGGAAGAGGCCATCTGAGGATCAGGGCTTGGGAGGCAGGAATGATCAGCAGAGGGGCTGCTTTGCTGATGAGAGGAGGGCAGAGGAACAACCTCGCCAATAGGTGAGTCAAGAGCCGAGGGAGCCGGTGGTATTGTCCCCTCAACCTCTTCAGATGCGGCAGATACAGAGGCTCGAGGGTATGGAACTTCCCCCGCCCGAGTGCAACAACTTTCATCAGGTAGGGTACATTCGAAGAAACTGCCCCATGAGAGGGGACCCTCTTACGGCACCATAGGCTACCCTGCTCGCTCGACAGTTTACAGGTTGAGGCTGTGGAAGAGGATGTGGTTTCTAGGCAGATATTGGAGGCAAGAGAGGCAGCAAGTGTATGATCTAGACTTGGCTCCACCTCGGGACCTGGGCAGGGTGATTGCAGGTATGGTAGTAATTTTAATGTTGTAATTTTCCTGTGAAATTTTAGAAACAATAAACAACAGTAGCATACTAGGAATGAAAACCATAAGCTCAGTTACCTAACCATATCTAAATAAACAGGAATAGTTATGGTGTGCGGCAAACCTGCCCATACCTTGGTGGATACAGGGGCGTCGCACAATTTCGTCTCTGAGGAGTTTGTAAAGGGACTTGAGGGAGTCATACAATATTCAGGATTCGCCAAGAGGGTGCATCTCCCCAACGGGATGGAGGTCTTAGCTATTGTTAAGTGCCTCCTGAAGGAGACCATATATGGTCTTACACTCGAGGCCCCGGCTACAGTCTTGAGGATGCTGGACTCTGACCTAGTTCTGGGCATGAGATGGCTACTAAGAACCATGCCTAGATAGATTTCCCTGCAAAGACGGTTGTACTGAGTTACGACGACACATTCACGACATTCGAAGGTATTACTCTCGTCTCCCGTAGGATGTATCTTCTACTCAGACCGTCAAGTCCCACATGCAGGGATATGTGGTCTATCAGGTGTTTTTCGAGATGGTCGGGGCCTAGAAGGTGGTCGCCGATATATCGGTTGTGCGGGACTTTGCGGATGTGTTTCTAGAAAAGCTACCACGATTGCCGCCGCATCAGGAGAAGGATTTTAAGATCCAGTTGGTGCCAGGAGCTTAGCCAGTGTCTAGGGCTCTCTATTGGATGGCTCTAAAGGAGCTGGTAGAGTTAAGGAGTAGCTGAAGGAGCTGGTGTAGGATGGATTCGTTAGGCCGAGTTCCTCGCCTTGGGGAGCTCCGGTCTTGTTTGTGAAGAAGAAGGATGGGGCCCTCAGGTTTTGCATCAACTATCGTGCACTAAACCAGTTGGCAGTCCGGAATACATATCCAATGCCAAGGATCGATGAGTTATTTGATCAACTAGAGGGAGCACATTGGTTCTCAAAGCTTGATCTGAGGTCGGGATACTATCAACTATATATTCATGAAGAAGACATTCTGAAGACAACGTTTAGCAGCAGATATTGCATGTATGAGTTTATCGTGATGCCCTTTGGGCTCACGAATATGCCATCGGCCTTCCTGAGCTTGATGAATCAGGTGTTTGAGTCGTCCTCGACAGGTTTTCCATTGTATTCATAGATGAGATCCACATTTATTTGAGGATGAAGGAAGAGCATGCACAACATTTGGCCTTGACTCTAGAGAAGCTCAGGGAGCATCATTTGTATGCCAAGTTAAGCAAGTGCAAATTTTGGCTGACGGAGGTGGCCTTTTTAGGCCACATTATAAGTGGAGAAGGATTTGCTGTGGATCCCGCAAAGATTCAGGTTGTGCAAGACCGGCCTCAGTTTAAGATGGCCACGGATGTCCGAAGTTTTTTGGGATTGGTTGGGTACTACCAGAAGTTTGTGCAGGGATTCTCTCAGATAGCCCTCCCACTCACTTCTTTGATGAAGAAGGACACTCCGTTCTTTTGGACGTCGTAGTGTGAGGCAGCCTTCCATGAGTTGAAGGGTCTTCTTACGTCGGCCCCTATCCTCGCTCTTCTGTCTGGTAAGGAGGGCTTCCAGGTGTACACTAATGCGTCATTTCAGGGGATGGGTGTTCTACTAATACAACATGGACATATGATAGCTTCCACCTCCCGCTAGCTGAAGAAGCACAAGCAGAACTACCCTGTGCATGACTTGGAGATGGGAGCAGTGGTGTTCGCTCTGAATATTTAGCGGCATTATCTTTATGGTGTGCACTGCGACATATTTTTGGATCACAAGTATCTTAAATATATCGACACGTAGAAGGAATTGAAAACCCGCAAGAGACTATGGGTGGAATTTCTATCTGATTATGAGTACACGATACACTATCACCCGGGAAATGTGAATGTGGTGGCAGATGCATTGAGCCGGAAGATAACCACTTCAGGAGCAGAGCCCCAGTTGATGGCTATGGAACTGGTACGGATGATGGAGGATATTTAGATTACTTTGGTGTCTTCGGATGACTCAGAGCTTTATAAGGAGTATGTGGCCACGATGAGCACTACTGATTATATCCGAGATCACATCAGGGCTGAGTAGAGAATGAATGACAAGTTGGAGCCAGTATTCAGGACCTTGGATGCAGGCACGACCGTGGAGTATACTGAGAGGGATGGGTTGTTATGCTTTAAAGGATGGGAGTACATACCGGCTAGGGGAAGGATCTGGGAGGACATTATGACTGAGGCTCACTACAGCAGGTACTTGGTGCACCCAAGCATCACCAAGGTGATGGCCGACCTGAAAAGGATGATGTACTGGCCGGGCATGAAGAGGGAAATCACATACTTTGTGACCCATTGCAAGGCATATCAATTAGTGAAGGGAGAGTGTAAGAGTCTTGCCGGATTTTTGCAGCCACTTCCGGTGCCGGAGTGGAAGTTCAACGATATCGTCATGGATTTCATACATGGTCTTCTTCGGTCACCTGAGGGGAATGACTCGATATGGGTGATTGTAGATCGATTGATGAAGGTGGCCAGATTTCTACTGATCAGGAAGGACGCTCCAGTCGGTGACCTGGTGCGGAGGTTTGTGGAGCAGTTCGTCTGATACCATGGAGTGCTGAGGATAATAGTGTCGGATCGTGATGGACGATTTACGTCTAAGGAATGGAAGTTGGTTCAGGCTTATTTGGGTACCCGGTTTACATTTAGTACCGCCTTCCACCCTCAAACGGATGGGCAGAGAGAGCGCACCAATCATACACTAGAGGATTTATTGCGTCTTTTCATACTGACCGCGGAGAGCCATGGGAGAGGCAACTACCGTTGATCAAATTCTCGTACAACAACAACCACCAGTCAAGCATTAGCATGGTCGCTTATGACGCTTTATACGGTCGGAGATATAGGAATCCATTGTCTCTGATCCAGGATGAGGATCTGAAGGCACTTGACTCGGAGTTTGTCGAGGATACGGATGCTCAGGTGCGGTTGATTCGAGATAGGTTGTTGGAGGCCTAGAGAAGACAGGCCAAGTATTACGATGCTCGCCATCATCAGGTAGAGTTTCACGTAGGAGACAGGGTATTTCTGAAGATACAACCAATGCATGGAGTCTCGCAGGTGCATGGTCGAAAGAAGCTCAGTCTTAGGTAGATGGGGCCTTACAGAATCCTCGAGCGGATCGGTCCCTTAGCTTACAGATTGGAGCTGCCGCCAGAGCTATCCGGTTTGCATGATGTCTTCCACGTCTCCTCCCTCAAGAGAGCTCTACTTCGACCGGAACAACAGATTACGACTACAGATGGGCTTATATCCACTAATCGATCTGTAAACCTAGAGCCGATCCGGATAGACGATACATGGATACGCGTCTTGCGGCGCAAGAAGGTTCCGCTGGTAAAGGTCTTGTGGAGGAATCATGGCCAAGAGGAGCACACATGAGAGCCGCAGGACTTGATGCAACAAAGGTACCCGGAACTTTTCACGATCGATATCCCCTTTAACCTCTCAGGATGTTACATTTTACTTCTCATACTTGACACCCCGTAGTCCTAACTTGAATTTTGAGGACGAAATTTTTATTTTTATATATTTGGATTTGTAACATCCCTCAGACTCCTATACCCCAAGGATGGTTTTCCCATGACAAGGTAATGACAACACCCTTGGAAGCCTGAGAAGACCAAGTGACCTATCTAGGGCCAATGGACCTTCCCTTACCCAATTTGACCCCACCATGGAACCCCTAACCCTAGGGGAGGCCAATGGGCCACCAAGGACCCATTGGGGTCAACCAAAGAGGCTAAGATGACCCAAGCCAACCCTAGCCCTAAAAGGTAAAAGTGCCCTTACTAAGGGTCAAGTGACCTCCAAGGTATAACATCCTATTTCGTGCTAGGCCCCACGCACGCGTTTTGAACCAAGAGAATTGGCACAGGTTCGGGAAGCATCAATTAAGATTAGGAAGTTACTTAGAGAAATATCTTGGCTCAGGGCGTTGAGTGCGTTGAGTGCACTCAACACCATGGACTGATTGGCATTGATTGCGTTGAGTGCACTCAACGGCATTTTACTTGGAGAAATATCCTGTATCGGGTCGTTGAGTGCGTTGAGTGCACTCAAAGCCATGGACTGATTGGTGTTGAGTGTGTTGAGTGCACTCAATGCCATTTTACTTAGAGAAAAATCTTGACTC
This sequence comes from Platanthera zijinensis, assembly GCA_039513925.1. NCBI lineage: Eukaryota > Viridiplantae > Streptophyta > Magnoliopsida > Asparagales > Orchidaceae > Platanthera > Platanthera zijinensis. Next base: position 155,416,856 of record CM077093.1, read on the forward strand.
GGGGCCTTGAGTGCGTTGAGTGCACTCAATGCTAAGGACTGATTGGAGTTGAGTGCGTTGACTGCACTCAACCCCATTTTACTTAGAAAGATTTCGGGAAGAGTCGAGAGAGTCGACTGCACCCCGTGTTAGTCGAACTCATCCAGAAATTCATCGAACGGAGCAAGTGCTGAACTGGATTCAGAGTTCGTCGAACGGAGTTCGACGAATGGAGCAAGTTTGTAGAACCAGGTTTTTTGCTTCGTTGAACGGGACAAATTCGTCGAGCGAAGTTCGACGAATAGAGCAAATTCATCGAGCAGAGTCTGACGAATACAACCAATTCGTCGAGCAGAGTTCAACTAATAAAGCCAATCCGTCGAGTGAAGTTCGACGAATAGAGCAAATTGGTCAAACTAAGTCTTTGGAATTAGTGATTTGGAGGAGAGATAAAGCTCGGGATTAATGGCCATTATGGCCATGGAGGATCCATAACCCCCACTTTTATGGGGTTTTTACTCCTCTGAGGGAGAGGAGAAGTTTTTTTGGAGGTGGCCGGTCATTGGTGTTGTCAGTCCCATTAATTCGGTTAAAACCGAAAAGAATGAGTTAATGGCTATTAATGAAATTTAATGATATTTGGGAGTTACAAGACTCCTCTCCCAAATTCCTTCTTTAAGGACCTTTACCAGAGCATGGGGAAGCATTTCACCTGATTACTTTTCAAATCCATTGAGGTTGGAGTAGAAGTTGCAGAGGAGCAAATGTTCAATGGCCGGAAATGGGGAGGAGGCTAAGTACATGCGTTCAGGCCGCAAACCAGGTCCTCCTCTACTCCTTCTTTATGGGCTAGATCTTAGGATTCATTAGAGATGAGAATCGGGCTTAATTGAGCACGATCCATTGGAATTTTTTCCACTGGTTTTTTTGCAAAAATGAAGTGTCGGGTTTGCCTAGATCCGCCTCCTTCGGCCCCCCAACCACCTCCGGCCGAAAGTCCTCACCTCAACGGCGGTGGTGCTAGCGATGGTTGGCTGGGGAGGTGGCTGGAGGGCTGATAATTGACCTTGGACTTTGCACCAGGTCGGGTAGATCAAGGCTGTTGGCTGGAGGAATAATAAAGTCAGGGCCCATCGATCCTACTTTAAGATCAGTTCAAGATTGAATATATTAAATTTGTTTTATGTATATTTTGTCACATAATTTCACCTGTTTAGGGATTTAAATTATAAATAATTAGAGGCATTTTCTGAAAAGTGGTCCACATTAAATTTGTAGCCCTATGAGTCTAGTTTATTTTAAAATTAGTTTGAACCAATTTGGAGTTCATGTTAGACATCAGCACTCATTTTGGTGAGGTCTATACTTAGGGTTGATTAGAGATTGTTTGGGGTGCCCCCATCAAACCTGGCCTCCAAATGACTTTAAATTTGGAGCATGAGTCATTCATATCTAGATCTATAACATATTCAAAATTAAGAATTTTTGGAAAATATTTCCCTATAGTTTTTGAGATAAATTAATAAACCTTTTATGATTTAATTAGAGGGTCTAAAGACCTCTAAACCCACCATAATTTTGGTGGCTGTATCTTAGGGTAAAATTATGACTCTGATACAAATCTCAGTCAAATTGGGTTTGAATTGAATAGGTTTTGGTGAGACCAAAGTATGGCCCTTAACGATAAAATAGGGCAAAATGGTACTTGGGGCATGAAGGGGCCAACCCTCAACCAAATGGGATAGGACTTTGGCCAGAGCCTCAAGTTCAGTTAAAACTCCTTCACTTGGAGTTTGGGGTAGAATAGGGTGGATATGGCATAGGACCCTAGTTCAAACCCTAAGGTTGCACTTGGGGGTTAGTGGAGGACATGGGGTGATATGTCGTTGTATGGACTTGGTGTTTAGTCCATGAGATCTTAGGGTGGTGAATTGCCCTAGGAAGGAATTTGGTCACATTTAAGCATAGACACACAACTTAAATCATTTAGGGATTATTTAGGTCTATAGAGCTTATGGAATACTTAAGGGATCATATGACCTTGGATCTTAATGAGATTCTGGTTGGGGTAATTCTATAGTAATATTAGTCTTTAAAATTTATTGTATGATGTTTGGAAGACATAAGCTCATACTTATAGTTTTAACCTTTACGTTGCCCCTATGGATGATTTTGAAAAAATCATGGTTAAACTAACATAGAATGTTGTGAAACTTAGTCAGTGATGATTTAAGATCATATTAAAGCCCTGGTAGTTTTTGTGTAATTTTTCGATAATATTTTGAGGTACTTCTCCCTTTAATTCTATTTATTGTATTTATCTTGAATCAATTATTTAGGGGCTAATTGATGCAAGCTCACACGTCTGATAACAAATGGATCTACAGACTTGCACGAATACCTCTCCACAATCCAAATCCTTTATTTGCACAATCACTCTACGCGGCACCACGTTAATTAATTCTATCAATTATATGCTAGCGTATGGGTAGCCAAACCGATTAGGATCGAATAGAGGGGATATGGCAATATTCTTTCTGGCTAAAAGGACCTACCCGGTCCGAATGAGCGGTGTTGTACCAAAAGAGATCTACAAAATAAAATACGATTCGGAAAAGGTAGATCTCTCCCAACAAAAGTAAACGAAGGTTCGCCAAGCCTTTCTTGAAATTAAAGGAAATTAAGAGGGACAACAAAAGCAATTGAAAGATCACCACGATATTATTTTTATTGCTATCAAAAGTTCAACGCTAAGAATCTACTACCACAGGAATTAATCTAGGAAGAGAAACACACAATCGGTAGAAAGGATTCGTTACCCTATCGGAATGGATGATTCCGATTTCTCTACTTGGATCGTTCTTCAATGGCTTCACCAGAGTCACGCCAGTTGGAGAGAAACTTGTCCGCCTTTATCGCGTCACGCCGGAGTTGGAATCCACAAAGGAAATCTTTGCCTTGGCCAATTTCTTCAAGGAGGTGGATTGAATGGTTGCTTTGTTGGAGGTCCTTTTTGAGGGGAGAAAAGGAGTAGGAGAGGGTTGTTAAGGTGAGAAAAGAAGAGGGAAAGAGGGGAGGAGTCTTTTGGCCGAATTCCACAAGGAGGAGAGGGAGGAGGGTGGCCGAATTCCACTAATACTTTTATGAAAGTTTGTGAAACTTTTTATTATCTGTTATTTTCGCATCAAAATTTTTGGAAGGTCATTACTTAAGGAAATCTAGTACTTCATGTTCAAAATCACCCATGGCCTAATTTCTGGGAAAATTAAATAAATGCCAAATTAATTAAGAAAATTATAAGTTTCTGGATTTATGCTACACATGTCATTATAGACCCCCAATAAATATCTTAGGGCTCTTGGATGAAAATTTGGAGTACCTCCTATCATGTACATCATATAGCTTAGGTTGGTCTGCACATAGTAAAACTGCAGAATCGTGATAGCATGTGGAATGGACATAGGGAAATGGGGTTAATAGTTTACTGATTTGGCAAGGATAAAAAGAGAGCCTCATTAGGAGTCATGATGAGGAGAGTGTTGGGTAGACTAGTGTTAAGAGGTGCTCGGGATCGACGAAAGATCGTCTTTCCTGTGGAGAGAGAGAGAGTCAAAATACACTAGGGTTAGATCCAGTGTAATATAAAAAGGGATCGGGAATTGGGTAATAACCAATAATATTAAGTGTCTTGCGAAAGGGAACGATGGGCTTCAACTACCATCATAGTTCCTAGTGCCCTATGAGAGCCCTTCATAAGGAATGTCTTGGGCAGTCCGAGGTTAACGTAAGCCGTAAGTCTAATGGATTACAAGAGTAATTAGAAATACTTTAGGATTACACTTACACTCCTACACCTCAGTGTTGTGGGTGTTAGGTTGGGTCTCACGAGCGGTAGGCTCGGTTGTTTTGGTGATGGGCAGGTTAGCCCGGCGAGCCAATGGCTCGATAGATATTTGTGACGGACGGGATAGTCCGGGGAGCCTTGGCTCGGTGGGAAAACACATTAATATTGCTTGTGCATAAATATAAGTGTTGGAACATCCTATTACTGATTTGGGTAAGGATCACTATGTCCATAGGATTGTGTCTTGACCTCATTGTATAGTTTTAAAGGTCAACTAGAATAGGTCCAAGGCTTAGAACTTAGGTTTGAAAGCTGCCCCCAAGACCTCCTAGTTCAGATTACAAGTGCAGAAGACCAAAGCAATTATCGTCGAGCGCAGATCGATGAGGCGTCGAACTCGGTTCGAATATCTCTAAGCTCAGGTCGACGAGGCATCGAACTCGGTTCGACGATCTCCGAGCTCAGATCGACGATTTCTGTCTCAAGTCAAAATCCAGATCTCTGAACTCAAGTCGACGATAGTCGAGCTTAGATCGACGATTTTCCTGAGAGATCGACGATTTCAGGATTTCAAATCAGAATGTTTTGAAATTCAAATATCTTCAATATCCAGCATTTAATACAGAATATTTTATAACCATTTCAATCAATCTGGAGCAAGTTTCAAGGAGACTGAAAGGGAATGTTTCTTAGGACTTTCCTCCAGAGACAGCTATCAATTAAGGAAGTCATTTATGACTGGCTAACGACTATCTAGGAGATTGGATTTCATAATATCACTACAGACAATAGAGACAGACAACCAAGAAGTAGAACATCTCTCAAGAATTCTACAGGATTATACAATTAGAGTTTTTACAGAACACAAGAAATAGAATAGAGAAGGAGATCAACACACAGAGAAGAATCCCTTCTACTCTTTCAGATCTCTTCTCTGATAAAGTTTTCCAGGCTTCATCAATCAAAGACTCCAGACACAACACATTTTAGCTTTTGCTGAAATTATCAATTGCTGGAGATCTCAACTTACTGAAGGCCTATCACCCTGTGCAAAGCTTCTTCTCCTGACCTACTGCTAATCTCAGGGGGAGCTTTGAAAACAACAAATCCACTAGTCTTCTCTCTGATTGTTGACAGAGAAGAACACCTTTAACTCTTTTCATTTTCATTTGCTGTAAAAGGGTTATACGGAACTCCCTTCAAAAGTTTTGTGTTTGGTTCCAGAGACCTTATCAAAACTCAGTGGTGGCAAGACACCTGATCAAAAAATTTGTTTTGGTTTTTGACCACCTTATCAAAAGCTCATTGGTACCCAGGACACCTGATCAACTCATCCTGTAGTGGATTCCTACCTAGGGTGTTAGAAGAGTGGATGTACCCAGGTTGATTGGGGAACCATTATAGCTCCTTGTGTCATCTGGTTGTTTGTGTTTTATTTGCTGTGTGCTGTGAATTAGCTTTCTTGCTTTACTTTATTTTGTTTACTGCAAGCACAATACACTATAATTAAATTAAGTCTTCCACTGCCAATTAATTTTTAATTTGCAAAATTATTTTAAAATACTCTATTTACCCCCCCCCCCCCCCCTCTAGAGTAAAGGTAGATCTTACCCTCACTTTCAATTGGTATCAGAGGCAGGTTGGTTATACAACAACTAAACCATCACTAGGTTGGTTGTTTTTACAGGCTAACACCTGAACCAAAAGATCTCTGATAAGATCAACCTTTAATAGAGGTTTGTTATTTCTATTATAATTATTTTAATATAAATCCATGGCATAGAACAAAGACTATGCAAGCACCAGACCTCCAGTGTGCAATCTTTCTAAGTTTGCACTTTGGATGGCAATGATTAAATTGTACATGAATTCTATTGATGAGGATATCTTCAATTCTGTTTTGACAGTGTGTCCAAGACCTCCAGAAACCACAAGTACAAATGCTGTTCAACCCCCTTCAGGAACAGATGTAGACATCAAGAATTGGAAAGTTGCTGATGCAAAGGCAATGAATATATTGGCTCAGACAATGTCTGATGATATATTTAAGAAAGTAGCTGAATACAACTCAGCAAAGGAAATCTGGGACAAGCTATCTAAGCTTGTGTCAGGATCTGCTGATGAGAGAAAGGACAGAAGATCTCATCTCATAACCCAGTATGAGAACTTCAAGAAGGGAGAAACTGAGTCAATAGCTGACATGTATAACAGACTCAGTCTGATTGTCAATGAATTGAAAACTTTGGACAAGGAGATCTCACTGACTGAACTCAATGATAAGATCCTAATGTGCTTCCCCAGCACTTGGGACTCAAGGATCTGGCCAATCATGGATGTCAGAAGCTTGAATGAGATCACCACTGAAGCTCTATTGGGAAAGCTCAAGTCTTATGAGCTGCTCATCAAAAATAGAGAGGAAGAGCAAAAGATAGCTTCTCCATCAACAAGGAAGGAGAAGACAATTGCTTTTAAAGCTACAGAAGAACAGGCTGAAGACAAAGTCACAGGAAATGAAGACCTAATGAGCCTACTAGCCAAAAGATTCTACAAGATGGCTAGAAAAGACTTCAGGAAAAGGTCATCCAGATGCCATGAAAAGTATAGGTATGGCAAATCAAGTAATAAAGAGATTATTTGTTTTGGATGCAGGAAACCAGGCCACATTGTGCCTGACTGTCCAGAGAACAAAAACAAGGACAAGAAAGATAAGAGGGAAAGAAGAAGAGACAAAGACTCTAGGAGAAACAACAATGACAAATCTTCCTCTAGCAAGAACAAGCATACCAGGAAAGGATTTGTAGCTGAGACCTAGAGTGAGACTGAAAAAGAATCAGATACTTCATCAAGCTCAAGTGATGATTAAGATGATGCCTAAGAGAAGGACTTCTGCATGATGGCTATCAATGCCTCTCAATACAATTCAGATGTAGAACAAGAGTCAGGATCTGAATCTGAACCTGAAGCTGAAGAAGATCAGGTAATAGACTCTTTTTATTTTTATTCAGAGGACTTTAAATTTGAGTTTAAGGCACTGTGTTTAGACCTACTCAAGTCTGAGAAAGAGATTATCTCTCTCAGAAAACAACTGTCTGAACTCAGCACCTTAAAATCAGATAACCTCAAACTCTCTGAGGAGTTAGAATGTTGTAGGCAGCAGATAGCTTCACTGAAAAGTGAACTATCTGAGGCAAAGAAGTTTGAAGAATCCCTCAATGGGAGAAGCATAAAACTGATGGACATCACAAGCAGAGTGAATTCAAGACTTAACAGTACACTGGGCTTGGGTGCTTCATCCAGCCAACCTATAGTATTAACAACCCCAATCAAATTTATCTCAGATAAAGGAAAGGAAGTTGTAGAGGTAGCTTGGAAGAATTCTTATATACCTAAGAAAATTAAGGTTCAACAGATATCGTCGAATAGAGCTCGACGATCTTCTAACAGAGCTCGGCGATCTTCAAACAGAGCTCAGCATTTTCATGCTGAATCGTTGAACTCAGGTCAACGATCTCTGGTCTCTGAACACAGGCAAGAACGATCTTCGAATAGAGCTCGATGATCTGACCCAAGATCGTCGAACTTAGCTCAGAGATCGTCGAACAGAGCTCAGAGCTTTGAACAATCTTTTAAGGGTAAGTATAAATTCAATTCTAGAGGTCCTACATCCCAAGGCTTCAACCCTTATGCTGAATGGATAATACCTCCTAGGAGATATCATCTTGAAGGCTATAAGAGTCAACCAGGGATGTCTCTTATTTAAGATTTTAAAGTTTATCAACCTAGACCCAAGGTAAATTGGGTCAAAAACAAATAAATTAATATATGTTCAAGTGAAGACCTATCCAACAATTAACCAGCAATGGTATCTGGATAGTGGGTACTCAAAGCACATGATAGGGAGCAAGGATAATCTTACATCTTTCAAAGCCAATCTTGGACCCAAGGTCTTATTTGGAGACTCAAACTTTGGACAGACTAAGGGATATGGTGCAGTCCAGATAGGGTCAGTCACATTCAAGAAGGTGGCCTATGTGGAAGGACTGAAGCACAACTTAATCAGCATCAATCAATTTTGTGATGAAGGCTACCAGGTGACTTTCAATAAATCTTCATGCAAAATCAAATCAGAGGACAACACAACTGTGTTGACAGGTAAGAGGAAAGGTAACATCTATCTTGTAGATTTTCAATCAACTAAGGTATATATCTGTTTGTTCAATTCTGTTAGTAAACCAAATAAGCTATGGCATAAGAGATTGGGACATGTAAACCTTAGAACCATTGCTAGGCTATCCAAGGACAACCTTGTTAAAGGACTACCTTCTGGCACCTACAAGAAGGAAGGACTTTGCAGGGCTTGTCAATTAGGCAAGCAAACTAAAAATAGCTTTAAGTCACTTAATAATAGTGATTAACCTAGGATTTTTTATCTGTTACACATTGATCTATTTGGACCCTTTATAGTACAAAGTCTAGGAGGGAAATCTTACACTTTAGTAGTTGTAGATGACTTCTCTATATTACTATTTGGGTCAGGATCACTATATTTCTATAGGGATTTTGTGTTGTGACCTCCTTGTTGTTATAAAGGTCACATAGGTTAGTTAGAGTCGACTTCAGCTCGACGCAGAGTCAACTTCAGCTCGACGCAGAGTCGACCTCAGCTCGACGCAGAGTCGACCTCAGCTCGACGCTGAGTCAACCTCAGCTCGACGTGGAGTCGACCTCAGCTCGACGTTCCGTCAAGCCCAGTTCTGCTTTTTGAAACCACTCTCTAGCCGACGTGTGTCGTGCTCAGATCGACGTTTTATTGTGAGCTCGATGTTTTCGAGGCTCCCATCAGTTTTGAATAGGAATTCAAATTCCTTCTGTCAGAACAATTAATGCTGAAGATTTATTGGCCGTTACAGCAAATCTGGTGCATGGCTCAAGGAATTTTCTAAGGAATGTTTGCCTGACACTTCCTTTTGAGACATGGACATTTAAGGAAAGCATTTAATGCTTGCTGCCAATGGCTATCAAAGACTCAGAAGAAGAACACAGAGATATTATTCTATCAGTCAACAGAGAACAACATGACTTCTTCTTCTAGCTCTCTGTGATATTCATTCAAGCTTACACACAGGAATTCTGATTGCTTCAGACACAACCATCCAACTTGTTTGGATCATCTTTTGCTGGAGCAGATCAGATCATTGAAGACCTGTCACCCTTGTGCAAAGCTCTCCTTCCTGAACTACTTCTTGATCTCAGGGGGAGCTTTGACAACATCAACAGATCCACTTTGCTTCTCTCTACTTATTGATAGAGAAGACAACGTCAGCCTTTCTTTTTCTTTCTGTACAGGGTTTTAACTCCCTTCAAAAGTTACCTTTGGTTTTGCTGAAACCTGGTCAAAAATCAGCCCTTTGGTTTGTGAGAACCTGGTCAAAAACTCTCTGGTGCTCAAGACACCTGATCAACTCATCTTGAAGTGGATTCCTATCTAGGGTGATAGAAGAGTGGACTACCCAAGATTTTGGGGAACCACTATAGCTCCTTGTGTATTCTGGTTGCTTGTTTCTTTGTGTTTTGCTTTGTGCTGTGATTCTCTTCTTACTTTAATTAATTGCTATAGCACCATACACTAAGTAAATCTAAGCCTTCTCTCCATAGAAGATTTAATTTGCAAAACTATTTTAAATCACTCTATTCACCCCCCCCCCCCTCTAGAGTTAGGATTGATCTTATCCCTCACTTTCAATTGGTATCAGAGGGAGGTTGATCATTCATACAGGCTAACACCTGGATCAAAAGATCTCTGATAAGATCATTTCTCTCAAAAGGGTTATTTCTTTTAGTTTTACTTATCCTTAAAACTCATGGCACAAAACAAGGACTTTGCTAGCACCGGACCTCCTATGTGCAATCTCTCTAAGTTTGCACTATGGAAGGCAAGGATTAGACTTTACATGAATTCATTTGATGAGGACATCTTTAATTCTGTGTTGATAGATTGTCCAAGGCCTCCCACAGGAACAAGTACATCAGCTGTTCCTCCTCCTTCAGGAACTGATGCTGACATAAGAAAGTGGAAGGCAGCAGATGCTATAGCCATGAACATCTTGGCTCAAACCATGTCAGATGACATTTTCCAGAAAGTAGCTGAATGCAATACTGCCAAAGAGATCTGGGAAAAACTTTCAGAAATTGTATCAGGTTCTGCAGATGAAAGAAAGGATAGGAGATCCTACCTCATCACCTAGTATGAGAACTTCAAAAAGGCAGAGTCTGAGTCAGTTGTTGACATGTACAACAGACTGAGTCTAATCATCAGTGAGCTTAGATCACTAGATAAGGACATATCTCTCACTGAGATAAATGACAAGATACTGACTTATTTCCCTAGCTCTTGGGACTCAAGAATCTGGTCAATTAAAGATGGAAGGAATGTCTGTGAGTTATCCACAGAAGCTCTTCTAGGAAAGCTCAAGAGTTATGAGCAATTCATTAAGAAGAGAGAAGAAGAGCAGAAGATATCCACACCAACTGAAAAGGTTGAGAAAACCATTGTCTTCAAGGCACAGGAAGAATAACCTAAAGAAAAGGTGTTGGGAAATGAAGAGCTTATGAGCCTACTTGTCAAAAGGTTCAATAAGCTGAATAAAAAGAACTTCAGAAGATGGTCATCCAAAGACAAAGACAAGCCAAGGTATGAAAGATCTACTAATAAAGATATTATCTATTTTGGCTGCAGGAAACTAGGACACATTGTCCCCAACTGTCTAGAAAATCAAGATAAGGACAGAAGGGACAAGAAGGAAAGAAAAGATAAAAGGAAGGATAAGGAGTCAAGGAAGTACCATGACAAGCCTTCCTCCAGCAACAGCAAGCACACCAGAAAAGGATTTTTGGCTGAATCCTGGAGTGACTCTGATGAGTCTGATTCATCATCCAGCTCTAGTGATGATGAGGATGATGCAGAAGAAAAAGGATTCTGCATGATGGCCATCAATGCATCTCAAAAGAATACTGATTCAGAGCTTGATGCTGACTACCTATCTGATCAGGAACTTACAGAGGATCAGGTAATAGATTCATTTGATTTTAATTCTGATGAATTTAAATCTGAGTTCAAATCTATGCGCATTGACTTGATTGAATCTCAAAAGTTAATTATAACTCTTAGAGAACAATTGATTGAATGCAAATCCATTAACTCAGATAATCTTAGACTCTTAGAAGAGTTGAAGCAGTGTGGGGAGGAGATAGCTTCACTGAAAGGTGAACTATCTAAGGCCAAACAATTTGAAGAAACCCTTAATGGGAGAAGTATCAAATTAATGGACATCACAAGTACAGTGAACTCAAGATTGAATGGTTCACTGGGCTTGGGTGCTTCATCCAGCCAACCCATAGTGCTGACAACTCCAATCAAATTTACCAGTGACAAAGGTAAAGGAGTCTTGATAGTGGCTAGGAAGAATGCTGACTTAACCCAGGAAACTGGACAAAAAGCGTCGAACGAAGCTCGACGGAGGTCGAACAGAGCTCGACGTAATAGCAAGAAAAAGTCGAACTCAGGTCGACGCCTTCTACCTTCTGAACAAAGCAAGACTTCGCCGTCGAATGGATCTCGACGCACTCACCAGAGTTCGTCGACCGAAGCTCGACGTGCGTCGAGCCAAGTTCAGAGCAAAAGTCAGTTCTCAGGGGTTAATTCAAGATTTAATTCCAGCTCCACATCTCATCACTTTAACCCTTATGCTGAATGGATAATACCTCCTAGGAGATATCATCCTGTAGGCTATAAGAGTCAACCTGAGATGTCTTTTATTTCAGAGTTTAAAGGATATCAAGAAAGGCCCAAGGTAAACTGGGTCAAAAACAATTGATTTGTTGTATGTGCAGGTAAAGACCTATCCAATTGAGAACCAGCAGTGGTACTTGGACAGTGGGTGCTCAAAGTACATGAGTGGCAACAAGGAGAACCTTGTGTCCTTCAAAGCCAAACATGGACCCAAAGTAATCTTTGGAGATTCAAACTTTGGACAAACAAAAGGCTATGGCCAAGTCAAGATAGGGTCAATTACATTCAAGAAAGTGGCCTATGTGGAAGGACTAAAGCACAACTTAATCAGCATCAGCCAGCTATGTGATGCTGGTTATCAGGTTTGGTTTACCAACTCAGCATGTAATATTGCATTAAATAACAACATTGTTTTAATTGGTAATAGACAAGATAACATATATCTAGTTGATTTCAATTCATCTAAAGTAGATATTTGTTTATTTAACTCCCTTAGCAAACCTAATGAACTATGGCATAAAAGATTAGGACATGTGAACCTTAGAACCATTGCTAAGTTATCCAAAGACAACCTTGTTAGAGGACTACCTTCTGGTCCCTACAAGAAGGAAGGACTTTGCAAGGCTTGTCAATTAGGCAAGCAAACTAAAAATAGTTTCAAGTCACTTAATAAGAGTGATTCACCTAGAATTTTGTACTTATTGCACATGGACCTTTTTGGACAAATTAATGTACAAAGCCTAGGAGGGAAATCTTATGCTTTAGTAGTTGTAGATGACTTCTCAAGATTCACTTGGGTGTTCTTTCTGAGAAAGAAGTCTGATAACTTCAAGATTTTGACAGATTTTCTCAAAGGCATACAGATTGAGTTCAATACTCACAATGCCCTGATCAGAAGTGATCATGGGATAGAGTTTGATTCTCTTCTTATTCTAGAGTTCTGTCAGAAGGAAGGTATCAGGCACACTTTCTCAGCTCCGAGAACTCCTCAACAAAATGGGGTAGTTGAAAGGAAAAATAGAACCCTTATTGAATCTGCCACAACATTGTTGACAGATGCTCACCTTCCTCTAACCATTTGGGCAGAGGCTGTGAACACCTCCAACTATGTTTTGAATAGAAGCCTGATACATAAACTGAAGGGTAAGACTCCCTATGAGTTACTCAAAGGGAAGAAACCTAAAGTAAATTATTTCAAAATTTTTGGTTGCATTTGCTTCATTCACAATAATGACAAGAAATACCTAGCTAAATTTGAAGCCAAAGATGATGAAGGAGTGTTTCTGGGATACTCCATGATTAGCAAGGCTTATAGGGTTTTTAACAAGTGCTCTAATAAAATTGAAGAATCCATGCATGTTACATTTGATGAAACTAATATGTCTTATAAGGAGAAGGAGACTTCTACCATAAGCAATTTGCAGGAACATTCAATTTCAGAAAATCTGAAGCAGCTTACCATCACAGACAAAGATTCATTACCTTCAACAATTCAACAAGACGCTGAACTTAGTGACAATGAAGAGGAATCTCAGGTCTTGGAAAGCTCAAATGGTCAACAAATTGAAGAACCAGTTGTTGTTCCACAAGAGGAAACAACAACACAGGTTGGTGCACCATCAACACCCCTTGTTGATTTAGTAACAACAAGAGATCACCCAATTTCACAAGTAATTGGAGATATCTCAGTAGGTGTGCAAACAAGGAATCAAGTTAATCACAATATTATTCACACTTGCTTTCTTTCTCAAATTGAGCCTCAAACAATACAAGATGCAGAGCAAGATCCAAACTGGATCATTGCAATGCAAGAGGAGTTGAATCAATTTGAAAGGAATAAAGTTTGGGAATTAGTACCAAGACCAAGGAACCAGCAAATTGTTGGAACCAAATGGGTATTCAGGAACAAGTTGGATGATCAAGGAATAATTGTGAGAAACAAGGTAAGACTTGTTGCACAAGGATATTGCCAAGAAGAAGGGATTGATTATGACCAAACCTTTGCACCAGTTGCAAGGTTGGAGGCCATAAGAATCTTTCTTGCATATGCAGCTCACAAGAGATTCAAGGTATATCAGATGGATGTCAAGAGTGCATTTCTCAATGGAGACATCAAGGAAGAGGTTTATGTAAAGCAACCTCCAGGTTTTATCTCTCCAACCTCTCCTGATCATGTTTTTAAACTGCATAAAGCTTTATATGGTCTCAAGCAAGCTCCTAGAGCATGGTATGAGACCTTAGCTTGTTTTTTATTGGAAAATGATTTTAAAAGGGGTAGAGTAGACCAAACTCTCTTTATTAGAACCCATAGGTCCCATATCCTACTATTACAAATTTATGTAGATGATATCATATTTGGGTCTACTGATTCAAACTTATGCAAAAAGTTCTCACAACTTATGCATTCAAAGTTTGAAATGAGTAGCATGGGTGAGCTTGCTTTCTTTCTAGGATTGCAAGTTAAACAACATGTGGATGGCATTTTTATTTCTCAAACCAAGTATGCAAGAGAACTGGTTAAGAAATTTGGAATGTCTGAAGCATCTTCTATGAAAACACCTATGCCTACAAATGTTGTTTTAGATGCTGATGAATCTGGAAAACCAGTTGATCAGACAAACTATAGAGCAATCATTGGCTCATTACTTTATCTAACAGCTAGTAGACCAGACAGAATGTTTGCTACATGCATTTGTGCTAGATTCCAAGTAAGCCCTAGAGAGTCCCACCTCACATTAGTTAAGAGGATTCTTAGGTATGTAAAAAGTTGTCCTAATCTAGGTCTCTGGTATCCACATGACTCAGGATTTGATCTAACTGGATTTTCAGATTCTGATTATGCTGGATGTAGAGTAGACAGGAAAAGCACCAGTGGAACTTGTCAATTCCTTGGTGATAGACTTGTCTCCTGGTTTTGTAAGAAACAAACTTCTGTGTCCACATCAACTGCTGAAGCTGAATACATGGCTGTAGGCAGTTGTTGCTCACAGATTTTGTGGATTCAAAACCAGCTCCTAGACTATGGCTACAACTTAGAGATGTCTAAAATTTTTTGTGATAATACTAGTGCAATATGCATTGCATAAAATCCAGTTCTCCATAGTAGGACTAAGCACATAGAGATCAGACATCACTTCTTAAGGGATAATGTAGAAAAGAAGAAAATTGCACTACAATACATTTCCACTGAACTACAAAGAGGAGATATTTTCACCAAGCCCTTGGATGAAAAGAAGCACTTCTTCTTCCTCAATCAGTTGGGAATGCTAGATGGAGACAGTATAAATTAAAACTCCAAGATTTTGAAACCCATAATTAACAGGAATAGGAAAAATTTCATTTTAAAATTCCTCTGTCTGAGTGGTTTCTTTGAGCTCTGAACTAAGCTCGACGCTGCGTCAAACTAAGATCGACGGTCCGTCTCCCTCAAAAGCGTCGAACGTCGACCTCAACTTCTAGCGTTGAACTAAGTTCACAGCTCCCTGGCTTCTTGAGTTTTTCTCCCTTCGGTCGACGCCTTCGTTCAACGTCGACCTGTGCTCGACGTATAGCATCAGCCCAAGCGTCGAACGTCGACCTAAGCTGCACGCTGTTGAGCCGTTTCAGTTCTCCTAGAGCCTTAGAGCGTCGACCTGAGCTCGATGTTCTTTCCATTTCTGTGTCGAACCCTAGTATAAAATCATTCTTCTCCGTCGTTCGCAGTTGCGCTCTCATATTTTCTGCTCAAGCTTTCTCCCTCCAAATCCTTTACTCTTGATCTTGGAAGGTATCTATTTGCAGGATAATGGCAATTGCTGCAGGTGCATTGGCGGCAATGAAGTTTGATTCAGGTTTTTACATCGACATCGACTCCTTTGATGGATCATCGCAGAATTTTCTGGATATTCTGGAGCTATTCAAAGAGCAGCACCTGGTTAACTTCATGACAACCAGGATTCCTCTTCCAGAATCTGAAATCAAAGAGTGGATTTTTACTGCAGTGAATTCAGATAACAGTACGATGACTGGAACAATTTCAGGGAATGAGGTAGCCATTTCTCCTCAAATCATTTCAGAGGTTTTCGGTTTTGCTGTTGGAGATGATGAGATAGAACTCTCTGTGGAAGAGTTTGCTGTGATGCTAGACAAAATGGGGCATAATTCTGGTAACCCCTCTAAACTTTTAAAAGTTAACCTAGCTATTGAGTTTAGGCTGTTAGCAGATATCACAGGCAAGGTAATTTGTGCAAAGAGGACTGCACATGATGTCATTACTAGGCATCAATTTTGCATTATGGCTGCAATTTTGGATAAGAAGCATCCCAATTGGGGTTTGATTGTTTTTGATATGATTAAGAAGAAAATGGATAAGAACTTTGTCCACTTTGGAAGGGTTCTTGGTTTGATTCTGAACCACTGTTGCCCTCAGTTGCTTGTGTCCTCAAAGAAGCACATCAATGCTTCTAAGAGGCTCACTTGTGCACTGATTGGCAAGTGGGACAGGAAGATTGTGAACTCCAGGGCAGCTACAGCAATGAGGACTTCTGCAGACACCAGGACTGTAGAGGTCACTCTTCCTCAGTCTACTGGCCCAGAAGCAGGGGTTTTGCCATCTTCCTCCATCATCCTCCCATCCTCTTTCATTCCAACAACAACAATCATCTCATCCACTAAACCCATCCCTTCATCCATTTCTACTATTGCATTCTCCATTCCACCACTCATCACTTTCCATCCCCTCCACTATTTTCCTCCCATGAGCTTGGACTCTTCATCTCATGAGGACATCCTTTCCCTTGACATTCATGATGAATCCTTCATGGATGCCTCTCCCTCCTCTCCTCATGACTTCCACCCTTCATCAACATTTTCAGAACTTCTCCTATCCTCCATCCATGAACCAGCTATCCCTCCCATGTCTGCACCACCAACAACATCTTCTACCTTCACCTTCTCTGCTGCTCCCTCTACCTCTACTCAAGTCCCACTTGAGCAAGTAGATCTTTTGCCTTTGGCCAATAAGCTTTTTGATATTTTGGCCCTTAGGCTCTCCTCTCTATTGGATGCCAAGCTGGCTCCTCTAGTCCTTTCCCTGAGCTCTCTCTCTGCCTCAGTCTCATCCCTCTCATCCTATCTGGCATGCCCTTCTTCTGGGGGCCTAGAGTCAGCTGCCACTGATTCTAGGCAGGGGGAGATGTCAGCAGAAGAAGAGCTGCAGCCTTCAGCAGTACAGGTAGTACAGGGTTATTCAGGGATAGTTTCAGCAGTAGAAGTTCAGATGACCTCTGAGGCTCCTCCTCAAGGTTCAGTTCAGATGATCAGCAGTGCCTTAGACTTTCAGTCCTTGGCATCTTCTGTCAAGAGCTTCTACCTTCCAGCACATCTTCACTTCAGAAACTACCTCCTCCTGCCTCCTCAAGAAGACCTGTCTAGGGCCATTGTCCCTTTTCAGAAGATCATTCCATCCTCCTTGGCTGTTGATGCCATGATCCTTGATGAAGTAGTGGTAGCTGTGGCTCCTGCTTGTGATGATGTTGTTGTTGAAGCGGTAGTAGCTGCTAAGACTGTTCCCTCAGAAACTTCAGGTGAATTGATTGAGACACCAGATGAAGTTGAGACCATTGTCTCCCAAGTTCTTCAGGAACTAGCCACCTCAGCCTCTATGGCTCCTGAGGCTATTTCCTTTCCTGCAGTGTTAAACTCCTCTTCTACACTGTCAGTAGACCTTCCTCCAGTTACTTCTTCAGCTGCTCCAGCCCCCATCAATTTTCCTATCTCAAAGAGAACCTACATAGATCCTTATGATGAATCTCAAAGCTCAGAGGATGAATTTACAACTGGTTCTGATGACTCCTCTGCAACCATTGTAAGGAAGAGGAAAGCAAGATCCAAAGCAATGAAAAGAGTTCCATTGCCTAGAGCCACAGATCATGACATCCCTTACCACATCAAGTACAACTGTGAAATCACTGAGCCCTGGATGCAATATTCTCTAAACCAAAGAAAGGCAATGAAGAAGAAAATAAAGTTCAATGAAGGCCCCTCCAAGCCTGTCCATCAGCCTCCACCTCCACCTCCTCCAGATGCAGGTGCAAGTGCAAGCCTCTCTTCCAATCCTGCCCCATCATCTCTGTATGGAAAGACCTATCAGTCAAGAAGATCCCAAGGGTATAACCAGCAAAGGGGATATCAGCAAAGGGGAAACCAGCAAAGAGGATACAATAGAGGCAGACAGTCCAGAGGAAGATCAGGATCTCAACCTTACCAAAGGGGAGGACCCATTGATCCAACCTCTGGTCCCTATCCTTACAGACCCAGAGTTGACTTCACTCCAAGAACTCATCAAGAACACTCTGCCAACAGATATGAACCAGCTATTCCTTTTGAAGATCCTACTAAAACTCCAGCTTACTGGAAGGCCAGGATGACTGAGATGGCTGCTCTGAATGAGATTGACAGAGCTAGAGCAAGAGGTCTGGACACCTCTCACATCAGCACCATGTCAGATCAAAGGAGAGAAGAATTGGAGAAATACAACTCAAAGAAATTCTTTGATTCTGATAAGTATATGCAGCTTCATCCTGCAGCTGTACCAGCTAGTGGAAAAGGTCAGAAATCCTTAGGTGCAGCTGAAGATTACAGATCCAAGAAGGATGCTAACAGGGAAATTATCTTCAAGGGAAGTGATCAAGACAAAGCTCCAAAGGAAAAGTAATGTAAGGTGTTTTATTTCTTTTTCTCTGCTGGATACAGGACATTAAACATTATTGTTGCTATATAGTGTTATATATATGCTGCTTTATTCTGTCACATGTCTGGTTGTATTTTATTCAGCTTTGTCTTGCTTTACTTCTTTTTGAATCCCTAAATTCATGTAAATAGTAATCCTAATCCAAATAGGGGGAGATTGTTGGAACACCCTATTACTATTTGGGTCAGGATGACTATATTTCTATAGGGATTTTGTGTTATGACCTCCTTGTTATTATAAAGGTCACATAGGTTAGTTAGAGTCGACTTCAGCTCGACGCAGAGTCAACTTCAGCTCGACGCAGAGTCGACCTCAGCTCGACACTGAGTTGACCTTAGCTCGACGTGGAGTCGACCTCAGCTCGACGTTCCGTCAAGCCCAGTTCTGCTTTCTAAAACCACTCTCTGGCCGACATGTGTCGTGCTCAGATCGACGTTTTATTGTGAGCTCGACGTTTTCGAGGCTCCCATCAGTTTTGAATAGGAATTCAAATTCCTTCTGTCAGAACAATTAATGCTGAAGATTTATTGGCCGTTACAGCAAATCTGGTGCATGGCTCAAGGAATTTTCTAAGGAATGTTTGCCTGACACTTCCTTTTGAGACATGGACATTTAAGGAAAGCATTTAATGCTTGCTGCCAACGGCTATCAAAGACTCAGAAGAAGAACACAGAGATATTATTCTATCAGTCAACAGAGAACAACAGGACTTCTTCTTCTTGCTCTCTGTGATATTCATTCAAGCTTACACACAGGAATTCTGATTGCTTCAGACACAACCATCCAACTTGTTTGGATCATCTTTTGCTGGAGCAGATCAGATCATTGAAGACCTGTCACCCTTGTGCAAAGCTCTCCTTCCTGAACTACTTCTTGATCTTAGGGGGAGCTTTGACAACATCAACAGATCCACTTTGCTTCTCTCTACTTATTGATAGAGAAGACAACATCAGCTTTTTCTTTTTCTTTCTGTACAGGGTTTTAACTCCCTTCAAAAGTTACCTTTGGTTTTGCTGAAACCTGGTCAAAAATCAGCCCTTTGGTTTGTGAGAACCTGGTCAAAAACTCTTTGGTGCTCAAGATACCTGATCAACTCATCTTGAAGTGGATTCCTATCTAGGGTGATAGAAGAGTGGACTACCCAAGATTTTGGGGAACCACTATAGCTCCTTATGTATTCTGGTTGCTTGTTTCTTTGTGTTTTGCTTTGTGCTGTGATTCTCTTCTTACTTTGATTAATTGCTATAGCACCATACACTAAGTAAATCTAAGCCTTCTCTCCATACAAGTTTTAATTTGCAAAACTATTTTAAATCACTCAATTCACCCCCCCCCCCCCTCTAGAGTTAGGATTGATCTTATCCCTAACTTTCAAACTCCTCAACAAAATGGGGTAGCTAAAAGGAAAAATAGAACCCTTATTGAATCTGCTACTACATTATTGATAGATGCTCACCTTCCTCGATCCTTTTGGGCAGAGGCAGTAAACACCTCAAACTATGTGTTGAATAGAAGTTTGATACATAAACTGAAGGGCAAGACTCCCTATGAATTACTTGAAGGGAAGAACCCTAAAGTAGACTATTTCAGAATTTTTGGTTGTATTTGTTACATACATTATAATGACAAGAAATATATAGAAAAATTTCAAGCCAAAGCTGATGAAGGAGTGTTTCTGGGATACTCCATGATCAGTAAAGCTTATAGGGTATATAACAAATCATCTCTTAAAATTGAAGAACCTGTACATGTGTCCTTTGATGAAACTAATATGTCTTACAAGGAGAAGAATACTTCTACAATAGAACCTTTGCAGGTACATTCTCTTTTAGAGAATTTAGGCAGGTTAAACATTATTGAAGAGGATACAACACCTTCACCTATCAAACAAAAGGGTGAAAGCAGTGAAGATGAAGAAGACATTCAACATCCAAGTGAGAATCACATTGAAGAGCCAGTTGTTGTTCCACAAGAGGAAACAACAACACAGGTTGGTGAACAATCAACACCACCTGTTGATTTAGTAACATCAAGAGATCATCCAATCTCCCAAGTGATTGGATACATCTCAGCTAGTGTGCAAAACAGAAATCAGGTCAACCAAAACCTGATGCACACCTGCTTTCTTTCTCAAATTAAGCCTCAATCCATACAAGATGCAGAACAAGATCCACATTGGATCATTGCAATGCAAGAGGAGTTAAACCAATTTGAAAGAAACAAGGTTTGGGAGCTAGTGCCAAGGCCAAAGGATCATCCCATTATTAGAACAAAATGGCTATTCAGGAATAAACTTGATGATCAAGGCATCATTGTAAGGAACAAGGCAAGGCTAGTTTCATAAGGATACTCTCAAGAAGAAGGAATAAATTATGACCAGACCTTTGCACCAGTTGCAAGGTTAGAGGCCATAAGAATATTCCTAGCCTATGCAGCTCACAAAAGATTCAAAGTATATCAAATAGATGTGAAGAGTGCATTTCTAAATGGAGAAATCAAGGAAGAAGTCTATGTCAGACAACCTCCAGGTTTTATCTCTCCTACTCATTCTGATCATGTTTTTAAACTGCATAAAGCATTATATGGTCTCAAGCAAGCTCCTAGAGCATGGTATGAGACCTTAGCATGCTTTCTTTTGGAAAATTATTTTAAAAGGGGTAGAGTAGGCCAAACTCTTTTCATTAGAACCCATAAGTCCAATATCCTACTAGTACAAATTTATGTAGATGACATTATCTTTGGATCTACTTATTCAAACTTGTGCAAAAGGTTTTCATCCCTAATGCATTCTAAATTTTAAATGAGTAGCATGGGTGCGATTTCCATCTTTCTAGGATTGCAAGTCAAACAGCATGCTGATGGCATATTCATTTCTGAAACCAAGTATGAAAAAGAGTTGGTTAAGAAATTTTGTATGTCTGAAGCATCATCTATGAAAACACCTATGCATACTAATGCTATATTAGATGTTGATGAACATGGGAAACCTGTTGATCAGACAACATATAGAGCAATGATTGGCTCTTTATTATATCTTACAGCTAGTAGACCTGACATAATGTTTGCTACATGCATCTGTGCTAGATTCCAAGTAAGCCCTAAAGAGTCACACCTAACATTAGTAAAAAGGATTCTTAGGTATGTGAAAAGTTGTCCAAATCTAGGACTCTGGTATCCAAAAGATTCAGAATTTGAATTAACTGGATTTTCAGATGCTGATTATGCTGGATGTAGAGTAGAAAGGATAAGCACCAGTGGAACTTATCAGTTTATTGGTGACAGACTTGTCTCCTGGTTTTGTAAGAAACAAACATCTGTGTCCACATCAACTGCTGAAGCTGAATACATGACAGCAGGTAGTTATTGCTCACAGATATTGTGGATTAGAAATCAGCTCCTAGACTATGGTTACAACTTAGATAAGTCAAAAATCTTTTGTGATAACACCAGTGCAATTTGTATAGCCCAAAATCCAGTCCTCTATAGTAGGACAAAACATATAGAGATTAGACATCACTTCCTAAGAGATAATGTTGAAAATAATAATATTGAACTTCAATATATCCCAACTGATTTGCAAAGGGGAGATATTTTCACCAAACCCTTGGATGAAAAGAAACACATATTCTTCCTGAATCAGTTAGGAATGTTAGATGGAGGAAGTCTGAATTAAGATCCATTATTTTTAAAACCTTAAAATTGACAAAGACTAGGCTAAAAAATTGATTTTTCTAGTGTCTATAGGTTCTTTCTTAACTCTGAACTGTGCTCGACATTTTTCCTAAAGATCGTCGAACGGAGATCGACATTCTCATGAAAGTGTCGAACAGAGCTCAGCGTTTCCCAGATAGTGCTAGGCTATCTCTTTCTGGTCAGAGATCCTTAAATGGAGCTCGAAGCTCTCCAATATCGTCGAACGGAGATCGACGATGTTGAAGACCTTTCGGATTCCTTTAGAAGACCAGATCATCGAACTGAGTTCAACGATCTTTCCATTTCAGCGTCTAACCCTGATATAAAATCATTTTTTCGGCCGTCATTCTCCTTTGCGCATTCATACTTTCTGCAGAGCTTTCTTTCCCTCCAAACCCCTCTACACTTGGTCTTATTTGGTTTGTCTTTGCAAGAAAATCATGGCCGTTTCAATTGCTGTTTTAGCCGCGATGAAATTTGACAGAGGTTTTGATATAGATATGGACTCATTTGAAGGCAGTGATCAGATTTTCAAGGACATTCTAGAATTATTCAAAGAACAACAGTTGGTCACCATCATGACCTCAAGGATGAAGCTGGCTGCCGACGAAATCAAGGAATGGGTATACACAGCCCAACCCCTGGATCAAAATACAGTTGTCGGGACTATTTCAAGAACCCAAGTATCCCTCACTCCCGCACTTTTGATAGAAGTTTTTCAACTGAGCACTGGACATGATAATGTTGAGTTGTCTGGAGAAGAATTTTCTAACATGCTGGATAAAATGGGACATACAACAACAAACCCTAATAAATTACTTAAGAAAAATCTTTCAGTAGGGTACATATTTCTGGCTGATGTAGTGGGCAAAGTCATTTTAGCAAAACATTCTGCCCATGATACTATTTCTAGATATCAGTTTTCCTAATGGCTGCTATTGTAAATAAGAAACACCTTAACTGGGGAGAGATTTTCTTTGATCTGATTAAGAAGAAAAACAACAAGAATTTTGTTAATTTTGGGAGAATAGTAGGTTTGTTTTTGCACAACAAATGCCCCCAACTTCTAGTATCAAATAGCATGCATATAAATGCTTCCAAGAGACTATCTTGTGCTCTCTTGGAAAATGGGATAGGCAGATTGCTAAACCCAGCAGGGGTTCCTCAACTCACACTACTTCAGGCACTAGGACAGTGACAGTCACTTCCCCTCAGGCAACTGCCCCTTTAGAAGATTTGCCTTCTTCCTCCTCCTCATCTCCACCTCAAGTTTCCTCAACCATTTCATCTTCTTCCATCTCAATTTCCTCACCTACAATCTCTATACCTCCACCAGCCACTCTTCAAGAACAATTTCATCCTCTGCATTATTATCCCCCTCTTGACCTTAACTCATCCATTCAAATTCCATCATTCAACCTCATAGATGACTCCTATATGGATGATTCTCATTCATCTCCTCAAGAGCTTCCATCTTCTTCCACCTCCTACCAACAGCTTCTTCAAGACATCTTAGCTCAGTCATACCATCAGTTACCATCCCAGTTACATCCATCACCACCATCCCTATATCTGAACCATCCATACCCCATCCATCAGCATCAACTCCACACATTTATGCAGCTCCACCAACTACATCAACTTCTGCATCTTTCTTCTCTACCTCTGCTCAAGCCTCCCTTGAGCAAGTAGATGTTCCTGCTCTTGCTGATAGATTATATGAGATGTTAGCTCCCAGGCTAACACTCTTGCTGGATACCTCCTTGGATCCTCTACTAAAATCAATAGATGATTTATTTGCAAGGCTATCTTCTTCCCATCTTCCTTAGTTAATCCCTTCTTTGGGGTGCCTTGATCCAGTTTCTACTGAATCTAGGCAGGGGGAGATTCCCAATGAAGTAGTCATGCTGCATGCTGAAGATTCAGACATCATGCTAAGTTCAGAAGCAGTGCTAGATGTTCTAGCTCCAGCCCCAGTCCCATCTTTCTGGTTCCTGCTTTAAGTTTTTGATGTTCTTTATAACAGATATCTTCCAGCTTTAGAAGCTGAAGATCTTTCTAAGGCCATTGTGCCTATTACTATCTGTGATCCCAACTTGATCCAATCATATATTGATTCAATCAAGGCTATGGAAGTTCCTGCTGCTGTTGCTTTTGATGATAATGATGTGATGATCACAGAGGCTATTACTTCAGAGCCTACTTAGCCTGCTGTTGTGAATATTGTTATTTCAGATGCCTCTGTTGTTGTTTTTGTTGTTACTACTGCTGCCTCTAGTTTTGTTTTTGCTGTTGCTGGTGCTGCTGTTACTGCTTCTGCTCCCTATTCTCCTACCAAGGCAGCTTACAAGGAAATACGTGCTATGTATGATAAGCCCCAGAGCTCTGATAGTGATGAATTCAGGACAGATTCAGATTATTCCTCTGCAACTATTGCAAGGAAGAGGAAAGCTAGAAGTAAAGCAATGAAGAGAGTTCCTACAAAGAAAGCCACTTCTGATAATGGCATTCCTTATAATATATTGCACGATTGTCCTATTACTGAACATATGATGCAATTTTCTAAGAACCAGTTGAAGGCTATGAGGAAGATAAGGAAACATGACCAAGGCACAACTCATTATCCTCCTCCTCCTCCTCCTTTTCCAGGTGCAGGATCTGGTGGAAGTTCAGCTCATCAAACCTCTCATCCTTCATCTCAAAGTTCCTCTCAGTTTCAAGAAAGATCTCAATCCAGAGGACATCAGCAAAGAGGCTACCAGTCAGAAGAGGTCAATATAGAGGAAATTAAAGAGATTATAGAGTGTATTCAAGAGGACAGTCCAGACAGCAATCTTATCAAAGGGAAGGACAAGGCCCTACTGATTCAACTACTGGTACATTCCCTTATAAGCTCAAAGAAAGTGTTCCCTCAAAAGCTGCTCCTTCAGATACTATTAACAGATATGAGCCTCCTGTTCCATTTGAAGATCTAGAGAGCAATCAAGTCTCTTGGACAGCCAGGATGAAGGAGCTATCTGCTTTAGACCAGATGAGGAAAGCCAGCGAACAAGGGAAAGACACTTCCAACATTTCAACATTTTCTGAACAGAGAAAGCAAGAGCTTGAAAGGTATTCTTCCAGAAAATTCTTAGATCCAGAAAGGTACATGAAATTGCACCCAGAGGTAGTTGTTCCTAGAGCCAAATCTCAAACTTCTCTTGGTGTTGCTGATGATAGAAGATCTAAGAGAGAAGCTGAAACCCCCAATAGGGAAATTCTTTTCAAAAAGGCAAGGAAAAGGACTGATAGTGTAAGCTGAACAACATATATCTCACTCTTAACAAATTTTCCGTGTGATTATACATATACTTCTGCAATGCTGTTGTTTACATTTCTGCAATGTTGTATTTATTTCTGCTTGTATGCTTTTAAAATTCCTATAAATCATGTAAATAGTAATCCTAACCCAAATAGGGGAGATTGTTGGAACATCCTATTACTGATTTGGGTAAGGATCACTATGTCCATAGGATTATGTTATGACCTCATTGTATATTTTTAAAGGTCAACTAGAATAGGTCCAAGGCTTAGAACTTAGGTTTGAAAGCTGCCCCCAAGACATCCTAGTTCAGATTACAAGTGCAGAAGACCAAAACAATTATCGTCGAGCGCAGATCGACGAGGAATCTAACTCAGTTCGACTATCTCTGAGCTCAGGTCGACGAGGCGTCAAACTCGGTTCGACGATCTTCGAGCTCTGATCGACGATTTCTGTCTCAAGTCAAAATCCAAATCTCTGAAATCAGATCGACGATAATCGAGCTCAGATTGACGATTTTCCTGAGAGATCGATGATTTCAGGATTTCAAATCAGAATGTTATGAAATTCAAATATCTTCAATATCCAGCATTTAATGCAGAATATTTTGTAGCCGTTTCAATCAATCTGGAGCAAGTTTCAAGGATACTGAAAGGGAATGTTTCTTAGGACTTTCCTCTAGAGACAACTATCAATTAAGGAAGTCATTTATGACTGGCTAACGGCTATCTAGGAGATTGGATTTCATAATATTACTACAGACAATAGATACAGATAACCAAGAAGTAGAACATCTCTCAAGAATTTTATAGGATTATACAGTTAGAGTTTTTACAGAACACAAGAAATAGAACACAGAAGGAGATCAACACACAGAGAAGAATCCCTTCTACTCTTTCAGATCTCTTCTCTGATTGAAGTTTTCCAGGCTTCATCAATCAAAGACTCCAGACACAACACATTTTAGCTTTTGCTGAAATTATCAATTGCTGGAGATCTCAACTTACTGAAGGCCTATCACCCTGTGCAAAGCTTCTTCTCTTGACCAACTGCTAATCTCAGGGGGAGCTTTGACAACAACAAATCCACTAGTCTTCTCTCTGATTGTTGACAGAGAAGAACACCTTCAACTCTTTTCATTTTCTTTTGCTGTAAAAAGGTTATACAGAACTCCCTTCAAAAGTTTTGTTTTTGGTTCCGTAGACCTTGTCAAAACTCAGTGGCGGCAAGAAACTTGATCAAAAAATCTGGTTTGGTTTTTGAGCACCTTATCAAAAGCTCATTGGTGCCCAGGACACCTGATCAACTCATCCTGCAGTGGATTCCTACCTAGGGTAGTAGAAGAGTGGATGTACCCAGGTTGATTGGGGAACCACTATAGCTCCTTGTGTCATCTGGTTGTTTGTGTTTTATTTGTTGTTTGCTGTGAATTAGCTTTCTTGCTTTACTTTATTTTGTTTACTGCAAGCACAATACACTATAATTAAATTAAATCTTCCACTGCTAATTAATTTTTAATTTGCAAAATTATTTTAAAATACTCTATTCACCCCCCCCCCCTCTAGAGTAAAGGTAGATCTTACCCTCACTTTCAATAAGGTCGTTCGTCTTCAGTATTGCAGAGTCGTCGTACTGACACCAATAAGTTGATTCGGCAAGTGTGGTTTAATACTTAAATAAATAAAGTTCGGTGCTCCAGCCGGTTAGAGTACGAAGGAGCTCCGCTTAGTGCACCATCGTTGAGGTGTAAGATAGGTCTGACTGGTAGTGATGATACCAGTTTAGAGGTGGGCAAGGCCCAACCCACCGCTTTTGTTTGCCACTACAGAGGTATCCTGGGAGGTTAGGCTCCAGAAAGGGGGAACTAAAGGTATGTGTGCACAGAGTCGGGTGTGTGAGTTGCACTTACATGTTCACATCATAGCCTACTTGCATGACATAGCATAGTCATTTCATATAACCCTTGAGAACTATTTTATAAATTGGTATGAGACTCTTTATATAATAGGCCTTGCAAAATGACCCCTTGGTCTATAGGTTTGTATGGACATTCCTATAGGTCATGGTTACTTAGTTTACCTTCTTGTACTTTTACTTGCTCACTTTGTTCATATGTATACTCATACTGCTTACCTACTACTAATTACTTATACTTGCTCTGTTTATGAACTCATGATATATTAGTTCCGCCGCCACATGTTTACTTTTGTCACTCTCCACCTTCATTACCTTCCCTTTCCTTCTCCCCGCTCGGTGCCAAGGAGCCATGGGTGAGGGGTGGGGGATGATAGGACTTAGTATTTTAGACTAACGGTCGTTGACCAAATCATTTTAGGGGATCGTGGAGCCGAACTAGGAGATGCAGCCCTAGAGGTTGGTGCGCTTGGAAACGGGACAGTCTAGCACGGGAGTTCAGCCAGCAGTGACAGTTTGTCCTGACAATTACTTATTACTATAGATTTGCTTCCGCGTTGAGTGACTTATAGTGAGGATCATGATGTATCAGACAAGAGCCCTCTTTAGTACTTTACTTTATCTTTACTGTGGACTCTCCCTTTGTCGAGATTTATTTTATTTCATGTGATTTCTAGTGTACTGGTATTTGAATATACTTTACTCTTTATACTTACTCTTCTCTTCTGCGATAAGTATGGACGATAGGATCGACGTTTTGTAGTGACGACCTTCCTGGGTGTGTTGGTGTCACCGCAAAGCAGCGGTTCTGGGCATAAGACCTTGGTGGTTTAAATAAAAATTGGGGTCTTACACCCTTTATCGAGAATTGAAGAGCTTTTTGATCAGTTGGAGGGAGCTCATTGGTTCTCGAAGCTATATTTGAGGTCGGGGTATTATTAGCTCCGGATCCAGGAGGAGGACATCCCGAAGACTGCATTCAGTATCCAATATGGCCTTTATGAGTTCACAATGATGCCATTCAGCCTCACGAATGTACCGTCAGCATTTATGAGTTTGATGAACCAATTGTTTGAGGATTATCTCGACATATTCGCCATCGTATTTATAGATGACATTCTAATCTACTCGAATACGGATGAGGATCATGAAAGACACTTGGCATTTACTTTGGAGAAACTCCGAGAGCACATCCTGTATGCCAAGTTCAGTAAATGCATGTTTTGGTTAAAGGAGGTGGCCTTTCTAGGCCACATCATTAGTGGGGCAGGGTTATCAGTAGAGGTTAGGTCCATTTACCATAATGCCCCGGATTTTAAGAAGTCAAACTGTAATGCCCCATTTCGTGCCAGACCCCTCGCACGTGTTATGTGTCAAGAAAGTCGACTCAGGTTCGGGGAGCGTCGAAAGAGTCGACCAGAATCAACTACTAGATTAGGAATTAACTTAGAGAAATTTTGGCGAGTTAGGAGTCGAGAACGTTTAGTGGACTCAACGTACTCAACGCCATTTAACTTAGTTTATTTTTGCGGGTTAAGGCGTAGAGAGCGTTGAGTCCACTGGACTCAATGCTCTCGACGTCATTTAACTTAGAATTTTTCTGTCGTGTTAAGGCGTCGAGAGAGTTGAGTGGACTCAACACTCTCGATGCCATTTAACTTAGAATGTTTCTAGCGGGTTAAAGCATTGAGAGCGCTGAAGGGACTCAAAGCTCTCGACGCCATTTAACTTAGAATTTTTTTGGCATGTTAAGGCGTTGAGAGCATTGAGTGAACTCAACGCTCTCGACGCCATTTAACATGAAGTTTCTAGTGGGTTAAGGCATTGAGAGCGTTGAGTGGACTCAACACCACTTAACTCCATAGGCTGAGGATAATTTATCGAACGCCGAAATTCGTCGACCGCCGATTCGTCGAACTCATGTAATTCGTCGAATGTTGAAATCCATCAATTGATATTCGTCGAACTTAGGCAATTCATCGAACGCCGAAATTTGGCAAGCGCTTATTCGTCGAACTTAGGTAAATTTGTCGAACGCTAAAGTCGATGAGCACTGATTCTTCGAACTCAGGAGAATTCGTCGAACGCTGAATTCGTCGAGCGCTGATTCGTCAAACTGGGCTAAAATTCGTCGAACGCCATTTAACTTAGAAAAAACTTTGCCTTGGGTGAAGTTTTGGCCGCTGCTGAACTGGATTTTTGGGAATTGCGCCAAATCGACTTAAATGGGACACGTCCTTTCAAGATGACTCATTTAAAGTAATATTAGACGGTCCAATGTAGGGCTGACACATGGCCAGGCAGTTACCCTAACTTCTTAATATAAAAGTGATTTACAGAAACGAACCCTAGCCGTCACTCCCATCATTCTTCCTTACCGAGCCTATTTCCTGTGTTGAAACTGACGGAAGAGGAGATGATCACCGGAGCCAATCTTCTTTCTTGTAAATAACAAACATCAACGAAGGAGAAGAAGATGCCGCAAAGAAGAGTGACGAGGTTCAAGTACGGAAATGCCAGAAATGAGGTGTGCTTCCTACCCTCTCCCTTGGTGCTAGATCTGTAGGTATTTCTGGGAGATATGTCGACTCAAAAGAGTTCTGAATGGCGAGATGAATATTTTCTAGGAAGAGACCATTCCAGGGTTTGTGCCCTAAGGATAGTGATGTATTCAACCTCTCCCCTCTCCTTGAGTAGATGGTGGACTTAGTTCGTGATGAGAAAATGGACTCATGAGGGTGAATAAGGGTGGATGAATTTCTGGATATGGTTTGAATATATGGCTTGACGAAGAAGATGAACCGATGTCATTCATCTTACTTTAAGATGCATGTAGAAATCTATTTTTTGCACGCAGTAGTTTTCAAAGCCGTTTTCGGAAAAGATGCGTCCAGATCTGGGTTGTGAGCTGAACATGAAAGTTGTAGCCCACAGAAGAACTTTTCCAACGAGAGGTTACACACCATCATCAATTCCTATAGCCTCGGGAATCCCCGAACAAAGTTGATGTACAATAAACTTTCATGCACATATAGTTCTCAGGTTTGTTTGGAATCGGCTTGGATTTGGTAGAGAGATTGTAGTACAATAACGTTAATTTTTTGGTGAATTTAGTCTATAAGGAATCGTGATAAAATATGGTTAATGGCATTTGTTGGATAGATCCTTAATGTACAAATGGTGTAGTGAAGTGTACTTGAACGAGATGATTTGATGGAGGTTGCTGAACAAATGGGTTGTTTAGTTGGGATGGTAGGAATGAATATGTGAATTACCATTATGTTGTTGTGAAGGTCATGTGGAAGTACTATTGTTGAGAATGCTTGGTTATTAAGAGAGGAACTAGGTGAGGTTAATGTTTGGCCATGTAGTATGATGGTTAATGGAATAAGTATAGTAGTCCACTGCTTAGATTTTTCTCCCTATGGGTAGCTGTGTGGGATTGGTGTGTTGTAGATGGTGGCTTGCCATTTGTCTAAATGATGAACCCTTGTGTGGTAAGGGCATGTAGAAGGGTTGGATGTGTGAGGGTGTTGCCTCACTAAAAAGAAATGTTGATAAGGGACTCGGTGTGGAGCCCTTGCGTGTTGTTGAGCATGAGATGTGATTGAATAAAAAAGACTCGAGGTTGAGCCCTTGATGAGTCCTATTTATATAGGGTTTTTCAGACTCATCCGGGTTTTTTTTCATGCACATGCACTTCACTTTTAGTGCATTATCGTTGATATTTCATTTGTTCAGCTTTTCACGCTAAGTGCTTTGTTTTGGCCCATTGTGGTGTGCGTTTGAGCACTCTTGTGCTGAGGGTAAGTTCTGTGAGCTCCTCGCACTTGTTGTTTAATCTTTTTATTTATTTGGGACCTCTGGGGGCTTTTCCTCATTTGATATTATTGATGTGCAGGTGGTCGGGACGTCCCAGATTCCATTTCCTGTTCCTGTGTAAAACGCACGGTCGTGCGAATTGGTTCTCGCACGGTTTCAACTTAATCGTGTGTTTCACACAGCATTTCTGGGGACTTCTGTTTCTACCCGTGCATTTTGCTCCTGCACGGTTTAGGCCAAATCGTGCAAGAAGGAATCGCACGGTCTGCACATTTTCTCTTTATTCCTGTATTCTGGGGTAAATCACGTGTTTCCTTCACGCACGGGCAAACGTGGACATGAGCGAGTAAAACACATGGTTCCCCTGTTTTACCCTATTTTTTGCGCTCTGGGTTTACCCGTGAGATTTCCTTCATGCACGGGAGGAATCGCCCGTGCGCGCGTAAAATGCACGGGTCAACGCATCTTCTTCCACGATCAAGATTTGAAAGTTAATAATGCACGGTTAGCGCACGGTCGTGCGTGGGACCGTGCATGACCATTTTTCTGATTTTTTTCTATTTAAGCGCAGATTTTTCTCTGGATCGGGACATCACTTTTTCCACCCGCCATTTTCGTCCAGCTCTGAGGGTTCCTCCGCCCTTCTTCCTCCTCGCCATCGGAGAGGCTCCGAGCAAGCTTTCAACGCCATATTCTAGCCGGAGTTTCCTCTCGTCCATCTCCTTCAACCCATAGGCTCTATTAAAAGCTTTTGTGCCATAGCCAACAAGGGAAGGGAAGCTTGCAACCTTCTTCTTGCATCGTGACACGAAGAAGACGAGTCCATTGGAAGGTAGTGACAGTCTTCTCTACCCTGGACGCAGTTGATGACCGAGCTTGGACGCGGATTGACAACCCAGCGTTTCCTTTCGGGAACCCTCAGCGAGACTTCGGATTCGGTCAAACTCTTTCCTTGTACTTCCTTTATTGTTTTTTATGTGTACTTAGGAATTTATTTTAGATGGTTATGTGCTATTTAGTGTAAACTTGGTAGGTTTATGTCTATGTAAATCTTGCCTTGTTTTACTGCTTTAGTAGCTTGAGTTACGCCTTTATATCCATCAGCCATCCATTTGTTCTTGCCACACTAGCAATTGCTAGTGGCGTGCGTAGCGAAGAGGTGCTTACGACCCTCAAATTCTGGTTCTTACGCTTGCCTACTCATTCATCCGCCTAGGGATTCGGTGAATAGCGGCCCGTGTAGTCTTCCATCCTGCCTGGCGAAGTAATGCATATCGGCATTGCATAGGAGTAGTTGTTAGAGTTTTATTTTCTGTTTCCACAAATATCAAACCCCATTTAGTTAATTCCGACCTAAGGACATCAATCTCAAGTCCACCTCGAAATTAACTCCACCTTACTGTGTTCCTTGAGAGATCGATATTTGGGGAAATTCGCTCATTTTATATTACTTGTGCGAACGGTACACTTGTCATCCAACGCATCAAGTTTTTGGCGTCGTTGCCAGGGAACACAGTCCTGTGAGTATTTGGAGAGGGAGATAGGAGATAGAAGCCATTTTCCATTTGTATATTTCATGTTTTTTCTTTGCTTTTGTTTTTAGAATTTTTATTTTGTCTTATTTCTTTTTGCCCTTTTCCGATTTTTAATTTCGATAGCAGATCCGTGTTATTTCTAATACAGTTGTGTAGCGCTCTTTCGGTAATTATTTTTGTTCGCGATGTCTTCTGTTGTTGAGTGCCGTCTTATTGACACTTTGCATCGATGCATCGATGCCATGGCTGCTCAGAATGCCGAGCATTGTCTTAGATGTGTGTTATGTCAAGATATTGGCTACATGGTGAAGGACTGCCCTCGCTTGTGCGAGCCTTCTCCCTATGTGAGCGTGCCTACAACAACCTCCCGTTTACAGAAGACTGTTGTAGACATGACTACCAGGGTGTTGCCTGACCCATACACTGACATAGCACACCCTGCTCATTCTTTTACCGCAGGGATTATTCCTGTCGACAGGGTGGCGTATGCGAATGATGTTGCATTGGGGCCTGCTCATTCAGTGCTTGATTTAGAGAGCTGCTTTTCCCCTACACAGTTTTTGCCGAATTGTGCTACTCCTCTTTTTAGTGAGTCAGTTTATGTTGTTATGCCCGATGGTGATTTGGAGTCTGAGGTTGCGTCATGGTGTGATGAGGACGTTATTCTCATCAATAGAGAGTATTACGTCTTGGAACATGAGGACGTACTGAGGTCTGTTGATGAGGAGATCCTCCTTGATGAGGAAGTTCCCACTTCCTTGTTGGATGAGGAGGTACAAACCACCACTGAGGGCCTCGAGCTCTCGGATTCCCCTCGCTATGACTCATATGACACCGACCATGATCTATGTTCGGATCCTGCTGGGAGTGAGACCGGGACCACTCCCCCTATTTTTGATTATTTTAGTTCTTCCTCTCATTTATTCAATGATCCCCCTTCTATATCTGAGCCCATGCGGGTTGAGTCTTCGCAGGTTCCTTAGGAGGAATTGGAGCTTTCAGCTCCAGTCATCGATGATAGCATCCTTTGTTGCGAGGAGGTTGATTCCTCCTCTGTTGAGGAAGCTCCATTGATCGATTTCTCCTCTTGACATCTCCATGTAGACGATACCTTGCTGGGCAAGGATTTCTTTTGTGATAAGATGAGCGAGGACCACTGCTCCTCCTTATCTTACATTCTGTTTCCTCTACTTGCAGTTTGCAGGTATTATTATTCAGGTAGAGGGGTTACTGTTTTGTCATCGTATCGGTCCCCGTTACCGAAACGGATAATTGAACAGTTACCTGCGCATTTCTTATTTCATAGGCCCATTAGCTAGAACTGTATATAATCGAATAAGTCGTTCTTGGATGACAATAACCCCAGTACTTATCTTTCATTTTTTTATTTTTTTATTTTATTTTCATGTCTATCTTAGTTTTAGTATTGCTTTATATGTTGTATATTTTTCTTTTGATTTTGCCAAGCTCACCCCTGCAGGTATTCATGACAACTTCGTGTTGGCGGGGTTGTGATTATTCGTATGGTGGGCCTACTTCTTATTTTTCAAGCGTCTTCTGGTATGCTCACTGGATGAGCATTGGGTAACCTCTTCCCTTAGATCTATCAGATTTGAATTTCATTATCATATGTTATGTAGATTATTTTAAGTCTGGGGGAGATCCAGTTTTGATACCTTTTGCAAGCGCACATTTCATGTGCATGCTAGAAGCTTTTATAGTTTTTATTTTGATTAGTCCATTGCATTGAACACCACTGCACCAACATGAGCGCGTGCTTAGCTGTTAGCGTGTTGTGAGTTAAACTCGTGTGTTTGTTAGATTTGGGAAAATTATTGTGTAACTTAGGATTGTGGGACAGAGTAAAATGTTGATCTTGCTGTACTTCTAGTCAATTGCTCTCGTCTCATGTAGAAATTTGAATAGATTTAATTTTTTCTGTATGCTTATAGTTTTATATTTTTTTTATTTGCGTAAATACTTTTTATTCTACTCAAAAGTTGGTGAATCCGGTGTGAATCAAACGGTAGTGTAAGGATGTGTGTAGCCGCCACTAGCCTCGTTTTGCTCGAGTTAGGAGGAAGGATCATCTTTCTCGGTAGCTAAGAACTTGCCCCAAGCTACTCTTGAAGCATTGGTGCATGGTTAGTCTAGCGTGAGTGTGATATAGGCCATCATTTTGGCCCGGTTGAGCTTTGTACAATTCCTAACATCTTATCGTTGCTAGCCCCGTTGTGCCTACCCTTCTTTTGATTCAGCTCCACCATTATTTCACCAAAGCCTCATAGCTGATCCTAGTCGTACACCCAAGTCGAGCTCTAGTGTTTTATATTATCATTTTGGGGTGTTGATGTGGTGATATTCGTTGTGAATTTGTGGATGTGCTGCAAATTTTAGATTTGTTGATAATGTTAAAATTAGAAGAATTGAAAAAAAAAATTGTGAAAAAAAAGTGAAAAGAAGAAAAAGTTTGATTTAAAATCTTTTTAGAGATGTGATTATATTTGGAGTAGTCGGTGCACACACCCATATATGTTAAAAGTTAAGTTTGGGGTCTGGTGTACTTGGAATTATTGTGGTTAGCAGTGTGATTCATTCTGTTTATGTGAGCTCATTTGGGTTAGGTGCATAGCCTTCCTGTTTATCATTATTTACCTCACCGTAATCCAAGCCCCATGATTATCCTAAAGTCCTATGGATTCGCGCATGAGTCGAACTAGTACCGTGGAGAGAGTGTGAATGGGCAAGCGTATGGTCCCCGACATTGGTGGATTACTTTGGTGGTGATCTTTATCCCTAGTCTTTGCCAAAGCTCACCTTAGTGTCCTGCCTACTATCTTCCTATGCGTGACCAGATGATTCAGCGTGATTCCGTTTTTGATTAATAATAAAATTTTTATACGCATTGTGAAAAGTGTAAACTATTTTGCATACTTAGAAATTTCCTCTATTGTATTTGTACGTGTACGAGCATGCGACTTGGCATGGTACTCCATGTCACAATTTCTATATTACTTAAGTCATTTTTCCTATCTGCATAGATTTAGTTTGCTCAAGACGCGCAAACAGGGAAGTCCGGGGTGTGATGAGTCCTATTTATATAGGTTTTTCGGACTAATCCGGGTTAGTTTTCACGCACATGCACTTCACTTTTAGTGTGTTATCCTTGATATTCTATTTGTTTTGCTTTTCACGCTAAGTGCTTTGTTTTGGCCCATTGTGGTGCGCGTTTGCGCACTCTTGTGTTAAGGGTAAGTTCTGTGAGCTCCTCTCACTTGTTATTTGATCTTTTTATTTATTTGGGACCTATGGGGGCTTTGCCTTAGTTGATAGATATTATTACTGTGCAGGTGGTTGGGACGTCCCAGATTCCATTTCCTGGCCCTGTGTAAAATGCACGGTCGTGCGAATTGGTTCTCGCACGGTTTCAACTTAATCGTGCGTTTCATACAGAATTTCTAGGGACTTCTGTTTCTACCCGTGTGTTTTGTTCCCATACGATTTAGGCCAAACCGTGCGAGAAGGAATCGCACGGTCTGCATATTTTCTCTTTATTCCTGCATTCTGGGGTAAATCATGTGTTTCCTTCACGCACGGGCAAACGCGCCCGTGCGCGAGTAAAACACATTGTTCCCCTATTTTACCCTATTTTCTGCGCTATGGGTAAACCGTACGGGTCAATGTATCTTCTTCCGCGATCAAGATCAGCAAGTTAATAATGCACGGTTAGCGCACTGTCGTTCGCGGGACCGTGCGTGACCATTTTTCTGATCTCTTTCTATTTAAGCGCAGATTTTTCTCCGGATTGGGACATTACTTTTTCTACCCGCCATTTTTGTCCAGCTCCGAGGGTTCTGCCGGCCTTCTTCCTCCTCACCATCGGAGAGGCTCCGGGCAAGCTTCCAACGCAATTTTCTAGCCGGAGTTTCCTCTCGGCCATCTCCTTCAACCCATAAGCTCTATTGAAAGCTTTTGTGTCATAGCCAACTAGCAAAGGAAAGCTTGCAACCTTCTTCCGACATCGTTACACGAAGAAGAAGGGTCCATTGGAAGGTAGTGACAGCCTTCTCTACCCCGGACGCAGTTGAGGACCGAGCTTGGACGCGGATTGACAACCCGACGTTTCATTCTGTGAACCCTCAGCAAGACTTCAGATTCGGTCGAACTCTTGTCTTGTACATCCTTTGTTGTTGTTTATGTGTACTTAGGACTTTATTTTAGATGTTGATGTGCTCTTTAGTGTAAACTTTGTTAGGTTTATGTCTATGTAAATCTTGCCTTCTTTTACCTCTTTAGTAGCTTGAGTTGCGCCTTTATATCCATCAACCATCCATTTGTTCTTGCCGCACTAGCAATTGCTAGTGGTATGCATAGCGAAGAGGTACTTATGACCATCAAATTCCGGTTCTTACGCTTGCCTACTCATCCATCCGCCTAGTGATTCGGTGCATAGCATCCCGTGTAGTCTTCTATCCCGTCTAGCGAAGCGATGCATAGCGGCATTGCATAGGAGTAGTTGTTAGAGTTTTATTTTCTGTTTCCACAAATATCAAACCCCCTTTTGTTAATTCTGACCTAAGGACTTCAATCTCAAGTCCTCCTAGAAATTAACTCTACCTTACTGTGTTCCTTGAGAGATCGATACTTGGGGAAATTCGCCTATTTTATATTACTTGTGCGATCGGTACACTTGCCGTCACATTCGCATCAGCCCTAATATATGAAATTGCATACGGTGTGAGTTGACACGCGGTGTCATAATCCTGGGTTAAGGATAGTGTGGAAGGTGTACGGGCTTGCCAGTTATCACACCGATAGGAGTTGACAGATAGACTTGCACGATTGGGCCTTGGTCCTCGGTGTTTACTTCCCTAGGCACCCTCCGTGCAAGTGGACGATTGTCCTTGGTCCTTTGGTGATGTGTTCAAAGAGGCACCTTCCGTACCAGGATGATAGGCCAGTTTTGGCTTTGTTCTTGGTGCACATCTACCCGAGACTCCTCTGAGCCATTGTACGCATGTGAACTCCGTTGTTGTGTTCTTAGCGTTGATTCATACTGATGTAGCGTTCATCCCTAACGGAGATCTATATAAGAGAAAGCTCTAGTTCTCCTTTCAGCACGTTCTTGTTCCGCCGCACCTACACAAGCATCTACAGCTCTCAATACGAGCTGTTTCGCGCACAAAAGCATAAACACAATCGGAGAATGGTCGACTCTAAAACAGCAGTGAAAAATTAGTCGACTCGTTCCCAAAATTAACGCAAAGGTTGTCAATCCTTTTGAGAGAAATATCAAGGCTATAGGCCAAGATCAGCTCAAGCAAAATGGACCTACCCGATCCGAAAATAGGAAACAAGAACAATAACGATTTCTATTCAAAGATTTGAAAGCGATTAAAGTTTAAAGACTTTGAGAACACGATGGTTCACCTTCCAAAAATCTAAGAGAAGAAGCACAAAGAGAGGGGGAAGTGTTTACCCAACCCGTTGGTGGAAACACATTTGATAACTTGTGGTAGAATCACTCTCTCCACGATTCCCACCGGCGTCGCACCGAGTGGATCCACCGGCATCGCATCGAGTGGGGTTGCCATCCTTCTTCTTTGGAGTCACACAAAGAGAGCATGTCGGAAGCTCCATGGGGGGGTGCTAAGATGGAGAAGTGGGAGACAAGAGGGTGGGCGGCGGCTATTCACTAGCCAAGGCCGAACTCTCCTTTGGGGCTGATTTTAGGTTTTCAATTCCTCTCCCTTCATTCACTAAAGAAGCCCCTATATATAGGAGTTACAAAAATAGTTCCAACCATCCAAGATTGAGATGATATCTCATCAATCTGGATGGTTAATGGCACACCCAAATGTTTAAACGCACACCAATGTAAAAAATGCAGGAAATTAAAACATTATAAGTTCCAAATAAAATAAAGCATTCAAAATAATTTAAATGGTCTTCATTTAAGTCTTTAAGTAGGCTTCGCGCGACGCGGACGGAGATTGTAACATTGTATTTCGTTAGCGGCCAAGGAGTCGTCATGTCGCCTGAAATCTTTATGTTGTAGCATCTCGGCATCCAGGTCATCATCAAGTGGTGGTGAAGAGGCTGCGATATAAATCCTCCCCCGCTCAAAGTCACGTATCTCCTATGTGTGGTACAGGAGATAGCGGCGGAGAAGAGTGCTATCCAATTTTTGAAGTTCTGTCTCGAGTACCCATGAGTCGTCGGAAGGAGGGCGCTCACACCAATTGATGAGAAAGCGGCGGGTAGCACCATCAGTAATAGTGAGCATCTCAGCATCAAGTATCCTGTCTGGTATAAGAAAGGTTTTGGGAAACCTTGGAAACATGTCAGCAGTGGAAATAAAAGAAGGCAACTTACCATCTGTTGCTAAACCTGTGGGGACCAGGGGAGAGAGATCATCCGTATTACCACTCCCCAAACCCTAAAAATTTTTTGTGGAAGGAGAAGAAGACAAAGAAGTTAACTCTTGTGGAGGGGAAACATACATCGTCAAATCCGAGACATTAAAAATGGGTGAAATACCCCAATTAGCAGGCAAATCTAAGACAAAAGCATTATCACCGAGTTTCTTTATAATCTAGAAGGGGCCAGCGCGCTTTGGATCTAAGTTTCTAACGGTTCCAGTTGGCAGTCGCTCGGGAACTAAGCGGACTAAAACTTTATCGCCGACTTCAAAGTGTGACACTCTCCTACGTTGATTAGCTTGTGTTTGATAAGATTCGTATTGGGAGGTCATGGTTGCCCGTATATGTGCGTGCAAGTCATGAATGTGTTGGGCGAAGGATTGTGCGAATTGACTTGCTTTATATGTAGGTGGTAACGGAACCAATTCAAGTGGCACCGTAAGCCAATTGTGCATGGGGAAGAAGTAGATCCTAAGTGCCCTTGTGATCACTCACAAGACACCTTAGAATATTCCCCAAACTTTGATTAACCACTTTCGTCTGCCCATCGGTTTGTGGATGATAGGCAGTAGAAAATAATAATTTGGTTCCCATTAAGATCCATAGAGTCTTCCAAAAATAGCTAGTGAACTTCACGTACCGATCAGAGACAATTGTCTTTGGCACTCTGCGATGACTAACGACCCCTTGAAAATATAATTTTGTAATGTGAGATGCGTCGTTGGTCCTGCTACATGGGATAAAGTATGCAATTTTAGAAAACCTATCCACAACTACGAAAATGGAGTCGTGTAGACGAAGATTGGTTGGGAGGCCATATATGAAGTCCATGCTCACGTCTTCCCATGGTATGAAAGGAATAGGTAATAGGGTGTAAAACCCAACATTTGTTTTAGTGCCCTTAGATACTTGACATGTACGGCAACTACTCACTATCTTTCCAAACATCGCCTTAAGTTTAGGCCAGTAAAATTTCTCCAAAATGAGTGTAATGGTCTTATCCCTCCCAAAGTATCCACTCAGGCCTCCACTATGTAGTTCCCAAATAATGTGGTGTCGTAAAGAGGAACACGGGATACTCAACTTCCCGTGCCAAAAAAGATAACCGTCCCTAAAAACAAATGCAGATATGGTCGTTGGAGAGCTATCCTGGGAAGATAAATACATCTCATGGAAATTTGGGCAAGTGGCATATTCCTCCTTAAATCACTCGAATCCTATCACATTGACTTGCATGGTAGATCGCAGAAGGGTAAGACAGCTAAGTGCATCGGCAACTCGATTGTCAGACCCCTTAAGGTGTTTAAGATTTAACGCATACTCTTGCAAAAAATCTACCCACTTAGCGTGACGCGGGCTGATTTTATGCTGACCATTTATGAAACGCAAAGTGTCATGATCGGAGAGGATGACAAACTCCTTGGAGAGGAGATAGTGCCTCTAATGTTGTAAACATCGTATAATAGCATAAAACTCTCTATCATAGTTCGAGTAATTCAATTTAGCGCCCGCTAGCTTCTCACTGAAGTAACTGATCAGGTGACCTTATTGACTTAAAACACCTCCTATTCCTACCCCCGATGCATCATAGGTAAGCTCAAAGACATGGGTGAAGTAAGGTAGACGTAACACCAGGTCCTCGAGCATGAGCTTCTTAATATGTTGGAAGGCAAAGGTGGCGGACTTCGTCCAAGTGAACTCACCCATCTTCATGCAGTCATTAATAGGTGTTATAATGCTACTAAAGTCTCGTATGAAGCGGCGATATAATGTAGCCAAGCCATGGAAACTATGCACCTCTCATAGGCTAGTCGGCTCGGGCCAGTCCTAAATCACCCGAACCTTTCCTGGATCAACTCGAATTCCCTCAGACCCGACTATATAACCTGAAAACTCTACCTCAGGTGCATATAATATGCACTTCTTTAGTTTAAGGAATAGAGTTTCCTTCCTCAAGGTGGAAAGAGTCACTCTCATGCGGGATATGTGCTTGGCGGGGGAGGTGTTATAGACTAAGATGTCATCGAAATAGACTACTACAAACTGCCCTAAGTGCGGCTGAAAGACAAGTTTCCTCATCTATATTAAGGTGCTAGGGGCGTTGGATAACCCAAAGGGCATCACAAGCCACTCATATAAACTATCCTTAGATTTAAACACAGTCTTCCACTCATCTCCCTCACGAATCCTAATTTTGTGATAACCGCTCCTAAGATCTAACTTAGAAAATATAGTGGCGCAAAATAAGACATCCAAGAGGTCATTTAAACGTGGGATAGGGAACCTATACTTGACGGTGATCTTGTTGATAGCCCGGCTATCCACACACATTCACCAAGATTAATCCTTCTTGGGGGCAAGCAGAGCTGGCACCGCACATGGGCTCATACGAGTCCTAATAAACCCTCTCTTCAGCAAGTCCTCTATCTGAACCTACAACTCCTTATGGGCAGTGGGATGGAGTCGATAATGGGGCTGGTTGGGCAAGGAAGACCCCGAGATGAGATCTATCGCATGTTGAATATCTTTAAGTGGAGGTAACGTTTATGGCAACTCATCCGGGCAAGTATCTGTTGGGTACATTGGAAAATGTGTAACTGATTTGAAGAAGCCTAACTTAGCGTAATGATATACATCAATGTGTATTTGATGTTGTTTAAGTTGAATATGTGCAGGTTAAAAGTATGAAATTTCTAAGTCCATGTGTCGACACCAGAAGAAGATGTGTCGACACTTCAGGAAGATTGTGTCGACACTTGAAGAAGGCTGTGTCGACACAGAGCAAATGAGTCGACATCAACTGTGTCGACACCGGGAGGCAGTGTCGACACACACAAGATTATAGTCGACATCAACTGTGTCGACACCAGGAGGCTGTGTCGACACACAGAGGAAAAAGTCAACAACAGCTAAGTCGACACTTAGAGACTGAGTCGACACTTAGCAGGCAACAATAAGTCTGTGGATGAAGTAATTGTGTAGACATATAACTATCTGTGTCGACACATTCTCAAAAAGTTGTGTCAAGAAGCTGTGTCGACATCAAGACAAATGTGTCGACATCACAAAGGATTGTGTCGACACTTAATCAAATTGTGTCGACACATTTTAACAATTGTCTCGAACATATTGACAGTTTGCCTCGACACTTTCTGGCAGAAACAAAGACTCCTTGGCAGTTTGAAGAATTGACAGTTGTGGGTCTCTACAGGTTTACTGACGTGATTGACACAGACAGAAGTTTGTTAGGAACCGGACCAACCGGTTACCAGGAATGAAGGCTATAAATAGACGAATAGTGTCTGAAAGAAAAACACGAAAAACTGAACACTAAATAACAAGTAACAATAAGAAGAAGATCTTTGCAGATCTAAGAAGATATTCTGATTGAACTATCAGAATCTGTCAAAGTAGAATTCAGTCAAGAATTCTAATGTATCTTCAAGGCACTTGGATAGAGAGAGATC
Source organism: Platanthera zijinensis (assembly GCA_039513925.1). NCBI lineage: Eukaryota > Viridiplantae > Streptophyta > Magnoliopsida > Asparagales > Orchidaceae > Platanthera > Platanthera zijinensis. Next base: position 155,459,352 of record CM077093.1, read on the forward strand.
CAGTCAAAAGAAGGCAAGAAGAAAGCTGTCTCAGATTTCAAAAGAAACAGATTTTGAACTTATCTGTCAAGAAGATTCAGATTCAAATTTTGAAATCTAAGGAAAAAGCTGCTGATCAGTTTATTTCAAAGAAGATCAACTCAACAAAGTTCAGATTCAAGAAGCTTTGAAGAAACCTAAGTTCCAGTTGATTTTATCCATCTGGTTTATCAAGAAGCTGATCAAGAACACTGTCTTGTTCCACCTCTCTCACCAGGAGCAAGATAAAAATATATTTTACTCAAATCTTGTAGGATCTTTTAATAGATCTGAGTTGTAAGCCTAATTTATAAAGGCTGAGTGTAGGAGAGATAATCTCTGAGTTGAGGTCTTGAATAAAGACTGAGGTAGGGCTGAATTGCCTGAGCTGTAGGAGTGTGGTATCACTCTGAGTTGTAGGAACCTTTCTAGGTTCTGAGCTGTAGGATCTGAGGATCTGAGTTAAAGAAGGGAGTTTGGCTGAATCTAGCACACTGCAAGATAGGAGAATGGGGAAAGTGGATGTACCAAGATCTTGGGGAACCACTATAAATACTTGTTGCAATCTGTGATGTGTAGTTCGAGATTGTATGATTGTGATTGCTAAAGTAGCTGCAGAACTCATAGAAAATAGTCTTTAATTACTTAATCATTCTGCCTTAAGTTTGAAAAGAAAATAAGAACCTATTAACCCCCCCCCCCCCTCTAGGTGTCTAGGTAATCTTGAAAGTAAAACTATCAAGTGGTATCAGAGGGAGGTTGCTCAAAGAAAGACTTAACAGTCTGAGTTAGATCTAAAAGCAGAATCAAGAATCAAGAAAATGGGTTAAGGTGAGAATCACAAGGAGTTGGGATCTATGAAGCTACCCATCTGCAAAAAAGAAATCTTTGGAATCTGGAAGGAAAGGGTTCGGCTTTTTATTGAGGCCTCAGACCCAAGAATTTATATCACAGTGAAAGAAGGTCCATATATTCCAATGAAGATTTCTGTATTAGATGCAAATCAGAAAACTCCTAAGGATTTTTCAGAAATGACAAAGGAGGAAATCATCTTAGCCACTATGGACAAGAGAGCTCAAAACATCATAGTAAGTGCAATAGATGATTCCACCTTCCAAAATCTGATACATTGCAAGACCTCCAAAGAGATGTGGGACACCTTGATTGTCTATATGGAAGGATCTGAAGAAGTAAGACAAGACAGAAAATCAATGCTCAACCAAGAATATGAGAGCTTTAGACAAGGAAAGTCTGATAGCATAACTGAGTGTTATAAGAAATTCTATAGGATTGTGAATGAACTAATGTCCTATGGAAGAGTCTTCAGTACATATGAGCTGAATGACAAGTTTCTCAGATCTTTAACAAAGGATTAGGATACCAAAATATGTGCCATTAGAGAAGTGGCCAAGTTAGCTGATATTTCTCCTCCAACCTTGTTTGGAAAATTGCTTTCATATGAAATACAATTGATGGCTAGGAAGGAGGAAGAAAGAAGTACAGAAGGTGAGCATAGATCTGTGGCTTTCAAAGTTGAAGCCACTAGAAAGAAAGGGAGGATGTCTTCATCTCCTCTCAAGGAAGCTACAGAAGAAATAACAGAAAATTCAGATAGTCCGAAATCAGGGAGCAGTGACTCAGATATTGACTTTGCTGCCTTTACAAGACAGTTTCAAAAGTTCTTGAAAAAGAAGCAGTGGAAGTCCAGGCCCTCCACATCACAGCTAGTAGATGAGTACTATCAGAAAAGAAAATCCTCAAGAAATGAGAGAAACAGAACTAAGCCCAACAAAGCCATAACTTCTAAGATTGTTTGTTATTGCTGCAATAAGACTGGACATATGGTAGCTGAATGTCCAGAAAAGAGAAAGGAGTCAGTAGACAGAAAAAGGACTCAACACAAGGGCAAGAAGGAGAAATCTTTTATTGCAAAGAAGGATAAGAGTCTTTCAGATCAGTCCTCATCAGAGTCAGAATCTGAAGCAGAAGCATACATAGGTGTGTATACAGCCAATGAAGAAGAGGAATTTCTGCAACTGATGGATTCCATTCATGATCAAGAAGACAAGGAATGCATGGGTCTGATGGGTGAGTTAGAAGATAACTAATGCAAGGATCAGCCTGGTCCTAGTAAGGTACAAAAGGTTTCTAGTTCTTCTGATTTTAGTACTAGTTCAAAGTCAGATTCATCTACATCATGTGATGTGAATGGATCTGAATCTGAAGGTGATATTCATCAGTTGATGGATGAATATAGGGACTTGTTGCAGGCTCTTAAGAAAAGCAAGAACCTAGTCAAAACTCAGTCTTAGGAAATTGCTGATCTTAAGGTGACCGCAACTGAGTTTGAAAAAGTAATGGATTAAAAGTTAAATGAAATTGCCAAACTGAAAAATATAACCTTTATTCAGATGGGCACAATCAAATATAACAATGATCAAATTAAGAGTTTGGAGGCCAGACTAAGAATAGAGAAAGATTTAGTGGCTAGTTACTCTAACCCAAAATCTGTCTTACCTTTAATAGATGAGTTTGTGGCTCAAAAGGGTAAGGCAGGATTAGGCTTCAAAGGTAACCCCAGGGCTGCCCAATTCAAGAGAAAAGGCAAAGCTCATGTCCAACCACTAAACCTTTCAGTCCCTGTTATGTTTAGAAAGGTGCACTTGCCTTCTAACAAATATGATCATGAACACATTCATGGTCATAAGAAGATTGAGGTTCTAAGAGACAAAGCTGTTAAAGCCAATAAGTCAGTCCATGACAATAAATCCCATCTTCCAAGGAAAGCAATGGGTATGGCTGCAGCAGCACCAGCACAAGTCAGGAATTTTCCAGACTACAAAACTGCTAAGATTGTACCTAGAACTAGGTATAACAAATATGATTGCTGGTGCTGTGGCAAAGTAGGGCATTTTGCCTTAGAATGTTGGCATAACACAAGTGTCAGTAAGAACACCAATCTACCTGTTAGAGGAATTGCTAAGAGATTTGATATGAATGGAGCTAACTGGAACCAAGGACCCAAGACATTCTTGGGCTCTAAGTGAAAGTAATTCTGTATTACAGGAAAGTCCAAGTTGCCATGCCCCTATATGGTACTTGGACAGTGGATGTTCCAGGCACATGACTGGAACAAAGGGGCTGCTTAAGGAGTACACATCTGTCAAAGATGGACATAAAGTAATCTTTGGTGGATCTGAAAGAGGAATCATCAAAGGGTTTGGTAACATTTCTTCAAACCAAATTACCATCACCCAAGTAGCTTATGTAAAAGGTTTGAAGCATAATCTGATTAGCATAAGTCAGCTGAGTGATCTTGGATATGACATTTCATTTGTTAAGGATGGATGTCATATCAAAAGGTCAAGTCATCAAAAGATCATATTGACTGGGTATAGAAAGAGAAATGTTTATTGTCTTAATTTTGTATGTGAGAACAAGGCTTCTCCCATCTGTCTTGTAGCTGATGATAATGCATCTCATTGTGTCAAGTGGCACAAGAGGTTGGCTCATCTTAACTACAAGACAATTGGCCAACTCTTCAGCAAAGAGTTAGTGAGGAATGGTCCTCAAGTTAAGTGTATAAAGGAAGAGATATGTTCAGCTTGTCAAAAGGGCAAGCAGACAAAATCCTCCTTTTATAGTCTTGAAAACAAGGATTCTGTGAGGTACTTATACCTCTTACATATGGATCTTTTTGGTCCTATGTCAGTTCATAGACTAGGTAGGAAGGTCTACACTTTTGTGGTTGTAGATGACTATTCTAGATATACATGGGTGTTCTTTCTGAGACAAAAATCAGAAACCCCAAGTTTCTTACTTAGTTTTGTGAAAAAAATTCAGAATGAACTAAACAGTATAGTGGTCAAAATCAGAAGTGACCATGGCACTGAATTTCAATCTGAAAGTATGACAAAATTATGTGAAGACTTTGGGATTTTCCAAGAGTTCTCCTCACCTAGAACACCTCAGCAAAATGGTATTGCTGAAAGAAAGAATAGGACATTGATTGAAGTTGGTAGAACTCTATTGAGTGACACCTCTCTTCCAGAATATTTCTGGGCTGAGGCAGTAAACACTGCATGTCATGTGATCAATAGGGCTTCTATCACCAAGTGCCACAAAAAGACTCCCTATAAAATTATGAAAGGTAGATAACCAAATCTATCCGACTTTAGGATCTTTGGTTGCAAGTGCTATATACTTAACAATGGCAAGTCATATCTAACTAAGTTTGTTGCCAAATCCCAAGATGGGATATTTGTTGGGTACAGCATAAATAGTAAGGCCTATAGAGTCTTCAACTTGACAACTCAAGTTGTAGAAGAATCTGTACATGTTGTGTTTGATGAATCAAGATTAATCAACTGTGAGTTGCCTTGTAGTTCATACAGTCCAACAGGTATAAGCAAAAGGATGGACAAGCTTTCCATTGCAGAAGCATCAAATGCAGATGAAGCATTGGAAAATGAAGGCTACTGTCCAGGGGGAGTACAAGACTCTAAAGAAGCTGATGACAACCAAGAAGTACAGTATGATAAAGGAGCTGGAGATGTTCAACCTGAAGAAAATCTACCTTCAGCCATAAGACATCTAAAAGATCATCCAGCTAATCAAATAATAGGTGATCCAAGTCAAGGAGTGCAGACTAGAAGCAGAAATCTGAGCACAGTCCTGCACTCAAGTTTCCTATCTCAAATGGAGCCTAAGAAATTTGAAGAATCCATCCAAGACCAACATTGGATTAATGCTATGCAAGAAGAGCTTAATCAATTCAAAAGGTGCAAAGTCTGGGAGCTTGTTCCTAAACCAAAAGACCACAACATCATTGGAACAAAGTGGATATTTAGGAACAAGTTGGATGAGAGTGGAGTAATTGTAAAGAACAAAGCAAGACTGGTTGCTAAAGGATATAGGCAGGAAGAGGGATTAGATTTTGATCAGACATTTGCCCCAGTAGCAAGACTGGAGGTAATCAGGATGTTTCTTGCCTATGCTGCATACCAAGGATTCAAGGTATACCAAATGGATGTGAAATCATCATTTCTGAATGGAGATCTAAAAGAAGAAGTCTATGTGGAACAGCCATCAGGTTTTGTAGACTCTCTTAAACCTGATTATGTTTTTAGACTTAGGAAAGCTTTATATGGGTTAAATCAAGCTCCAAGGGCTTGGTATGACACCCTGTCTACTTTCCTTATTGAGAGCAAATTCTCAAGAGGCAAAATAGACAAGACTCTATTCCTTAGGGAGTCTAAAGGCAAGATAATCTTAGTCCAAATCTATGTGAATGACATAATTTTTGGGTCTACAGAGAACAACCTTTGCAAGAAGTTTGCCAAACTTATGCAAGGGAAGTTTGAAATGAGTAGTATGGGGGAACTTAAGTTCTTCTTGGGACTCCAAGTAAGACAGACTGATGATGGCTTGTCCATATCCCAGTCTAAGTTCACCAAAGAGTTGATAAAGAAATATGGTATGGAATCTTCCTCTACCATAAAAACTCCTATGGGAACAAATATGCCTATATGTAAAGATGATACAAGTAAGCTTGTAGATGAGTATTTGTATTGAGGAATAGTTGGTTCTCTATTATACCTCATAGCTAGTAGACCAGATATTATGTATGCTACATGTGTCGGTACTAGGTACTAGGCATGCCCTAAAGAATCTTATTACATTGCTGTTAAAAGAATTTGAGATATTTAAAGGGCACACCAAATCTAGGCCTTTGGTACCCTAGGAATGGAGATTTTCAACTAATAGGTTATTCAGATGCAGATTTTGCAGGCTGCAGAGAAGATAGAAAAAGTACTATAGTTACATGTCAGTTTTTAGGAGGAAGGTTGATATCATGGAGTAGTAAGAAGCAGACTAGTGTGGCAATATCCACAGCTGAGTCTGAGTATGTTGCAGCTGGAAGTTGCTGTGCACAACTATTGTGGATTCAGCATCAACTAAAAGATTATGGTATCCAGGTAAGTAGAACACCTTTATTATGTGATTCTAAAAGTGCTATTTCTATTGCAAATAATCCTGTTTCACATAGTAGGACTAAGCATATAGAAATAAAATACCATTTTCTTAGAGAATATGTAGAAAAAGAAGACATCTCACTAGAATTTGTTAAGACAGATTATCAAATTGCAGATGTATTTACTAAGCCTCTGGATGAAACAAAATTCAATAGATTTAAAATTGAATTAGGCATGCTAACTATAGATTAGTTTAGCAAAATTTGGCTAAGTAAAACTGTGTTGACTCATTCAGGATTTAAGTGTCGACACAGAGGATTTGTGTCGACACAGAGTAGATGTGTCGACACATCAGGGATTTTATGTCGACATAGTCTAGAGCGACATGTCGACACAACTAGAGTATTGTTGTCGACTTATTCAGAATTTCTGTCGACACATATTGTCTGTGTCGACATAATTTGACTATTTTTGCCCGCCTTTTGATCTTCTTGGCATAGAAGGGTATAAATAGGTCACAGCCGTATTTTGTCAACATGCTCACCAGGGTTTCGAGACAAAAACCTTGTGTGTCGACAATACTTCTTCTCTCTTTTCTAAAGCCTTCTCAACGATTCAATGGCGCCAAAGATCGAAGATTCCATCAACGAGGGATATGAACTGGTTAGGCATGCGTTCGACGATGCAGCTCCAGAGATTAAGATGGTGGTGTCTCTTCTCATAAACAGTGGACTTGAATTCCTTGTCTCAGAACCCACCAAGGTCTGGAAGAAGGAAGTTCTTGCATTCTACAACAACGCATCTGTGGATTCTACTGGTATGAAAATCAAATCAACTATTCAGGACACAAGAGTCAAGGTGACTCAGAAGCAATTAACAAGAATCCTTCATCTTCCAAGGATAAACGATGAAGAGGAGGTTTCAGCCTCATAAACAAGGCAAACACTTCAGTGGTGTAGACTGGATCCCACCATGAAGATTGGTGCTGCCTTCAATCGAAAAGGCATGAATAATCAGGGTAAATTCCTTTCTGAAGTTATTGGGAAAGTGGTGCTGTGCAAGACTGGTGGACATGATAGGATCTCTGTCTTCATGTTCAACCTAATGACTAGGATTGTATTTCATATTCCCACAAACTGGTCAGTAGTTGTGTTTGACAAAATCAAGGAGGCAATCAAGAAGCCAAACATGGCTAGAATACTGAGTCTTTACTTAGCTGGAATCATTCTAGAAGTAATGCAACACCTACCAGGCTCCAAGATCAATCATATGAGGAGAATGGATATAAGGTTGTTCTCCAGGTGGGATAGAGTTCTATCCAAGGATATGCCTGAAGAAGATAGGCAGGAGACAGCTGAGAAGTCTCTAGCTCATCATCACACTGAGCTTAGTACTGAAACAATTCAAGTACAGAAGGAACAGACTACAACACAAGATCAGCATCAGGCTTGTACTATCCAAGATCCAGAACAGATACCTGTACAGGTTCAGGGGGAGCCTAGTACTACACATGCAGAAGAAGCAGAAAGGATTGACATATCAGAGGAGATAGATACTGCTAGACTAGATGATCTTATAGAGAGAATCAATGTTCCATCACCTCCTCAAACACCAAAGGAATATACAATGGATGATCTCTTCAAAGAGGTTGTAGACACAGCAGATAAAGATGACACCCAAAGGGTTGAGGGGGAGCAAGCTAGTAAGGAGAGGGTACCAGGTGAAGGTGAACAGGAGCCACATGTTACTGAAACTGAAATCCCTACCTCACAAAAAGAAAGAGTTCAGATTGAGAGTTCCTCTGATTCTGGGAATGAAGACATTCAAGAGGCAAAGAAAAGGAAGCTTATGGTCTTCAAGAGAACAAGCCATAGTTATAAGAAAGCACTTCAAACAACACCACCCACCTATTCAGATTTTGATTATGCAAAGTTCTTGGTAACTCTTGAAATGAAAATGGATGAACAAAGAAAGGCTCTAGAGAAATATGTTGATGAAAGTCATAAAAATCTTCAGTTTGATCTGGCTCAAGATATAAAGTCTATAAGATTTGATGTCAATCAACATAAAAGATAAATGACTGATTGTTTTACAAAAGGGGCACATGCTGTTGTATATCTGGCCAAACAACAAGAAGTAATGAAGAAAGAAATAGATGCTCAATCTATTAATCAAGGATACATTCTTGAAAATAAGAAAAGGCTAAATGACAATCTGACAACTGCCAACACAGATATTCTTGCTCAATTTCAAACAACCATGACTAAATTGACTGAAGCTAGGGCAACTGAAATGCTAGCATATGACACTAAGTTCAAAACTGCTTTAGACTCAGTACAGACAACCATAACCACTTCCCAGAAGGAAATTACTGCAAACTTAACAAGTTGAAACCCTTCTTCAAAGATGGCAATAATTATCTAGATGGTCAGATCAGGTTTCAGAAGGAAGATCTCAGAGATCATGTAGCAAGAGAAGTCCTAAAGGGGGAGAGGGTACTTATTTATGCTGGCTCAGAACATGCCAAGTGGGTCACTAACAGTGTCAGAGCCACATTGGGATATCCACCCCTTTGTGATGATGATAATATGGCAGAATCAGGAGTACAGCCACAAGGTCTACTTGAAGGCAACCAACCAGAGGTTGCTCAAGTCATATACCCCCCTGCAGATTTTGACATGATTCATCAGCAGGTGCAAACTATGTATAGTCCTCTAGAGGAGGTTTCAAATATTATACTTGGAAAAGTAGACATGCCTGAAGCTGCAATCAAGGCTCAGCAAGAGGCTAAACTGTCAAAGAAGAGATTTAGAGAGCAAGCTGAACTAAAACCTGATTTTGAACAGTGGAGCCCTACCTTTAGAAACATCATTCTAACTGCCTGGAAAGCTGTAAAAGATCAAGTCCATGAAAGGGGCAAGTGGTACAATGAACAAGAATGGCAGAAGCATGAAGCCAGACAGGAGGCTATTGTTCAGCATAGAAGGAAAGCTAAGATGGGAAAGCTACCTCCTAATGCTATGGAGCCTAGCAAATACTTTCCCAAGCTGTATAACTATTTTGAGAGACAAAGACTGAAGACTGAGGCTCAGGAGAAGGCTGATCTTAAAGGTAAAAAGCCCATGGAAGAAACTGAACCTTCTGTGCAGGCACAAGTACAACCAGGAAGAGGGATTGTTATAAAGGAGCCTGTTCAGTCTTAGTCTAAGATGTCTTAGTTTTAGTTTAAAAATGTGTAATGTGAAATATTCAGTGTTAAACATTTTGTAAACAATCATTTTGACATAATACACAATATCTTGCTCTTTAATGAATTTTTGTGTATATCCTTTTATCTCTGTGATGAATCTGTGCAAATGTTTTGATTGTTAATATTTTCTGTAATATTAAGCTTATATACATCATCATCATTTTTTTTATTATCATAAGTGGTGTATATCATTATCTAATATGGGTTATGACTTCTACAAATTGGGGGAGATTGTTGGGTACATTGGAAAATATGTACCTGATTTGAAGAAACCTAACTTCGCGTAATGATATACATCAATGTGTATTTGATGTTGTTTAAGTTGAATATGTGCAGGTTAAAAGTATGAAATTTCTAAGTCCATGTGTCGACACCAGAAGAAGATGTGTCGACACTTCAGGAAGATTGTGTCGACACTTGAAGAAGGCTGTGTCGACACAGAGAAAATGAGTCGACATCAACTGTGTCGACACCGGGAGGCAGTGTCGACACACACAAGATTATAGTCGACATCAACTGTGTCGACACCGGGAGGCTGTGTCGACACGCAGAGGCAGAAGTCAACAACAGCTAAGTCGACACTTAGAGACTGAGTTGACACTTAGCAGAATCAACAATAAGTCTGTGGCTGAAGTAATTGTGTCGACATACAACTATATGTGTCGACACATTCTCAAAAAGTTGTGTCAAGAAGCTGTGTAGACATCAAGACAAATGTGTCGACATCACAAAGGATTGTGTCGACACTTAATCAAATTGTGTCGACACATTTTAACAATTGTCTCGACATATTGACAGTTTGTCTCGACACTTTCTGGCAGAAACAAAGACTCCTTGGCAGTTTGAAGAATTGATAGTTGTGGGTCTCTATAGGTTAACTGACGTGATTGACACGGACAGAAGTTTGTTAGGAACCGGACCAGCCGGTTACCAGGAATGAAGGCTATAAATAGACGGATAGTGTCTGAAAGAAAAACACGAAAAACTGAACACTGAATAACAAGTAACAATAAGAAGAAGATCTTTGCAGATCTAAGAAGATATTCTGATTGAACTATCAGAATCTGTCAAAGTAGAATTCAGTCAAGAATTCTAAAGTATCTTCAAGGGACTTGGATAGAGAGAGATCCAGTCAAAAGAATGCAAGAAGAAAGCTATCTCAGATTTCAAAAGAAACAGATTCTGAACTTATCTGTCAAGAAGATTCAAATTCAAATTCTGAAATCTAAGGAGAAAGCTGCTGATCAGTTTATTTCAAAGAATATCAACTCAACAAAGTTCAGATTCAAGAAGCTTTGAAGAAAGCTAAGTTCCAGTTCATTTTATCCATCTGGTTTATCAAGAAGCTGATCAAGAACACTGTCTTGTTCCCCCTCTCTCACCAGGAGCAAGATAAAAATATATTTTACTCAAATCTTGTAGGATCTTTTAATAGATCTGAGTTATAAGCCTAATTTATAAAGGCTAAGTGTAGGAGAGATAATCTCTGAGTTGTAGGTCTTGAATAAAGACTGAGGTAGGGCTAAATTGCCTGAGCTGTAGGAGTGTGGTATCACTCTGAGTTGTAGGAATCTTTCCAGGTCTTGAGCTGTAGGATCTAAGGATCTGAGTGAAAGAAGGGAGTTTGGCTGAATCTAGCACACTGCTAGATAGGCGAAGGGGGAAAGTGGATGTACCCAGATCTTGGGGAACCACTATAAATACTTGTTGCAATCTGTGATGTGTAGTTCTAGATTGTGTGATTGTGATTGCTAAAGTAGCTGCAGAACTCATAGAAAATAGTCTTTAATTACTTAATCATTCTGCCTTAAGTTTGAAAAGAAAATAAGAACCTATTCACCCCCCCCCCTCTAGTTGTCTAGGTAATCTCTAAAGTAAAACTATCAGTATCCTTATACTCTTCCAACAATACCCGTAGCTCATGGGGGAGATCATCCGAGACTCCAGAATCTGTCTTAGCACTTAGAAGGACTACTGGATACATCACTCCCTCAAGGAACTGGTCCTTAACAAATTCCTTTCTTCCGACTAGGCTCAAAGTCTTTGTCTCAACTGGGATCGTGGTGTCCTTAACTGGTCCTGCCGGTTCCTTCGGTTTGGTCGGCCTCAACGTAATGGTTTTACCATTGAACTTGAATTCAAATGTGTTGGCTCTGCCAAAATTCATCACATTACGGTCGTAAAGCCAAGGGCGGCCAAACAACACGTGACAAGCGTCCATAGGAAGGACATCACACCACACCTCATCAATATAGGATTGGAATGAGAGGGGGACTAGGCTTCGCTTGTGACCGGGACAGTAACCTTATTGATCCAAGCTACTTGATATGGGATCGGGTGGGGCTCCATGGTCATGGTCATATGCGTAACGACATTCTAAGATATTACATTCATGCAAATACCACAATCAATGATCAACTTACAAAATTTCTCTCCACTCTTAAAAATCAGAGAAAATATTCTCGTCCTCTTCCAATCATCTAACGGACGAGGAGTGGTCAAGATGCAATGCATCACCATGAGGGTGTGATCATCCTCTAAGTCACTCAGGACACCATCTGGGTCATCCTCTTCAACAGCTTCATAAACTAGATCATCGGGAGTCGAGTCTAATAGGGCGATGAACTTCATTTTTGTTGGGCATTCATATGCATAGTGGCCCTTAATACCACAAGCGTAACACGTAGTATTGGCCTTACTAACCTTCCCTATGGGGATACACTCACTAGTGGGGTTCCTATCATTCCTAGATCTGATAACTACTGATTTAGACTCGTTGGACCAAAATTTCCCTTTATCCTAATATGTAGAAGAGAATACTCTGAGTGTTGACTTACCCTTCACTTGGGAATAGCGGGAGTGAGCCTTAGAATCTAGATGTTTTTCAATGTCAAGGGAGGCATTGAAAGTCGTGTTTAAATCCGTATGTCCATAGCGTAGGCGTTCCTTTCGATGTCAGAAGATAGTCCCTTATGAAATCTAGATAAGGTAACCTCGGGAACCTATCTAAGGTCACAATGCACCATGCAATCCTTTAACTCACCCATGTACTCATATATAGATTTTGAACCTTGCTATAGAGTAGCTAGCTCATCGAACATCTGTGTACGGTGGTATGCGGGGACGTACTGATCGGACAATAGGTTATTCATAACGGACCATCCAACTAGTGGGACTCCATTCCCGGTCCCTAGTCTATGCTCCTCGTTTAGCCAATATGTCTAGGCATGCCCAGTTTACTTCATCCTAGCGACTTGGACCTTCTGGAGGTCCGTGAGGGTGTGCCATTCGAAGTAACATTCTATGTTTACTACCCAGGTGAGAATGATCTGGGGGTCTCCCATGTCATCGCAGGTAGGGGCATCGATCTTAATGGTCCTAGTAATATTGAAGTCACGCCCATGGTGATGATCTTGATGAGGCACTCAGGGAGAGTTCCCATCATAGTCAGAATCGCTTACCTGTTGGTGCCGGTTTGGCTATCACACGTTAACGGGTGGATGAGGTCGCCCTTAGTTCGCTAGAATTTGGGCTAACATGGTCCTAAGTTCTGTTATCTCAGTTCGTAGTCCTTCAATAGCCATGTCATTCACACCCCAGTGATCATTCGCAGCCAACCTGGAGGAAGACGGTGTAGAGTACTCCGTTCCTAGTCTAGTGCGCATATAGGGTTACAAAAATTTTGGAAAAATGATTTTCCCTATGGCTGGACCTAAAGTTAAAACATAATATTTTGAAATTTTCTTGAAGTGATAGGAACGAGGAACGTAAATTTTTTTATTTTATTTTCACAGAAAAATAAAGATTTTAGACCGCTATTTGAAGGAAAAAAACTCTCTTTTTTTTTTAATTCGTACCACCGAAAGAGAGCGAGGACGTTTGCAACATAGAAGTTGAAATGACCACCTCTGATACCCAATTGATGAAGCGTACATCCCTAACGGAGATCTATACGAGAGAAATCTCTAGTTCGCCTTTCAACACGTTCTTGTTCCTCTGTACCTACACAAGCATCTACCCCTCTCAATACAATCCATTTCGCACACAAAAGCATAAACACAATCAGAGAATGGTCGACTCTAAAACAGCGGTGAAAAAGGAGTCGATTTGTTCCCAAAATTAACGCAAAGGTTGCCAATCCTTTTGAGAGAAAGATCAAGGCTATAGGTCAAGATCCACTCAAGCAAAATGGACCTACCCGGTTAGGAAATAGGAAACAAGAACAATAACGATTTCTATTCAAAGATATGAAAGCGATTAAATTTTAAAGCCACGGAGAACACGATTGTTCATCTTCCACAATTCTACGTGAAGAAGCACAAAGAGAGGGGGAAGAGTTTACCCAATCGGTTGGTGGAAACACACTTGATAACTTATGGGAGAATCACTCTCTCCACGATTCCCACCAGCATCGCACTGAATGGATCCACCAGCATCGCACCGAGTGGGGTTGCCGTCCTAATTCCTTAGAGTCGCACCAAGAGACCACACCGGAAGCTCCACGAGGGGGGGGAGGCAGCCAAGATGGAGAAGAGGGAGACAAGAGGGAAGCGACGGCTATTCACTAGCCAAGGCCAAACTCACCTTTGGGGCTGATTTTATGTTTTCAATTCTTCTCCCTTCATTCACTAAATAAGCCCCTATATATAAGAGTTACAAAAATAGATCCAACCATCCATGATTGAGATGAAATCTCATCAATTTGGATGGTTAATGGCACACCCAAATGTTTAAACGCACACCAAAGTAAAAATCCAGGAAATTAAAATATTACAAGTTCCAAATAAAATAAAGCATTCAAAATAATTTAAATGGTCTTCATTTAGGTCTTTACGTAGGCTTTGCGCGCCGCGGACGGAGATTGTAACCTTGTCTTCCGTTAGCGGCCAAGGAGTCATCTTGTCACCTAAATCTTTATGTTGTAGCATCTCGGCATTCGGGTCATCATCAAGTGGTGACGGAGAAGCCGCGACATCACGTACGGAGGCCTAGGCCAGGTAGTGTGGATGTCAGCCTAGTAGTGGAGAAGCCCGCTCTACTGTCACCATATGGCCATGATTGATGATGCCTGAGAGGTTAGCTACCTGCTCGAAAAGTGGAAACAACAAGTCTTTGTCGACATAGCAGTTGTATGTGCATGATCATGGGTGAGTCATTGCATTGCATTCATATCATTACATACATTACCTATACAAGATCCTCATAGTATAAGTTTATATGGGAACTCCTATACGATGAGTTACTATACTGTTGAGCCGATCCTTAACTTATATGTATGTATGGGCATTCATATAAGTTAAGTTATTTACTGTCGTAGATTTAAACTTATATACTGCTGTTAATGGTAGAACTGCTAAAGTAGATTGATATACTCATTTGTTGTACTCACTTTGATTATTCACTGATATTGATTGATCCCTAGTACGTGTTTGTACTACTGTTTATATATATTGTACCCTTGTTCCTTTCTCCTCCCGGTGCCGAGGAGTCGTCGGGGGAGCGGATGTGATAGCCACTTGGTCTTTTTGACTAACGGTTTCTACGTCTTGCTTTTTTGGAGGAAACCCCATAGATAGAGCAGCAGGTTTTGTAGGAGGGAAGCCAGGCTAGGACGATAAGGCCTGATGTAATGGTATAGTCATTGCCGTCCGTTAATGATGTGAGTCTTTGAGAGATTTCAGTGATAGCCTTTGTGCAATTTCGTAATCGTACTCTGATATTATAGAAGCTTATTGATGCTTCTTTTATTTGATGTACTTTTCTTATGGACTAGTATATTTATGTGTGGATTTGTGTTCTATTTTATATTCTTGGTTCGGTTGGCAATGAATGATATTTATTATAGCCGGCAGGATAAGCGTCTTGTAGTACATGTTAGCCCGTGTGCTAACGCTACCGCAAGGCGGCTGTTCTGGTCATAATACTCCCCTCGGGCCGTGTTTTGTGTTCCAAGAGGGGGGCTCTTACAAATGGTATCAGCTTGCTACGATCCTGAACTAAGACAGTCATTCAACAATAGGGACACCCCCATTCGATTAGTCATTTTGGGGACAAACTGGCTTAGCGTAAGTAGTGGTGTGCCCATATGTAATTAACACTAAGTATGTCTAATTTTGACCTTATGATTAGACAACTTGACCTTAGGTTTATACCTTAACTGTAGATCCCAGTGCACTTTGAGCCAGTGGGGGGCACTCCCGCCCCGTCCGTACCCACACAGTTTCAGCAATCAGAGCTAGGGCTGACACTCACAGCTATCTTGGATGCTTTTAGGTCCCAACAAGCCCCTGTTCAACAACAAGCATCGGGCTCTAATTAGTTGAGCACTTTCCGAGCTCTCTCCCCTCCTGCCTATCTTGGGATAGAGTCGGAAGTACGCACGGAGGAATGGCTCGACATTGTGCAAGAGCTGATGGTGGGAATTAGATGTCGGAACAATATGGCTGTGATCCTAGCAATATCACTTTTGGAACTGCATGCGAAAAGGTGGTGGAAGTCTCATATGGGCTCCACATTGCAAGGAAGAGTCTACAAAGATATTGGTTAACACGAGTTTTCTGGAGCTTTCTAAGAGCACTTTATCCCTTCGTCAGCTCGAGATGGACTTGAAGAAAGATGCATATAGCTGAAGTAGGGATCCAAGTCAGTGACAGAGTACCAGCGAGAGTTTCAGCATCTGCCAAGATTTGGTGACTCCTACGAGTTGGACGATAGAGGATACGCTAAGCAGTTCAATAAATTCTTATGGGACCCCCTGAGGCAAGTCCTTTTGTTTATAGCAGACTCCAGCTTTACAGAGATAATTGACATTGCAAAGAGGCTAGTGGCAGACAACTTGGGAAGTGGTAAGAGACCCGCTGAAGGTGTGATGGAAGCTCGCCCTAGTAACAAAAGAAGGCATGACAATAGAGGTGAAAGCGGATACCAGAGAGGTGGCGGGCATTTCCACCGGAATTTTAGAATGGAGCGCTCGGTCCCACAACCGCCAGCATTACCTCCACCTCCACAGTTTCAACAGTTCCAACACCCCGAAGGGCGGTATTAGCGAGTATGCTTACAATTCAACCAATCAAGCCACATCTGACGTCACTGCCCGCAGTTATGTGGGAATGCTCCTCCTGCTCTCCCTCCGACAGATCCACGAGGATGGGGACATATGCGTGGTCGAGGACGGGGACCACGAGGAGGAAACCCCAGACCTGCTCGGGATCAGGTGTTCGCATTGGACATGGCATAGGAGCGGAACCCTCAGGAGGTGATCGCAGGTATGTTACATTTAATTAACACATTTTCAGCATTCGCCTTAAGTTGCCTAAGTTGTACTAGAAATCTAGCTTTTAGTATTTGATATTGGTACTTAGGCACCGTGATGGTTGGTGGAAAACTGGCCTACACTTTGTTCGATACCAAAGCCACACACTCGTTTGTGTCGGCAGATTTTGTTAAAGACTTAGAAGGGGTACAACACTTCACAGGTACCACCCGGAGGGTACACCTCCCGGATGTCTCTGAAATGACTGCATCCGCAAAGTGTTTGTTAGGGGTACTCATTGGAGGAAGATTCTTTGATACCTCAACAATAGTGTTGAGAATGACGGAATTCGACCTCATTCTGGGCTTGGCATGGTTAGATTGGCACCACGCCAAGATTGATTGCGCGGTAAAGCTAATCATTTTGAGACATGGAGACTCAGAAATCTCTTTCAAGGTATTAAGTTCTTACCCCGCATGTTATTATCTTTGATACAGGCCTTAAAAGCCCACATGAAAGGGGATGAAGTTTATATGATTTGTTTTGAATTAAAAAAGATGATAATGGATATCAAGGATGTGTGGGTGGTGTAAGATTTTTCCGAGGTATTTTCTGAGAAATTGCCAAGATTACCCCCGCATCGAGTGGTGGATTTTCAAATTAAGCTAGTACCGGGTAAAAAGCCCATTTCTCGGACCCCATATAGAATGGCCCCAAAGGAACTCGTCTAGTTTAGAGTTCAATTGAAAGAGTTGGTAGAGTCAGGGTTTGTTTGCCCCAGCTCATCACCTTGGGGAGCCCCTATCCTATTTGTCAAAAATAAGGATGGAACGTTGCGATTATGTATCGATTATCAGGAGCTCAATCGACTAACGGTGCGGAACACCTATCTGCTACCCCAGATCGACGAGTTGTTCGATTAATTGGTGGGAGCGCATTGGTTCTTGAAGTTGGATTTGCGCTTGGGGTATGACCAATTGAGGATACAAGAGGAGGACATTCAAAAAACAGCTTTTAGCTCAAGGTAAGGCTTGTACGAGTTCACCGTGATGTCATTTGGGCTCACAAATTGCCCTTCAACTTTCATGAGTCTGATGAACAAAGTGTTTGAGCCATACCTTGACATCTTCGTCATCATCTTAATCGATGACATTTTGGTCTACTCAAAGATAGAGGAGGAGCATGTTGAACATCTGACCTTGGTGGTGAAGAAGCTAAAGGAGCTTGCCTTGTTTGTCAAGTTCAGCAAGTGCGAATTCTGGCTCCAAGAAGTTGACTTCTTGGGCCATGTGATTAGTGGGGCCGGACTAGCTATGGATCCTGCCAAAGTGTGTGCCGTGAAGGAATGGTCACCCTTGAAGTCAGCGGTCGATGTACGGAGTTTCCTTGGGCTTGCCAGGTATTATCGCATGTTTGGGAAAGGATTCTTAAAGATATCCCTTCCTCTTACTACTCTAACAAAGAAAGGTGTATCATACGAGTGGATACCCCAGTGTGAAGCTGCGTTCCAAGAACTAAAAGACAGACTTACTATCACACCCATCGTATCCCTTCCATCTGGGAAGGAAGGATTTCAAGTCTACACTGACGCGTCGTATCAAGGGATGAGAGTAGTACTGATGCAACACAGACATGTGATTGTTTATGCTTCAAGGCAGCTAAAGAAGCATGAAGATAACTATCCAGTACATGATCTAGAATTGGTAGCAGTGGTGTTTGCCTTGAAGGTTTAGAGACACTATCTATATGGCATCCACTGCGGGATCTTTTTAAACCACAAGAATTTAAAGTACGTTCATACTCAGAAGGAACTGAATTTGAGACAGCAGCGGTGGTTGGAATTTTTGTATGATTATGAGTTTACCCTGAAATACCACCCCGGAAAAGCAAACTCCCTTGCTGATACGTTGAGCAGGAAATTACCAGTGTCGAGCCCGATGTCTCGATTGATGAGTATGAAATTAGCTCGAATGCTCGAGGAAATGGGGATCACTTTAGTGTATAGTGGTCATTCGAAAAAGTATACGGAGTACTTAGCGACTATGAGTATAGTTTGTGATATTCGAGACTGAATCCGGGCAGAGCAAGGGAATGATGCTGCTCTGGCTCTAGTATTTAAGTCACTTGAAGATTGGACTACTGACGAATATTCCTTAAATGACGGCCGCATTCATTTCCGTGGTCGGCTCTACATTCCCGAAGGCGGAAAATTCGGGAAGATATTTTTAGAGAAGCCCATTGCTCACAGTATTCAGTGCATCCTGGGATTGCCAAAATGTACACTGACTTGCGGAAGACCATATGTTGGCCCGGAATGAAGAGAGACGTCAGGTATTTTGTTACGCACTGTGAGCCTGTCAAAGGGTAAAGGCGAAATGCAAGAGCCCTAGAGGATTGTTGCAGTCATTGCCCATCCCCGAGAGGAAGTTTAAGGATATATATATATATATATATAGACTTTGCTCATGGTTTGCCTCGCTCAGGCTCAGGGAATGATTCGGTTTGGGTAATCATGGATCGCCTGACAAAGGTAGTCAGGTTTATTCTTATGAAGAAAGAGGCTCATGGTGATGTTTTGGTACGCCTCTTTGTGAAGCAGTTTGTACGGTACCATGGCGTTCCAAAGACAATTGTTTCTGACAGGGATGGTCGTTTTACCTCTAAAGAATGGAAGGTCATACATGCGTATTTGGGTTCACTCCTTACCTTCAGCACAACCTTTCATCCTCAGACGGATGGACAGTTTGAGAGGACCATCAGAACTTTAGAAGATCTATTGAGGTTGTGTGTGCTGGATAGAGGAGAGCCATGGGAAAGGCTCTTACCCCTAGAAGAATTCTCATACAACAACAGTCACCAGGCCAGTATCGGGATGGCACCCCATGAAGCCCTTTATAGATGAAGGTGTAGAACCTCCTTATCATGGGTGCAAGATGAAGATCTGAAGGTTTTGGGAATTGATTACATAAATGATACTGATGTTGTTGTTAGATTAATACGGGACCGCTTGCTTGAGGCTCAAAGTCGGCATGCTAAATATTATAATGCAAAGCACTAGATGGTTGAATTTAAGTGGGCGACAAGGTGTTCCTAAAGATCCGGCCAATACATGGAGTGCCATGGGTACGCGGTGTGAAGAAGCTCAGCCCAAGGTACGTTGGGCCTTATGCTATATTGGAAAAGATTGGCCCTTTGTCCTATCGGTTGGAGCTACCGCCAGAGCTGGAGAATCTTAATGATGTATTCCATGTGTCATCACTTCGGATGGCGTTGTTGCGGCCCGATCAACATGTCCCCACCACTGATGGAGCAGTAGAACCTGATAGATCTGTGAGACTAGAGCCGGTGCGGATATTGGACACCGAGACAAAGAACTTGTGTCGCAAGAATGTTCCTTTGGTAAAGGTGCTATGGTCTAATCATGGGAAAATAGAATTTACATGGGAGCCGTTGGACTTGATGCAGAAGCACTACCTGGAGTTGTTTCCCCAAGGTAATATTTTTTAAAGCATAATATATTTCCTTGATTTATTTCCCCCATGACCTTAGCCTGATTTCAGGGACGTAATCTTTTATTTTGTTCATAGGATTTGTAATATCCCATTTAGTTCCAGACCCCTCCCACATGTTATGAGTCAATAAAGGTGACTCAGGTTCGGTGAGCGTCGAATGAGCTGACCGAACTCAACGACTAGATCAGGAATTAACTTAGAGAAATTCTGGCGAGTTATGTGTCGAGAGCGTTGAGTGGACTCAACGCACTCGACGCCATTTAACTTAAAATGTTTCTAGCATGTTAAGGTGTTGAGAGCATTGAGTTCACTCAACGCTCTCAACGCCATTTAATTTAGAATGTTTCTGGCAGGTTAAGGCGTTGAGAGCGTTGAGTGGACTCAACGCTCTTGACGCCATTTAACTTAAAATGTTTCTAGCGTATTAAGGCGATAAGAGCGTGGAGTGGACTCAAAGCTCTCGATGCCATTTAACATAAAGTTTCTTGCAGGTTTTGGCGTTGAGAGCATTGAGTGGACTCAAAACCACTCAACGCCATAGGACGAGGATAATTCGCCGAACGAAAAAATTCATCTACCACTGATTCGTTGAACTCAGGTAATTCGTCGAACTCCGAAATCCGTCAATCACTGATTCGTAAAACTCAGGTAATTCGTCGAACGCCATAATTCGGAAAGTGCTTATTCATCAAACTCGGGTAAATTCGTCGAACTTTAAAGTCGTCGAGCACTGATTCGTTGAACTCAGGAGAATTCGTCGAACGCTGAATTCATCGAGTGCTGATTCGTCGAACTGGGCTAAAATTTGTCGAACGCCATTTAACTTAGAAAAAACTTTGCCTTGGGCGAATTTTCAGCCGCTGCTGAACCGGATTTTCATGAATTGCGCCAAATCGACTTAAATAGGCCGCGCCCTTTCAAAATGACTCATTTAAAGTAATATTAGACGGACCAATGTAAGGTCGACACATGGCTAGGGAGTTACCCTAACTTCTTAATATAAAAGAGATTTACAAAAATGAACCCTAGTCGTCACCCTCATCGTTCTCCCTTGCCGAGCCTTCTTCCTGTGCTAAAACCGACGGAAGAGGAGAAGATCGCCATAGTCAATCTTCTTTCCCATAAATAACAAACAACAACGAAGGAGAAGAAGATGCCGCACAGAAGAGTGACAAGGTCCATGGTCGAAAATGTTGGAAGTGAGGTGTGTTTCCTACCCTCTCCCTGGTGCTAGATCTTTAGGTATTTCTAGGAGAGATGTCGACTTAAAAGAGTTCTGACTTGCGAGATGAAGATTTCATAGGAAGAGACCATTCTAGGGTTTGTGCCCTAAGGATAGTGATGTCTTCAACCTCTCCCCTCTCCTTGAGTAGATGGTGGACTTGGGTTGAGAAGATAAAATGGTCTCATGAGAGTGAATAAGGGTGGAGGAATTTATGTACATGGTTTTAACATATGGCTTGATGAAAAAGATGAACCGATGTCGTTCATTTTGCTTTAAGATGCGTGAAAAAATCGGTTTTCTGCACGCAGCAGTCTTCAAGGTCGTTTTCGGACATGATGCGGCAAGATCTGGGTTATGGGTTGAACATGAAAGTTGTAGACCACGGAGGGAACTTTCCAACGAGAGTTTACACACCTTCACCGGATTCCTGCAGCCTCGAGAATCCCCGACAAAAGTTGTTGTACCGTAATCTTTCCTACATATAAAGTTCTTGGGTGTGTTTGGAATTGGCTTGGATTTAGTAGAGAGATTGTAGTACAATAACATTAATGTTTTGGTGAATTTAGTCTATAAGTAATCGTGATTAAATATAGTTAACGACATTTGTTGGATAGATCCTTAATGAAGAAATGGTGTAGTGAAGTGTACTTGAACGAGATGATTTGATGGAGGTTAGTGAACGAATGGGTTGTCTAGTTGGGATGGTTGGAATGAAAATGTGAAGTACCATTATGTTGTTGTGAAGTTCATGTGTAAGTACTATTGTTAAGAATGCTTGGTTATTAAGAGAGGAACTAGGTGAGGTTAATGTCCCGCCATGTAGTATGATGGTTAATGGAATGAGTATAGTAGTCCACTACTAAGAGTTGTCTCCCTACGGGTTGCAGCGTGGGATTGGTGTGTTGTATATGGTGGCTTGCCACCTGTGTAAATGATGAACCCTTGTGTATTAAGGGCACGCAGAAGGGTTGGAAGTGCGGGGGTGTTGCCGCTCTAAAACGACATGTTGATAAGGGACTTGGTGTGGAGCCTTTGCGTGCTATTGAGCACGAGATGTGATTAAATAAAAATTACTCGAGGTGGAGCCCTTATATGTGAAATTGCATGCGGTGTGAGTTGACACGCGATGTCATAATCTTGGGTTAAGGATAGTGTGGCAGGTCTACGGGCTCACCAGTCGTCACACCAACGGGAGTTGACAGATAGACTAGCATGGTTGGGCCTTAGTCCTCGTTGTTTACTTCTCGAGGCACCCTCTATGCTAGTGAATGGTTGGCCTTGGTACTTTTGTGATGTGTTCATAGAGGCACCTTCTGTGCCACGATGATAGACAAGTTTAGTCTATGTTCTTGCTGCACATCTACCCGAGACCCCTCTGAGCCATAGTACGCTTGTGAGCTCCGCTGCTATGTTCTTAGCATTAAGGCATATAGAGGGCTAGGCCAGGTAGTGTGGATGCCAGCCTAGTAGTGGAGAAGCCCTCTCTACTATCACCGTCTGGCCATGACGGGTGATTCTTGAGAGGTTAGCTACCTGCTCGAAAAGTGGGAACTACATGTTTGTGTCGACATAGCAGTTGCATGTGCTTGATCATGGGTGAGTCATTGCATTGCATTCATATCATTACATACATTACATACACAAGATCCTCATCGTATAAGTTTGAATGGGCACTCCTATATGATAAGTTACTTTACTGTTGAGCCGATCCTTAACTTAAATGTCTGTATGGGCATTCATATAAGTTAAGTTATTTATTGTCATAGATTTATACTTATATACTGTTGTTAATGGTAGAACTGCTAAAGTAGATTGTTATACTCATTTGTTGTACTCACTTTGATTATTCACTGATATTGATTGATCCCTACCACCTGTTTGTACTACTATTTATATATATATTGTACCCTTGTTCCTTCTCTGCCTGGTGCCGAGGAGTCGCCAGGGGAGCAGATCTGATAGCCACTTTGTCTTTTGACTAATGGTTGCTACGTCTTCCTTTTTAGGAGGAAACCCTGAAGATAGAGCAGTAGGTTTTGCAGGAGGGCAGCCAGGCCAGGACAACAGGGCCTGATGTGACGGTACCGTCATTGTCATCCGTTACTAATGTGAGTCTTTGAGAGATTTCAGTGATAGCCTTTGGAAAATTTCGTACTCGTACTCTGATATTATAGAAGCTTGTTGATGCTTCTTTTATTTGATGAACTTTTCTTATGGACTAGTATATTTATGTGTGGATTTGAATTCTGTTTTATATTCATGGTTGAGTTGGCAATGAATGATATTGATTATTGCCGGCAGGATAGACGTCTTTGATAGTTTTACTTTCAAGACCACCTAAACACCTAGAGGGGGGGGGGGGTGAATAGGTTCTAATGCTTGATTTAACTTAAGGCAGAATATAACTACTGGTTATAATAAAATTCAGAAAACTCTGCAGCTAACACAGCATAGCAATCACAAACATGTACACATCACAGATTGCACACAGATTTATAGTGGTTCGCCAAGGTCTGGGTACATCCACTTTCCCCCTTCACCTATCTAGCAGTGTGCTAGATTCGGCCTTACTTCCTCTTTTATCTCAGATCCTCAGATCCTACAACTCAGAATCCTGAAAGGTTCTTACAACTCAAAACCCTATAAGGTTCCTACAGCTCAGGCTAACCAGCCCTACCTCAGCCTTGCCACAAGACCTACAACTCAGAGAACACCTTCTCCAACAACTCAGGCATAAACAACCCTACCACTCAGAGAATACCTCTCCTACACTCAGCCTTTATAAAATAGGCTTACAACTCAGATCTATAAATAGATCCTACAGAATTTGAAAATGAAGTTATATAATATCTTACTCCTGTTGAGAGAGAAGGAATAAGACTGTTCTTGATCAGCTTCTTGAAAAGGCTGATGGATGAAATCAACTGGATCTTAGCTTTCTTCAAAGCTTCTTGAATCTGAACTTAGTTAGAGTTGATTTCCTTTGGAATATACTGCTTCTTAAGAAACCTGTGATAGCTTCCTTCTTGTCTTCAAATGGCTAGATCTCTCTCTATCCACAACCCTTGATAATATTTCTGAATTCTTGAATGAATTCAACTTAGACTGAATCTGAGTGGATGTTCACTTCAGAAAGTCTTCTTAGATCTTCTCTCGAAGATCTTCTTCCGTGCCTTGCACTTTCTTGATTAGAGATCTTATCTCACAACAATGATCAATCAATCAGTTTATGTGTATGTGTATGTCTTCTTCTGAATCTGTCTATTTATAGACTTCATTCTTGGTAACCAGCTGATCCGGTTTCTAACAAACTTCTGACAAGTCTGAAAGTTTTAGTCGACATGTTGTAACTCACAGCTGTCAAGTCTTCAAATAGATCTTGTGCCTTTGTCTTTGTCAGCAAATTGTCAAGACTGTCTGTTAGAAAGTGTCAAGACCATCTGTCAATATGTGTCGACATAAGTGACTTAGGTGTCGAGACAGCCTTTGATGA
The DNA here is from genome assembly GCA_039513925.1 of Platanthera zijinensis. Taxonomy (NCBI): domain Eukaryota; kingdom Viridiplantae; phylum Streptophyta; class Magnoliopsida; order Asparagales; family Orchidaceae; genus Platanthera; species Platanthera zijinensis. The sequence continues at coordinate 155,484,077 of CM077093.1, forward strand.
TGTCGACATGTTTGCCTTTATGTCGACTCAGATTCTTGATACTGTATCTTGATAATGTGTCGACACTGAGTATTTGTGTCGACACAAACACTTCACCATTCACCAGCAACTTAGTCTAGACTTTGCTGTGTGTCGATACAAGTCCTGTGTGTCGACACAGTTGATGTAGACTCAGAATATAGTGTGTGTTGACACAGTCTTCTGGTGTCGACACAGCTGTTGTCGACTCTGCCTCTGTGTGTTGACACAGTCTTCTGGTGTCGACACAAATGTTGTCGACTAGCAATTCTTTGTGTCGACACAAATGTTGTCGACTAGCAATTCTGTGTGTCGACACAGCTTCCTAGTGTCGACACAAGTGATGTCGACCAAACTTCTGTGTGTCGACACTGCCTCCAGGTGTCGACACAATTGTTGTCGACTCTATTTCTCTGAGTCGACACAGCCTTCTTCAAGTATCGACACAATCTTTCTGAAGTATCGACACAATTTCTTCTGATGTCGACACATGGACTTAGAATATTTTTCCTGCATTCTAGTACATTCTAAACCTGCACATATAAACTAAAAATAACATCAAATACACCTTGATGTATATCATTGAGCTAAGTTAGGCTTCTTCAAATCAGGTACATATTTTTTAATGTACCCAACAATCTCCCCCTATTCTGAGAAGTCATAACCCTTTTAGCTAATGATATACACCATTTATGAAAATTCAATATGATGATGTATAAAAGCATAATATCACAGGGAACTTTATAAACAAAACATTAAACACAGATACATCACAGAATAAAGATGTAAAAGAAACGATTATAGAACAAAGTGTTGTTTATAAATTCAAAAATGTGTGTTACAGCTTGTTTTCATTGATTGTTTTAACATACTATCAATAATATAGTTCTAGGACAAAAACTAGTAGAACTAAAACTAAGGCTGGTAAGGCTCCTTGATAACAATTCCTTTTCCTGGTTGAACTTGAGCCATCACAAGAGGTTCTGCATCATCAGCAGGCTTTTTGCCTTTCAAATCAGCTTTCTTCTGAGCCTCAGCCTTGATCCTTTGTCTCTCAAAATAATGAAATGGCTTTGGAAAATACTTGCTAGGCTCCTGAGCATCAGGAGGTAGCTTTCCACCCTTAGCCTTTCTTCTGAATTGAACTATGGCCTCCTGCCTGGCCTCATACTTTTTCCATTATAATTCATTATACCATTTGCCTCTTTTATGCACCTGATCCTTCACAGCCTTCCAGGCAGTTAATATAATATTCCTTGAGGTGGGGCTCCATTGTTCAAAATCAGGTTTTTGTTCTTCTTGCTCTATGAATCTCTTCTTTGATAATTGAGCATCTTGGAGAGCCTTCAAATAAGCTTCTGGCTTATCTACTTTTTCTACAATAACATTTGTAACCTCCTTTGAAGGACTGTACATTGCCTGCACTGGCTGATGAATCATTTCAAAATAAGCAGGGGGATATATGACTTGGGCAACCTCAGGTTGATTACCTTCAAGTAGACCTTGTTGTATCCCTGACTCAGCAAAGGTATCATCATCACATAATGGTGGATATCCCAATGTGGCTCTGACACAGTTGGTCACCTACTTGGCATGTTCTGAGCCAGCATGGATGAGTATCCTCTCCCCCTTTAAGACTTCTCTGGCAACATGATCCCTAAGATCATTCTTCTGAAACCTTATATGGCCATCGAGAAAATTCACACCCTCTTTAAAGAATGGTTTTAATTTTTGAAGCTTCTCAGATATATCTTTCTGAGAGGTGGTTATAGCAGTTTGAACTGAATCTAGAGCAGCCTTGAGCTTCTGATCATAATTTTCTATGTCTGTAGCCCTTGCAGCAGTCAGCCTTGTAGCAGTATCTTTGAACTCTGTGAGAATCTCATTGTGAGATTAAGTAAGATTGTCATTCATTCTTATCTAATTTTCAAGAACATATCATTGTTTCAATGCAATGTCATCTACTTTAGTAAGGATAATTTGTTGTTGGTTAGCTAGATATATCACAACATTACCTCCCTTGTGAATGCAATCTGTCATCTCCTTTTTATTCTGATTGACCTCAAATCTGATTGACTTTATGTATTGGGCTAGATCAAACTGAAGTGTCTTATGACTCTCATCTACAAATTTCTCCAAGGCTCTTCTCTGCTCATCCATCTTCACCTGTAAATTTACCATGAACTTATTGTAATCAAACTCATTAGGAGATTGTTGAGTTGTTGTTTGGATAGCTAACTTATAGCTATGACTTCTTCTCTTCAAGACCATTAGCTTCCTTTTCTTAGCCTCCCTGGCTTCTTCTATCTCAGATTCTGAAGAACTTTCAATCTGAACTCTTTCTAGAGGAGTTGTAGGAATTTGTTTCTCAGTTTCATGTTGCACTTCCTCAACATGCACTTTCTCCCCCTCAATAGCATCTTGCTCCTTCTCAACTCTTAGGGTGTCATCCTTTTCAGCTGTCTTTCCAAAGTTAGGAAACAACTCTTCTAGAGTGTATTCCTTTTGTGCTTGAGCAGGTGATGAAACATCAATTGCAGTAGTGTTCAAATATTCTGATAAGTTTAGTCTTTCTTCCACTTGAACTTGTGAAGTAATGGGCTCCCCCTGCAATTGTGCAGGATCAGTAATGTTCTAAGCAGGAGAAAGATCTATCTCCCCCTACATCTGGCAGGTATAGATTCCTCTTGGACTTGAGTAGACCCAGTCTGGTCCTCAGCCTGCTCTCTAACTTGTTCTTCTTGAACTTGTGCATTGCCATGATCATGTTTTGGTGATTTCTCAGCTGTTTCCTGCCTGTCCACATCAGGCAACTCTTTTTACAAAACTTTATCCCATCTTGAAAATAACCTCATGTCCATTTTCCTCATATGATTGATCTTGGACCCAGGAATCTATTGCATTACCTCTGGAATGATTCCAGCCAGGTATAGACTCAATATTCTTGCCAAGTTTGGCTTCTTGATTCCTTCTTTGATTTTTTCAAACCGAACTGCTGACCAACTGGTTGGAATTGTAAAGACAATTCTTGTCATCAGGCTGAACAGATAGGCTGAGATCCTTTCATGTCCACCTGGCTTGCATAAAATCACTTTGCCTACATTTTTAGATAGAAACTTTCCTTGTGGATTCATTCCCTTTCGGTTTATGGCTGCTCCAATCTTTAGGGCTGAATCCAAACCACACCACTGAAGAGCTTCCCTTGTCTTTGAGGCTAGGACCTCTTCTTCATCTTGAATGTTGGGTAGGTGAAGAATTTTTCTTATACTTTTTAGAGTAAGTTTAACCATAGACCCATGAACTATAGATTTGATCTTGAGACCAGTGGAGTCAAATATTGCCGCAGTATAGAACTCGAAAACTTCTTTCTTCCAAATCTTAGTAGGTTCAGAGACAAGGTATTCCAATCCATTGTCTGTAAGAAGAGAAATCACTTGTTTGATTTCTGGCGCGACATTTTCGAAGGCAGCCCTAACCAGCTCATATCCCTCATTGATGTTGTCTTCAACCTTTGGTGCCATTGGAATGATGAGAAAGCTTGAGAGGAGAGAAGAGAGATTGTAGACACAGGGTTTTAGTTTCGAAAACCTGGTGAGCGTGTCGAAAGAATATGTTCTCGACCTATATATACCTTTTCAAAACACAGAAGGTCAAGAGGCGGACAAAAATTGTCAAAAAGTGTCGAAACTGTTGACAAGTGTCAACACATACTTCTATAGTCTCGACCACAGCGCAGACTACCATGTGTCGACACCAATTGATAATATGTCGACACAGGAAATACTGAATAGTTCAGCCGAAATTATGTGTCGACTCTTAGTATAAGAGTCGACACAAAATCTGTAAGTGTAGACACCATTACTCTGGTTGTGTCGACACTACATATCTGGATGAGTCAATTCTTTGACCCTTAGGTGTCGACACAGATTCTCATGTATCGACACATTTTCCCTGACTAGTCGACATGACTACTCTGTGTCGACTCTTTATCACTGAATGAGTCGACACCATTTTACTTAGCAAATTATTTTTTTTTCAATAAACTAACCTATGGCCAACATTCCTAATTCAATTTTAAATCTATTCAATTTAGTTTCATCCAGAGGCTTAGTAAATACATCTGCAATTTGATAATCAGTTTTAACAAATTCTAATGAGATGTCTTCTTTTTCTACATGTTCTCTAAGAAAATGGTATTTTATCTTTATATGCTTAGTTTTACTATGTGAAACAGGATTGTTTGCAATAGAAATAGCACTCTTAAAATCACATAATAAAGGTGTTCTACTTACTTGAATACCATAGTCCTTTAGCTGATGCTGAATCCACAATAGCTGTGCACAACAACTTCCTGCTGCCACATATTCAGACTCAGTAGTGGATATTGCCACACTAGCCTGCATTTTACTGCTCCAGGATATCAATCTTCCTCCCAAGAATTGGCATGTACCTATAGTACTCTTTCTATCTTCTCTACAGCCTGCAAAATCTGCATCTGAATAACCTGTTAGTTGAAAATCTCCATTCCTAGGGTACCAAAGGCCTAGATTAGGTGTGCCCTTAAGATATTTATAAATCTTTTTGATTGCAGTATAATGTGATTCTTTAGGGCAAGCTTGATACCTAGCACAGACACATGTAGCATACATAATGTATGGTCTACTAGCAGTGAGATATAATAGAGAGCCAATTATTCCTCTATAGAAAGACTCATCTACAGGCTTACCTGCATCATCTTTGCGTATTGGCATATTTGTTCCCATAGGAGTTCTCATGGTGGAGGATGATTCCATACCATATTTCTTAATTAATTCCTTGGTGAACTTAGACTGGGTTATGGACAAGCCATCTTCAGTCTGTCTTACTTGGAGTCCCAAGAATAACTTAAGTTCCACCATACTGCTCATTTCAAACTTCCCTTGCATAAGTTTTGAAAACTTTTTGCAAAGGTTGTTCTCTGTAGACAAAAAAATTATGTCATCTACATAGATCTGAACTAAGATTATCTTACCTTTAGATTCCCTTAGGAATAGAGTTTTGTCTATTTTACCTCTTGAGAATTTGTTCTCAATAAGAAAAGTAGACAGAGTTTCATACCAAGCCCTTGGGGCTTGCTTTAACCCATACAATGCTTTCCTAAGTCTATAGACATAACTAGGTTTAAGAGAATCTACAAAACCTGATGGCTGCTCTATATAGACTTCTTCTTTTAGATCACCATTCAGGAATGATGATTTCACATCCATTTGGTATACTTTGAAGCCTTGAAATGCTACATAGGCAAGGAATATTCTGATTGCCTCCAGTCTTGCTACTGGGGCAAATGTTTGATCAATGTCTATTCCTTCTTCCTGCCTGTATCCTTTAGCAACCAATCTTGCTTTGTTCTTCACAATTACTCCATTCTCATCCAACTTGTTCCTAAAGATCCACTTTGTGTCAATGATGTTGTGGTCTTTTGGTTTAGGAACTAACTCCCAGACTTTGCACCTTCTGAATTGATTAAGCTCCTCTTGCATAGCATTAATCCAGTGTTGGTCTTGGATGGCTTCTTCAAATTTCTTAGGCTCCAGTTGAGATAGAAAACTTGAGTGCAGGACTGTACTCAGATTTCTGCTTCTAGTTTGCACTCCTTGTCTTTAATCACCTGTTATTTGATTTGCTGGATGGTCTTTTAGATGTCTTATAGCTGGAGGTAGATTTTCTTCAGGTTCAACGTCTCCAGTTCCTTCATTATTCTGCACCTCTTGGTTGTCATCAGCTTCTATAGAGTCTTGTACTCCCCCTGGACAGTAGCCATCATTTTCCAATACCTCATCTGCAGTTGTGCCTTTTGCAATGGAAAGCTTGTCCATCCTATTGCTTATACCTGTTGGACTGAATGATCTACAAGGCAACTCACTGTTGATTAATCTTATTTCATCAAATACAACATGTACAGATTCTTCTACCACTTGAGTAGTCAAGTTGTAGACTCTATAAGCCTTACTATTAATGATGTACCCAACAAATATCCCATCTTGGGATTTGGCAGTAAACTTAGTTAGATAAGACTTGCCAATATTAAGTATATAGCACTTTTTTCTACCTTTCATAATTTCATAGGGAGTCTTTTTGTGGATCTTGGTGATAGAAGCTCTATTGATCACATGACATGCAATGTTTACTGCCTCAGCCAAGAATTATTCTGGAAGAGAAGTGTCACTCAATAGAGTTCTACCAGCTTCAATCAATGTCCTATTCTTTCTTTCAGCAATGCCATTTTGCTGTGGTGTTCTAGGTGAGGAGAATTCTTGGAATATCCCAAATTCTTCACACAATCTTGTCATACTTTCAGATTGAAATTCAGTGCCATGGTCACTTCTGATTTTGACCACTGTACTGTTCAGTTCATTCTAAATTTGTTTAACAAAATTATGTAAAACACTTGGGGTTTCTAATTTTTGTCTCAGAAAGAACACCCATGTATATCTAGAATAGTCATCTACAACTATAAAAGTGTAGACCTTCCTACCTAGACTATGAATTGGCATAGGACCAAAAAGATCCATATGTAAGAGGTATAAACACCTCACAGAATCCTTGTTTTCAAGGCTATGAAAGGAGGATTTTGTCTGCTTGCCCTTTTGACAAGCTGAACATATCCCCTCCTTTATACACTTAACATGAGGACCATTCCTCACTAATTCTTTACTAAAGATGGGCCAACCTCTTGGGCCATTTGACACAATGAGATGCATTATCATCAGCTACAAGACAAATTGGAGAAACCTTGTTCTCATATACAAAGTCAAGACAATAAACATTTCTTTTTCTGTATCCAGTCAATATGACATGTTGATCACTTGACCTCTTGATATGATATCCATTCTTAAAAAATGAAATGTCATATCCAAGATCACTCAGCTGACTTATGCTTATCAGGTTGTGTTTCAAACCTTTTACATAAGCCACTTGTGTGATGGTAATTTGGTTTGAAGAAATATTACCAAATCCTTTGATGATTCCTCTTTCAGATCCACAAAAGATTACTTTAGGTCCATTCTTGATAGGAATGTACTCCTTCAGCAGCCCCTTTATTCCAGTCATATGCCTGGAACAACCACTGTCCAAGTACCATATAGGGGCATGACAACTTGGACTTTCCTGCAATACAAAATTACTTTCCCTTAGAACCCAAGTAAGTCTTGGGTCCTTGGTTCAGGTTAGCATCATTCATATCAAACCTACCAGCAGCTCTTCTAACTGGTAGAATGTTGTTCTTCCTGACACTTATGTTATGCCAGCAGTCTAAGGAAAAATGGCCTATCTTGCCACAGCACCAGCATTCATACCTGTTGTATCTAGGTCTAGATACATTTTTGGCAGAAAAATTTCTGTTCTGAACTGGTGCTGCTGCAGCTACACCCACTGATTTCTTATAACCATGGGGTTTATGAACATAGACTGACTTATTGGGATAAACATTATTGTTCTTTAGAACATCAGTCTTAATATGACCTTGAATATTTTCAAGATCATATTTATTAGAAGGCACTTGTACCTTTCTAAACATAACATGGACTCTAAGGTGTAGTGGCTGGACTGGAGCTTTGCCTTTTCTCTTGAATTGGGTAGCCTTGGTGTTACCCTTGAAGCCTAATCCTGCCTTACCCTTTTGAGCCACAAACTCATCTATTAAAGGTAAGACTGATTTTGGCTTAGAGTAACTAGCCACTAAATCTTTCTCTACTCTCAGTCTGGCCTTAGGACTTTTAACTTGATCTTTGTAATATGTGATTGTGCCCATCTGAATAATAGTTATATTTTTCAGTTTGGCAATCTCATTTTACTTTTGATCCAATACTTTTTCTAACTCAGATGCAGCCACCTTAAGATCTGCAATCTCCTGAGCCTGAGTTTTGGCTAGATTCTTGCTTTTCTTAAGAGCCTGCAATAAGTCTCTATACTTATCTATCAACTGATTAACATCTCCTTCAGATTCAGATCCATCCTCATTACTTGATGCAGATGAATCTGACTCTGAACTGGTACTGTAATCTGAAATTTTAGAATTACTTTGTATCTTATTGGGACTAGGCTGATCCTGGCACTTGTTGTCTTCTGAATCAGCCATCAGTCCCATACACTGATGGTCTTCTTGATCATCGATGGATTTTAGCAATTGCATAAACTCCTCTTCTTCATTAGCTGCATACAGTCCAATGTAAGCTTTAGCTTCAGATTCTTACTCTAAGGAAGATTGATCTGTAAGACTCTTCTCCTTCTAGGCAACAAAGGATTTCTCCTTCTTGCCCTTTTGTTGAGTCTTCTTTCTGTCTGTTGACTCCTTCCTCTTATCTGGACATTCAGCCACCACATGTCCTGGCCTATTGCACCAATAGCAAACAATCTTTGATGTTGTAGCTTTGCTGGGCTTTGATCTGCTCCTTTCCTTTCTTGATGATTTTATCTTCTGATAGTAATCATCAACTGGCTGTGATGTGGAGGGCCTTGAGTTCCACTGCTTTTTCTTCAAGAATCTCTTAAACTGCCTTGTAAAGGCAGCAAAATCTGCATCTGAATCACTGCTTCCTGAGTTCTGATTGTCTGAATTTTCTGAGTTATCTTCAGCAACTTCCTTAGGAGGTGATGGAGACATTCTCCTGCTCTTTCTAGTGGCTTCAACCTTTAAGGCCACTGACTTCTCTCTATGCTCTCCTTTTGTAGTTTTTCTTCCTCCTTCCTAGCCATTAGTTACATTTCATATGAGAACAATTTTCAACATAAGGTTGGAGGAGAAATGTCTGCTAGTTTGGCCACTTCTCTTATGGCACAAATCTTGGTATCCAATCCTTTGTCAAGGATCTTAGAAATTTTTCATTCAGCTCATATGTACTGAATACCCTTCCATAGGACATCAGTTCATTCACTATCCTGTAGAATTTCTTGTAGCATTCAGTTATGCTATCAGACTTCCCTTGTCTGAAGCTCTCATATTCTTGATTAAGCATAGATTTTCTGTCTTGTCTAAATTCTGAAGAACCCTCCATGTAGACAATCAAGGTGTCCCACATTTCCTTGGAGGTTTGCAGTGAATCAAATTTTGGAAAGTAGAATCATCTATGGCAATCACTATGATATTCTGAGCTCTCTTATCCATAGTTGCCAATATAATCTCATCCTTAGTCATTTCAAAGAAATCTTTAGGAGTTGTTTCATTTGCATCTAGAGCAGACACATTCATTGGGATATATGGACCTTCTTTTACTGTAATATAGATCTTTTGATCAGAAGCCTCCATATACAACCTAACCCTTTCTTTCTAGATTCCAAAAATCTCTTTTCTGCAGATGGGTAATTTCATTGACCCTAGTTCCTTGTGATTCTCTCCAGAACCAATTTTCTTGAATCTTGATTCTGACTATAGGGATCTAACTCAGACTGTTAAGTCCTTCTTTGAGTAACCTCCCTCTGATACCACTTGATAGTTTTACTTTCAAGACCACCTAAACACCTAGAGGGGGGGGGGGTGAATAGGTTCTAATGCTTGATTTAACTTAAGGCAGAATATAACTACATTTTATAATAAAATTCAGAAAACTCTGCAGCTAACACAGTACAGCAATCATAAACATGTACACATCACAGATTGCACACAGATTTATAGTGGTTCCCTAAGGTCTGGGTACATCCACATTCCCCCTTCACCTATCTAGCAGTGTGCTAGATTCGGCCTAACTAACTTCTTTATCTCAGATCCTCAGATCCTACAACTCAGAACCCTGAAAGGTTCTTATAACTCAGAACCCTATAAGGTTCCTACAGCTCAGGCTAACCAGCCCTACCTCAGCCTTGCTAGAAGGCCTACAACTCAGAGAACACCTTCTCCTACAACTCAGGCATAAACAGCCCTACCACTTAGAGAATACCTCTCCTAAACTCAGCCTTTATAAAATAGGCTTACAAATCAGATCTATAAATAGATCCTACAGAATTTGAAAATAAAGTTATATAATATCTTACTCCTGTTGAGAGAGAAAGAATAAGACTGTTCTTGATCAGCTTCTTGAAAAGGCTGATGGATGAAATCAACTGGATCTTAGCTTTCTTCAAAGCTTCTTGAATCTAAACTTAGTTAGAGTTGATTTCCTTTGGAATATACTGCTTCTTAAGAAACCTGTGACAGCTTCCTTCCTTTCTTCAAATGGATGGATCTCTCTCTATCCACAACCCTTGATAATACTTCTGAATTCTTGAATGAATTCAACTTAGACAGAATCTGAGTGGATGTTCACTTCAGAAAGTCTTCTTAGATCTTCTCTCGAAGATCTTCTTCTGTGCCTTGCACTTTCTTGATTAGAGATCTTATCTCACAACAATGATCAATCAATCAGTTTCTATGTATGTGTATGTCTTCTTCTTCTTAATCTGTCTATTTATAGACTTCATCCTTGGTAACCGACTGATCCGGTTTCTAACAAACTTCTGACAAGTCTGACAGCTTCAGTCGACCTGTTGTAACTCACAACTGTCAAGTTTTCAAACAGATCTTGTGCCTTTGTCTTTGTCAGCAAATTGTCGAGTCTGTCTGTTAGAAAGTGTCGAGACCATCTGTCAATATGTGTCGACATAAGTGACTTAGGTGTCGACACAGCCTTTGATGATGTCGACATGTCTGCCTTTATGTCGACTCAGCTTCTTGATACTGCATCTTGAGAATGTGTCGACACTGAGTATTTGTGTCGACACAAACACTTCACCATTCACCAGCAACTTAGTCTAGACTTTGCTGTGTGTCGACACAAGTCCTGTGTGTCGACACAGTTGATGTAGACTCAGAATATAGTGTGTGTCGACGCAGTCTTCTGGTGTCGACACAGCTGGTTTTGACTCTGCCTCTGTGTGTCGACATAGTTTTCTGGTGTCGACACAAATGTTGTCGACTAGCAATTCTGTGTGTTGACACAAATGTTGTCGAATAGCAATTCTGTGTGTCGACACAGCTTCCAAGTGTCGACACAAGTGATGTCGACCAAACTTCTGTGTGTCGACACTGTCTCCAGGTGTCGACACAATTGTTGTCGACTCTATTTCTCTGCGTCGACACAGCCTTCTTCAAGTGTCGACACAATGTTTCTGAAGTGTCGACACAATTTCTTCTGGTGTCGACACATGGACTTAGAATATTTTTCCTGCATTCTAGTACATTCTAAACCTTCACATATAAACTCAAAATAACATCAAATACACCTTGATGTATATCATTGAGCTAAGTGAGGCTTCTTCAAATCAGGTACAGATTTTTCAATGTACCCAACAGTCTTGTTGTACAGGTTAGATCGTGTGCTAACGCTACCACAAGGCGGTTGTTCTGGGCATAGGACTCCCCTCGTGTCGTGTTTTGGGTTCCGGGAGGGGGGTCCACACAAACATGTAAATGATATACAAAAAGTTGTATTTAATGAATGTTCAAGTTCATGCGTGCAGGTTAGTCCTTGTAATATTTATATGACAGGTATTCCAAGTTATGTGATAGGTGGTTACAAAGTAAAGATGTGGAGAGACAAAAATCTGTCCAAGTCCACAAGCATCTAGTGATGATAGTTCACTCAACGCCTGATGCTGGACTGGCTGAAAATCGCATAAGTCCATAGGAGGTTAGTGAAGCCAGTTCACTCAACGCCATATGCCAAAAGCGTTGAATGAAGTTTTTGACTGTCAAAGCCATGCAATGAACAAAGCTATTCTGTGGCTAAGTGCACAGGCATTGATTGATTATAGCTCTTTCAACGCCAAAAATCAAGAATCGTCGAGTTTAGCTGAATCTGTCAAAGACTCAGTATTGGCATGCTGAAAATTCAACTAAGTCCACAGACATCGTGTTGTTACAGCTCTCGATGAAATATACCAAGCAGCGTTGAGACAAGCACAATCAATTGCAGATTCTATAAAATAAAATTTGGCTAAGTCCATAATCGTTGAGTGAGGACAGCTCATTCAGTGCCAAATCTAAAGGTGTCGTGTAATGTCGATGCTCTCAGCGCCAGATAGCAAAAGCGTTGAGACATATGCTGGAGTCTAAGCCTAAGAATAAAGAAGACAGAAAGAGGCTAAGTACAAAAGCGTTGAGTGATGAAGATTCACTCAATGCTCTCAACGCCTAATAGATAAAAAGTTGCATCTAAGTCTAGGGGCATTGAGTGAAGCTAGTTTACTCAACGCTCTCAACGCCTAATAGTGTAGAGAATTTTTCTAAGTCCATATTCGTTGGGTGAAGGCCATTCACTCAGCACACTCAATGCATGGAGTGGATCTGAGAAATTGGCTATGTCCATAACTGATGACGTCAGCCAAAGTCAACAAAAGTCAACCAATTTCAAATTACTTGTGGGAAAGCCACAGAACACGCAAAGTAGCGTTGAAGGCCTACTGTACATCTTCTTCATTAAAGCATTGTACATCTGTCAACTACAGGTGGTCCCTACTAGTTCTTGGAGCCGTTAATTGGCAGAGGATAAAAGGGACAGGAACAGAAGAAGCAGCTTAACTTAAGAAGGATATGAAGTGGTATTAGGGGGAGGTTGTTCAAAAAGGATTTAACAATCTGAGTCATCTCCAAGGGTAGCTACTGTTATGAACTTATTGGTTCTAGAGAAAACCATAAGAAGTTAGGTTCCATTAAACTCCCCATTTGCAGGAAGGTGAGTTTTGGACTCTGGAAAGAGAGGGTCAGGCTATTTGTGGAAGCCTATGACCTAAGGATCTTTGTGATAGTCAAGGAGGGACCCTTCAACCCTATAAAGGTCTCAATTATGGATGCCAATGTCCAGACACCTATAACATATTTAGAGATGGCAAAGGATGAAGTTATCTTATCTACATTGGACAAGAGGGCACAAAACATTATTGTTAGTGCCATAGATGATTCAACCTTTCAAAATTTGGTTCAATGCAAGACCTCCAAAGAGATGAGGGACACTCTTGTTATCTACATGGAGGGTTCTAAAGAGTTAGAGATGATAGGGTGTCCATCCTCAACCAGGAGTATGAGGCTTTCAGGCAATCCTAGAAAGAGAACATAGCTACAAGCTATGAAATATTTTTTAGGATTATAAATGAATTGAGGACCTATGGGAGGGTGTTCAGTCATTATGAGATTAATGACAAGTTCCAAAGGTCTCTCACTAGAGATTGGGATACTAAGATATGTGTTATAAAGGAGGTGGCAAAGCTTGCTGATACTCCTCCCCAAATATTGTTTGGATAGTTGCTCTCTTATGAGATGCACCTGGCTGCAAGGAAAGAGGAGGAGGACACCAACAAATCCCAAACCAAGGGAAAGTCCTTGGCCTTAAGAGCAAATATCCACAGGAAGATTAAAGAGATGATTCCCTCTACCCCAAGGAGGCAAGCTGAGTCAGACAGCTCAGAATAAGATACATCAGACTGCAGCACGTCTGATGAGGACTTTGTTGCCTTCTCCAGGCATTTTAAAAAGAGATGAAGAAAAAAGAGTGGAAGAGCAGACATTCACCTCTTCTCATCACAGGAAGAATCACTCCAAGGCTAATAGGTATGATTCTAAAACTAGTAAATATAATTCCTCTAAAGTTGTCTGTAATTGTTGTAGCAAACCAGGGCATGTGATAGTAGACTGCCCAGTAAAGGAAAAAGTGGCTGGTGAGAAGAAACAACACCAGCACAAGGGGAAGAAGGAGAAGTCCTTCATTGCAAATAAGGAGTAGAACTGGACAGACTCGTCTTCATCAAAGTCTGAAGAAGAAGAAGACTATATTAGGCTGGTTGTTGCTGCTGCTGAAAGAGAAGCTGAAGTAGCAGATGAAGACTATCCTCCAACAAGGATAGGCATCAGGGCCCCTCTAATACTGTCAGACAGTGACTCAGAGGAGGATGATGAGGAATAATATGCTTACACCTGCTTTGGCCTGATGACAATGTCTGATGAAGAATTTAGCAAGGGTCAGCCTAGTCTAGAAAAGGTACTTCCTCAATCTAGTTGTTCTTCTGAGTCTGGGTATGAAACTAGTCTATGTACAGAAGCTTCTTCATCCATTGGTGAAGGTGATTTTGAATCAGAGGGAGATGTCAACGAATTGATTCATAAGTATGGTAAACTTTTGAATGCCTTTAAGAGGTGCAAGAAGTTGAATAAAAAACAAGTTGTGGAGATTTCCACTCTTCAGCTAGCTGCTGCCCAGCTAATTGAGACGACAACTCTATTGGTTCAGAAAGTAAGGGAAGTTATCCAACTCTCCTGTTTGTCTAGTGGGAAATGAGAATGTTTCTTATTGCTTAAGAGGTCAAGTGACCAAGAGGTCATCTTGAAAGGCACTAGGAGTGGAAATGTTTATTACTTAAATTTCCTTTGTCTAGATATAAACTGTAACACCCCAAAAACCCTAAGTCCCAAAATGGGTTCAGGCTGGGTGACACAGCCTGGGACACGGGCGTGTCCTAGGGCGTTTCTGGTACACACGGACTTAGACACGGGCGTGTCCCAAGGCGTGTCCTGCTCGGGCAGCTTTGAGTGGAGCGGCGTTGAGTGGCATTGAGTGGAGTGGCGTTGAGTGGCGTTGAGTGAGGTATACGGCCTGTGACACGGGCGTGTCATAGGGGCGTATTGAGCACATGGCCGAGGACACAAGCGTGTGCCTTAGCCGTGTTCTACTCGGTTGTTTCAGCCTTGTGTTGATGAGGTGACACGGCCATCCACACGGTCGTGTACTGCTTGACATGGGAGTGTCAGAGAGTGACACAGGCGTGTCATAGCCCGTGTTCTGTTCCATATTGAGTCGGTTCTGTAGCCGCTCAAGGGATACGGCCTGTGACACGGGCGTGTCACATGCCGTGTCAGCTCTATTTAGATGCTTTTCAAAGCAATCGAGGCCGTTTGTTCCCATCTATTTGGATCATGTTGTCCAAGATCATCCCTGCTCTTATAAGGCCGAGAATGGAGATGAATATCTCATTCTCATATTGACCATTCTCTTTCTAAGTGAAGAGAGAGAGGAGAGCAAGGAAGGAAGAAGGAAAAGCTTTCCGACAGCCGGTGGAGCTTCTGCGGTCCGAATCGAGAGCCGAGTTCAGCGTTGCAAAGTCAAGGCCGCTGCGGTGCTTTCCTTCCGACTAGTTCTTTCATGCCGCTGAAGCAATCGTCAAGGGTAACGGTCTTTCTTCCTTGGGTTGGTGAAGCCCTTTGTTTATGCATGTATATCTGTGGAATCCTCCATCAAAAGATGGAAGAGCATAAGTGATTCCAGCGATTGAGTCTGCATCTAGAGCCGGAAATGTGTAATACGGAATAGGCATGCTGTGTGAAGCAAATCTAGATGGATGTCTGGATTGGTGATGCTGCGAACCGTAGAAGACTCCGTATATACATCGGTTAACCTACAGAGATTGGTGAGGATGATTGTGATGGTAAGAAGGATTCTTTGTATATCTCCTTTGGTTGTATTCTCAGTGAGAAGGAAGCTTTGTACAGCTCCTTTGGTTGTATGCTCGGCACGAGCTGTATTGATGGAGTGGAAAGCAGCACTATGGCCGGTGTTGAGGAGGAATGCGAGAACCTCTGAGTGGGTAGGATACCCACCAAGTTCATTGATCTGATTGTTGTAAGCGAACACTTATTAGTGGGTGGGTAAGAGAGGCCTCCAACAAGGGGTTTGGCGACTGATGCCCATAAGCAAACAAGTTAAGAACCTCTGAGTGGGTGGGCCACCCAACAAGTTCAGTGGTAGGATCGGGTGAGCGGTCGATTGGTTGCAATGCAGCGGGGCGATTTCCCTAGGCTTGTTACACTACGAGGGTAGGTCGACTGACAGTGCTCACAGTTTGCTATGAGGTGCGTGCCTCTGAGTGGACGGGTGCGTGAGGTCTTCAACTGGGGTTTGGAGGCTTAGGCCTGGCCAACAAGAAAACACCTCGAACCGGTGGTGGAATAATGAGGAGCTTGGTACACTATAAGTTTGCCCTAAGTACACGGAACGTCTTGTACGAAGGCCGGTGTTTGTGATGATAATGTGTATTGTATATATGTGTTGAGATTGGAATACATGCAGGGAAGTAAACATTGCCCCGGGTAAGGGGTAGGGTCATTAAAATTGCTCAGTTGAATGCTGACCATTGCTTTGTTTGTCACCCATGGGGTGGATATCTATATGCAGGTGTTGCCTTGTAGTTGTTGAAATGGATTGAGCGAGCTGAAGCCCTTATGTTGCTGTTAGGCCCTCGAAGGCTGTGCGAAGCTTTGGATTTCATGTGTGGCCAGCCTGTATGCCGATTTATGAAGTCGTATGTTTGTAAAGAGAAACTTGTAAGGCCTTAAGTCCGTGAGCGGTGTGCTTGTTAACATTCCAAGTCTTGTGTATAAATGAGTTATTTATATATTAGTGGACATTCATGGATTGAGTTCGTGCAACTTGTAAGCTTCCTCTATAATGCTCTGAGTTAGGATGCGTGGTATTTTGGTATAAACCTGTGACCTCGCTGTCTGTTTATGGCATATAATGTGAGGCCCCTGCAAGACCTATTATTATATGTTATTTAACGGGTCGGGTTTTTTAATTTTGGTATCAAAGGCCTCTCGGTTTTCCGATTTCGAATTCGTAGCCGAATTCTTTTGTCGGGTGGCGAACACGTGTACGTGCGAACCATTTTAACATAATTGAACTCAAGAATGCCCACTAGGAATGTGAGTGGGTGTATTCGGTATGTTTACCGTTTGGATTGGAGGTTGATTATTGATATCTTGTTCACATATAGGTGACAAGGAGTGGTGCTGCGCAGTCTGGGCCCCATCGTTCGGATGAGAGTGCGGCACCAGTCGAGGTGTCCACACCTCCTCCTTCGGTGGAAACTGTACGCCTAGTTGTGGAGGCGATATTTGCCATGATTCAAGCACAACCTGTTGGGCAGGCAAGGCCTGTCATGGAGCTAGTTCGGGTTGGTGCAAGGCAAGAGCGTGTGGAAGCTCGAGTGGACGAGCGATCCAATGACGAGAAATTGAAGCGGTTTATGGATTTTCATCCACCTACGTTTATCGGGGCGCATTCCCCAATGTAGGTGGAGTATTGGCTATCAAGAGTGAAGAGGATCCTGACAGCGCTCAGGATTGATGAGGTGTAGAGAGTGACGTTAACCACTTTCCTACTGGAAGGAGAGGCGAGACTGTGGTGGGATGACGTCGAGATGCACCAGTTGGAAGGCAGAGGCCTGGGAGAGATTTCGATGGACGAATTCTCGAGATTGTTTTGGGCAAAATATTTTACAGTATCGCGGAGAATTGCTATGGAGACCAAATTTCAATGTCTGGTGTAGGGTGAGAAGACTGTGGATGACAACCTGCATTTATTTACCAGGCTGGGGCATTATGCGGGGTCGACTTTTACGGAAGAAGGGCGGAAGATGAACATATTTTATAAGGGACTCCGAGATGAGTTGAGATTGGCGCTTATGAGTTTAGTGAACCAAGGCTTCCAAGCCTTAGTAGATACAACCTGTGCGCTTGAAAAAGATTTGAAACGAGTACATGACAAGAAGAACTTGGTTGCGGACAAGTAGGAGTTCAAAGTTCCACAGTCCGAACAGTCGGAGTTTAGGAAACGGGATAAGAAGAGGTTCAGGCCTGCTGAACAAACGTCTTCGGATGTTGCTTCAGGCGCGACATTTGGTCAAGGACGTGTTGAGTCGCGTACCTGTTTCATTTGTGGGAAGCAGGGGCATATAGCCCGTTACTGTTGGAAAGGCCCGTGAAAGAGTGAGAAAAAGACAGGCGCGTCATATGAGGAAAAGGGTAAGGCAGTGGAAGAATCATCTGCATCCCGGGCGTAACCGCGAGTGTACAATCTCGGAGTGTAGGAGCCACAAAGCTGACATCATGAAGTGCAATAGCCTTGAGTGTTTAACCGGGAGTTGCAGGAGGCTGTCAAAAAGCTGCTTAGAGACACAGATGAGCAGAAATAAAGTGGAGGGTGCACTTTATTGATTGTATGTTGTACTTGGTATATTGTATTTATGTGTGTTTGTGATAACACTTTTGTTGGTGCGAGGGCGTGGGGAGAGTAACCCAGGATCGTTTTGGTAAGTAGTGCATCGATTACATTGTTGTGTTACCATTGTCGTTGTGCTAAATTTCGGGAAGAAATTTCTATAAGGAGGGGAGGATTGTAACACCCCAAAATCCCTAAGTCCAAAAATGGGTTCAGGTTGGGTGACACGACCTAGGATACGGGCGTGTCCCAGGGCGTGTCCGGTGCACATGTCCTGGGACACGGGCGTGTCCAAGGGCGTGTCCTGCTCGGGTGGCGTTGAGTGGATGGACATTGAGTGGCATTGAGTGGAGTGGCGTTGAGTGGTGTTGAGTGTGGTACATGACCTATGACACGGGCGTGTCACAGGGGCGTGTTGATCACACGGCCGAGGAAACGGGCTTGTGCCTTAGCCGTGTCCTTCTCGGGTGTTTCAGCCTTATGTTGATGAGGTGACAAGGCCATCCACACGATCGTGTATTGGTTGACATAGGCATGTTAGAGAGTGACACGGGCGTGTCGTAGCCCGTGTTCTATTCCAGATTGAGTCGGTTCTATAGCCGCTCAAGGTACACGGCCTGTGACACGGGCATGTCACATGCCGTATTAGCTCCATTTAGATGCTTTTCGAAGCAATCGAGGACGTTCGTTCGCTTCTATTAGGATCCTGTGGTCCAAGATCATCCCTGCTCTTATAAGTCCAAGAATGGAGATGAATATCTCATTCTCATATTGGCCATTCTCTTTCTAAGTGAAGGGAGAGAGGAGAGCAAGGATGGAAGAAGGAGAAGCTTTTCGATCGCCGGTGGAGCTTCAGCGGTCCAAATCAAGATTTGAGTTCAGCATTGCGAAGTCAAGGCCGCTGCGGTGCTTTCCTTCCGGCTATTTCTTTCATGGCGCTGAAGTGATCGTCAAGGGTAACGGTCTTTCTTCCTTGGGCAGGTGAAGCCCTTTGTTTATGCATGTATATTTGTGGAATCCTCCATCAAAAGATCGAAGAGTGTAAGTGATTCCAGCGGTTGAGTCTGCATCTAGAGCCAAAAATGTGTAGTACGGCATAGGCAAGCTGTGTGAAGCCCATCTGGATGGATTTCTGGATTGGTGATGCTGCGAACCGGAGAAGACTTCGTGTATACATCGGTTAACCTATGGAGATTGGTGAGGAAGATTGTTATGGTGAGAAGGAAGCTTTGTATAGCTCCTTTGGTTGTATGCTCGGTGAGATGGAAGCTTTATATAGCTCATTTTGTTATATGCTCGGCACGAGCTGTATTGATGGAGTTGAAAGCGGCACTATGTGCAGGTGTTTAGGAGGAATGCAAGAACCTCTGAGTGGGTAGGACACCCACCAAGTTCATTGATCGGATTGTTGTAAGCTAACACCTCTGAGTGGGTGGGTACGAGAGGCCTCCAATAGGGTTTGGTAGCTGATGCCCATAAGCCAACAAGTTAAGAACCTCTGAGTGGGTGGGCCACCCAACAAGTTCAGTGGTAGGATCGGGTGAGCGGTCGATTGGTAGCAATGCAGCGGGACGATTTCCCTAGGCTTGTTACACTATGAGGGTAGGTCGACTTATAGCGCTCACAGTTTGCTATGAGGTGCGTACCTCTGAGTGGACGGGTGCGTGAGGTCTTCAACAAGGGTTTGGAGGCTTAGGCCCGACCAACAAGTAAACACCTCGAACCGGTGGTGGAACAATAAGGAGCTTGGTACACTGTAAGTTTGCCCTAAGTGCACGGAACGTCTTGTACAAAGGCCGGTGTTTGTGATGATAATGTGTATTGTATATTTGTGTTGAGATTGGAATACCTGCATGGAAGTAAACACTGCCCCGGGTAAGGGGTAGGGTCGTTATAATTGCTCAGCTGAATGCTGACCATTGCTTTGTTTGTCACCCATGGGGTGGATGTCTATATGCAGGTGCTGCCCTTATAGATGCTGAAATGGATTGAGTGGGATGAAGCCCTTGCTGTTGCTGTTAGGCCCTCAAAGGGCGTGCGAAGCTTTGGATTTCATTTGTGGCCAGCCTGTGTGACGATGTATGAAGTCGTATGTTTGTAAAGAGAAACTTGTAAGGCCTTAAGGCCATGAGCGGTGTGCTTGTTAACATTCCTTGCCTTGTATATAAATGAGTTATTTATATATTAGTGGACATTCATGGTTTGAGTACGTGCAACTTGTAAGCTTCCACTAGAATGCTCTGAGTTAGGATTCGTGGTATTTTGGTATTAACTTGTGACCTCGCCGTCTATTTATGGCATATAATGTGGGGCCCAGGCCGGACCTTCTATTTTATGTTATTTAACGGGTCGGGTTGTTGCACAAACTCTCCTATTTGTCTAGTGGGAAATGAGAAAGTTTATTATTGTGTTCAATGGACTAAGAGATTAGCTCATTTGAATGACAAGACTATTGGCTTGCTCATTTGTGAAGAGCTAGTTAGAAATGGTCCCAAGAGGAAATGCACCAAGGAAAGCTTGTGGTCAGCTTCCCAAAAGTGCAAGCAGACCATGGCTTCCTTCAAGGGCTTTGGGAACAAAGACTCTGTGAGATGTTTATACATCTTGTATATGGACTTATTTGGTCCTATTCCAGTTCATAGTCTAGGTAGGAAAGTTAATATCCTTGTGGTGGTTGATGACTATTCTAAGTTTATTTGGGTGTTTTTTCTTAAGAAAAAGAGTGAAATTCAGAATGAGTTTGATAGTATTGTAGTCAAAGTTAGAAGAGACCATGAAAACGAATTCTAGTCTAATAGCATGATAAAGTTTTGTGAAGATTTGGGGATTCTTCAAGAATTTTCTTCTCCAAGAATACACCATCAAAATGGGATTGTTAAGAGGAAAAATAGAACTCTCATAGAGGCTAGAAGGACCTTATTGAGTGAAACATCTCTCCTAGAATATTTCTAGGCTGAGGCAATAAATACTGCATGTCATGTCCTTAAGAGAGACTCTATCACCAAGAGCCACAAGAAGACTCCCTATGAGATCTTGTAGGGCAGAAAACCAAACCTAGATAATCTCAGGATTTTTGATAGCAAGTGTTATGTTCTTTATATTAGTAAGTCCTTTGTTACTATTTTTGCTGCTAATTCCTTTGATTGGATTTTTATTGGGTACATCAATTATAGTAAAACCTATATGATCTATAACTTGAAAAAGCCAGGTTGTAAAAGAATCTGTACATGTAGTCTTTAATGAGTTTACTAAGATTAGTAGTGAGCTGCTAAGCTCCTCTTCAAGTACTACAGGTACAAAACAGAAGATGGACCAGCTGACTATCAAAGAAGCAGCTCCAATAGTCAAAAATAAAACTTATGAAATGGACATTCTAGTAGAAGTTCTGCAAGACACAAGTGAGGTTGATGAAGATCAGCAAGCAGCTGCACCTCAAGCTAATGCTGAAGCAAGATTTCCTCTAACAGTCAAGCATCTAAGAGATCATCCAAGACACCAGATCATTATTGATGCCAGTCAAGGAGTGATGACCAGGAGTAGAAGTATCAACACAACATTATACTCAAGCTTCCTATCACAAGTAGAGCCCAAAATAATTGAAGCTATGTTCTAGATTGTAGCAATACAAGAGGAACTAAACTAGTTTAAAAGGTGCAAGGTCTAGAAGCTGGTTCCCAGACCACAAGGACATAATGTCATTGGAGTCAAGTGGATTTATAGGAATAAACTAGATGAAAATGTCATTATAATCAAGAACAAGGCAAGGCTAGTAGCTAATGGGTAGAGAAAAAAAGAAGGAATTGATTTTGATCAGAGCTCTACCCCTATAGCAAGATTGGAAGCCATCAGACTATTCCTTACATATGCTGCTCACAAGGGATTCAAGGTCTACCAGATGGATGTGAAGTCAGCCTTCTTCAATGGTGACTTAAAGGAAGAAGTCTATGTTGAGCAGCCTCCAGGTTTTGTTGTTCCTAACTCTCCTGATTTTATTTATAGACTTAAGAAAGCTCTATATGGGATGAAGCAAGCCCCTATAGCATGGTATGAGACATTGTCTAGCTTACTCATTGAGAAAAAATTCTCAAGGGAGAAGATAGATAAGACCCTATTCCTAAGGGAATCTAAGGGTAAGATCATCCTAGTCCAGATATATGTAGATGGCATTATCTTTGGATCTACTGATGACAACCTTTGTAGGAAGTTTTTCAAACTTATGCAAAGGAAGTTTGAGATGAGTAGTATCGGTGAACCTAAGTTCTTCTTGGGACTCCAAGTAAGACAGACTGATGATGGCTTATCCATATCCCAGTCTAAGTTTACCAGGGAGTTGATCAAAAAGTTTGGTATGGAGAATGCCTCCACCATGAAAACATCCATGGTGTCACAACCCGCATTTTCTCAACAATTAAATCATATCAGAGCAAGAGAAAATAAGTGTCATGATGCCACATCGTGTAGAGGATAACTGCACACGTTCAGGCAAAACTCCAGACTCCCTATCTTTGAATAAAAAAATATAATTTAATATGAAAGAAAACTAGTTAAATTTGATGGTCGTATCCCTCAGCACAGTAGATCAGCTAGTCCATAGTTTAAAATATATTTATACGCAGCAGAAAATACTTTAGTTAAGCTGATATTCTAAATGAGCATAACTGTCCCCAAGGGACGACTCATGGTATGCACAAATCTAAATTTAATATAGTATGAAAACAGCCTTTACGTTACTTGGGAAAGTAGTGCTTTAGTTTTATAAACCTTACGTGCATGAGGTACATATAGTAATGCTTTTAGGGTTTAACATACCTAACATGCAACCTAGCATAAATCATTCCCAGAAAGCAAGTGAACAACCTCCAAATAGGCAAAAATAGTAGTTTTAGTTCATACCCAGCATCACAAGTAAGCCACTAGTGGGCGTCAACAACCTGACACGAACCCACTTGTGAGTATGCATGTCTATACAGAAAGAAGAAAACTACCTCACAAGGATGAGGAATAGAAATCTCAGCTACCCAGGAGGCCACAAGCAAGCTCCACAAGAAAACTAACCGCTCAACCGGCTACTGCTCTGAACCTGAGGCATTAAAAGAAGGAACACCTCAGCAAGAATAAAATCAAAAGAAGTGGAGCATTAGATTCATGAATATATAAAGAAGGGTTTACCAACCCGGCAACAAAATGTTATCGGTAGAAGAAAAGGCATGACAGTAAGAAAAGAACACTATCTAAAGAGCAATAATAAAAAAAACACACTAAGTGTGAGTACAATAGCAACATGCTCTGCAAAAGAAAAGAACCTACAGCAGCAACAAGACATATTCATACCAAAAGAAATAGCCATAAGAAACGAATGGAACTAACAGTCCTAATCTCTGTGAATTATTGGCCGTGGTGAAAACCTTGTGTCAGAGTGGGCGACACAGCCCTCACCAGCAGCCAGACCAAAAAACACCACAGGGTGAAAATAACTAGTGTCAGCTACAGGGTCCACACATTGAACCATACCAGCCCAACACTGCCTAGGTGGTTGTGGCCACAGCTCAATACACATAATTCACCCCTTATAGAGCCCACAAAACAACACCACCTGCCATAATCCACGAGTCGGCATCCAAGCAAAACTAGTCGAACACCCAACACCCCCCTATGGAAAAGCCACACAAACAATCCTAAGGAAACACACCAACCCAAGGCAAAAGCATCTAGTCCACTCGACGCGGCATTGAGTGAGCTCCACTCACTCAACGCCAAACCTGACGCGGCGTTGAGTGAGCTTCACTCACTCAGCGCCAAACACTAGTCAGGGATGGCATCAAGTCCACTCTACGCGGCGTTGAGTGAGCTCCACTCACTCAACGCCAAACCTGATGCAACGTTGAGTGAGCTTCACTCACTCAGCGCCAAACACTGGCCAGGGATGACATCGAGTCCACTCGATGCGGCATTTAGTGAGCTCCACTCACTAAACGCCAAATGACTTATCCACAAACCTTCGCTGGATGACGGCATTGAGTGTGCTCGACTCACTCAACGCTGTCAACGCTTTTCTACTTACCCGCAGAAACTAACTTCGGCGTTGAGTGAGTTCACCACACTCAACGCCAAAAAGCCTAACAGCCAAGGCGTTGAGTGAGGTCCACTCACTCAATGCTAAGTGAACCCCACACATGCCTCCCTAACCTTAAAGTGAGGTCAATGGGTCACCAAGGACCCATTGGGGTCAACCCAAGAGGCTAAGTTGACCCAAGTCAACCCTAGCCCTAAAATGGCCAAAGTGCCCTAACTAAGGAGAAGGTGACCTCAAAGTGCCAAGACAACCCTACCCAACCCTACCTAGACCCCAGGGGAGGCCAATGGGTCACCAAGGACCCATTGGGGTCAACCCAAATTATCAAGTTGACCAAGGTCAACTCTACTCTATGTTAAGGTTAAATTAGCCCAAATGGGCTTACCTAAGATCAAACCCATTTCCCCCACTTGGGCTAACCTCATTTTTATTATTAATATGAGTTAGGGTGGTGCCAATAGGCTGGAGGAGAGATCAAAATCATCCTTGATGACTAGGAGAGAGAAAACTTCATCTTCCCCCTTTAATGGAGGGGAGAGAAAGTGGGGAGTGAGGCCATTCATAGCTTGGAAGGCCAAAGGCCCTCTTTTCTTGCTGGAATCAAATCCATTGGCCAGTTAGGAAAAGGACAAGGGTTTTCTCCACCATGACAGTGCCTAGGGGAGGAGAATTTCCATGGCCGAGCCAAGCTTTCAATGGCCATCAATGGCCTTTCATGGCTTGACCTCTTCCCTCCCCAACTGGTGTTTTAAACACCATCAGTTGCCTGAGAGGAGCCTTTCCCACCATTTATCTGAAGATTTCGAGCCCTTCTATAGTGTAGTTGCAGAAACCTGAGCGGCGCCACCACCACCATGATAATCTGGCGATCGACCCGCCTCTAGCCCTCCAATAAGGTCATCCCCTTCTTCTTCTATGGGTAGATCTTAGGAATCAATAGGGATAAGAATCGGGCTCAATTGAACCCGATTGGGTGGTTACTTTTCTTAATTTTTCTGTGAAAAACAAAGTGGAAGGATTGCGGGAAATGGCCCCTCCGGCGGCCGTGCCGCCGCCCGAAGATAGCTCCCACCTCGACGAAGGTGGCGGTGGCGGTGGCCGGCCAGGGAGGTTGTCGGGTGGCCGGAAAATAGGGTTGGAAGTTGCTCCAGGTTGGGTAAATCTCACTCGTCGGATGGAGGAAGAAGAAGGCCAGCATTCGTCGGATCTGTGTCAAGATCCGTGCAAGATCAAGTATTTATATTGAATTTAATGTATTTTCTGTCACACAAATTCAGTCCTCTTAGGAATTATTTTAAAAATACTTAGAGGCTTTATTAGAGAAAGTGTTCAACATAAAATTTGTAGTGCTTGACCTCTAGTTAAAATTGAATTGAACCAATTTGGATACCTGGTGTGACCACATAACTCATTTTAGTGCAACCTATACATAGGTGTGACCAGACATTAGAATTAATGCCCACACCAAACCACTCATCCAAATGCTTTGAAATTTGGATCATAGGCTTCTCATAACCTCCCCCTTAGACTGTTAGAAAATCAGAATTTTTGGAAAACATTTTTCAATAGTTTTGGAAAAATTTAATAAATAATATATAATTTAATTAGGTGCCTTAAACACCTCAAAAACCCCCAAAAATTTGGTGGGTGATCTTGGGGGATAATATAAGGCACTGGTAAAAATTTCACCCTATTTGGGTTTGATTTGATAGGGTGTTTGTGTAGGCAAAGATTGACCCATTAGGTCAAATTAGGGCAATAGTGCTCTAACTGTTCTTGAGTTAGCCAACCTCACCCAAAGGTGATGGAACTTGGCACTCTGCCTTATTAGCACATAAAACACCCCCTCCACTAATTTTGGGTGGAAGTTGAAGGGTGGATCCCTAGAACTCTAGGGTAGGCTCTATGTGTGCTAACCTAGGGTTTGAAGGTCATGGGGTCATATGACCTTGAGATGACTTGAAATTTGGTGGAGAGGACTCTAGGGTAGTTAAGGTCCTATGGTAAAAATCATATTAAATTTAGAGGTTGATAAACCCCTCAAAACCCTAACCCTAATTTAGGGCACAAATCTTATAATTGTTTGTTAGGCTATTAAAACTATGTGAAAAGTTGTAAAACTTGGGTAGTGTAGTCATAGGGTTAGTATGAGTCTCTGGTAATTTTATTGGGAATTTTGGAAAAATAATTTTTGTACCTCCTTTGCAATAAATGTGATGGTCCTTGATGATCATTTGTTTATTATGATACCACTATTCACAAGAAAATTATGTATTTTGGGCAGAGGAACTTTTAGATTATTATGCTCATACCTGAATTTTGTTGTGGTTTTTAAATGCATATTTCTAGTACTTACTTCACAAGCTTATAAGTATGGATACATGTTCATTAATAGATTCAGAGCTCAATACTAGTTGGAAAATTGTGAAACTTAATCAGTGGTGTTCTTAGGTCAATATGCTCATGTGGAAATTTTATCATAATTTTTAGATGTATAATTCCTATACTTATTTCATTAATTTATGGAAGTGTAATATTATTCAAAATTACAATTAGAGTTCACTATTCACAGGAAAATTAGGAAACTAGGCCTGGAGTGTTTATAGGTCATTATAGTCATACTTGAATTTTCTCATAATTTCTCGAAGTTTATTTGCAGTTGTTGTTTCTTAAATTCACACTTAAGGGTCCATATACAAAATGTTGATCAGAGGCATAAACCTTGCTGGAAAATTAGGAGACTTTGAATTTACAGTAAAATAGCTACCTTATATTTATCATAATTTTGTGGAGCTTTTTACATAACTGAAAAAGGTACTTCATATTAGAAACTAGGGCATTTGGATTTTTAGGAAAATAAAAAAAATACCAGCTAAATTAAAAAAATTACAAGTTTCTAGATTTAGGCTAAATATACCATGATAGGCCCCCAATAAATATTTTAGGGCTTTTGGAAGAAAATTTGGAGTACCTCCTATCGTATACATATATAGTATAGGTTGGTCTGCATATAGTAAAACGACAGAATGGGTAATCGAATGTAAAATGAACATAGGGAGTTGGGGTATCAGTTTTACTATTATGGTTAAAAAGAAAGGGGCTCATCAATGAGAGTCATGGTAAAGGGAAATTATGGGAAGACTAGTGTAGGTGGTACTCGGGTTCGACGAAACACCGTGTTCCCCGAGAAGAGGAAGGGTCAAAAACAATAGGGTTACATCTAATATAACATTAAAATGGATCAGGGATTGGGTATTAAGCAATAATAGTAAGTGTATTGCCAAAGGGAGCTTTGGGCTTCGGCCATCGTAGTTCCTAGTGCCCTCGAGAGCCCTTTACGGGGAATACCTTGGGCAGTAAAGTGTTAACGTAAACTGTAAGAATAAACAATGATAAGAGTAATTAATATAACTAGGATTACACTTACACTCGCAATTCCAGGTATTGTAGGAGTTAGGTAGGGTATCACGAGCGGTAGGATCAGTGGTTTTAGTGGTGGACAGGTTAGCCCGGTGAGCCGATGGCTCGATAGGATAATATATAACTATTGCATGTGCATAAGATAAAAGGTGGTGGGTCTTCGGTATTGGACTATCGTACACACACAACGTCGATATACTGACTCGGCAGGTGTGGTTTATGCAATGCCTCGAATATCAAAAGAGGGGCAGACAGTGTTTGAAGCCAAGTTTGGGGCCTGGTTAAGGTCACACGGCCTTGGACACGGGAGTGTACATGGCCGTATCTTGCTTCGAGTAGGATGATTTACAGCGAGGTCGACAAAATGCAGTCGATGATCATTGGAGGTCGGGCACACGGCCTGAGACACGAGCGTGTCCACGGTAGTGTCCTGCTCGGGCTATTATTCGGGCAGTGTCGAGTAAGTTACACGACCTAGGACACGGGCGTGTCTGGCACACGGCATGTGAGACGGGCATGCCACATGGTCGTGTCCTCTCGGGATATTTTGTTCCTTCATCTAGTGAGGAACACAGCTCGCAACAAAGGCGTGTACTGATTGACACGGGCGTGTCTAAGCCCGTATCCTGTTTGGGATGTGACGGTTTCAATGTTGAATGGGGCACACGGCCCATGACATAGGTTTGTCCTTGTTTTACACAGGCGCGTCCCAAACTGTGTCACAGGTCGTGTTCTGTTCTGTATTTTTCTAGTTCACGGCGAGTGTGGAACACGACCTTGGACACGGGCATGTTGCAAGCCGTGTTTGGCCCAGGAAAGTGGTTTTAAGCATGAATTGTGGCCGTTCGTTTCCTTCTATTGGGATCCAAGGGGCCAGGATGGTCCTTGCTGAGTTAAGTACGGGAATATGGTTTGAAACCCTCATTTCTCATCAAGCTTTCTCTTTCTGAAGGTTTAGAGATAGGGGAGAGCAAGGAAGAAGGTGAAGGTCAACTCCGGCCACCGGTGGAGCTTCGGAGCCCTGATTCTCGATCCGAATCCAAATCTACGTAGGCAAGGCCGTTGAGATGTTTTTCCTCCGTCTAGATATTCATTGCGCCAAATAGAAACGCAAGGGTAACTATTCTCTTCTTAGACATATGAATTCCCTTTCCTTTTTGTATAGGAAACTCCCTCACGCGAGTGAGCAGTGAGTGTGAGGCATTCCTTTGGGTAGACATGAATAGTCCCCGTTATTTTGCATGTAGAGTCCGAAATCTAAGTACGGACATAGGCATGGTGTGTGAAGCCTACCCGGACAAGTTGTTGTAGATCGATGATGTTTCTTTATGCATTAATAGCCAGAGAAGACTCCGTGCCGATGGTTATTTTCGAGTTTTTCTACGCGGTAGATTGCAGTAAGAAGCCTTGGGCATAAACTCCAAGGTGCACCCGGTAAACTGGGCAGAAGCGTGATTCTGCCATCTTGGTGGCCTTGGAGCCAACTTGCACATCACTAGGTTATGTAATGTAACGACCCCATCCGTTAGATGACGTATAGTAGAAGGTCCGGCCGGGGCCCCACACTATATGCCACAAACAGACGGTGAGGTCACAGGATAATACCAAACCAAATACGAATCCTAACTCAGAGCATTCTAGCGGAAGCTTTAAGTTACAACTTTGAACTCTTAACCGGAATGTCCAATATATAAAACCACATTTATATATATACCACGGAATGTACACAACCACAAGAGTTTGGCCTTAAGGCCTTATAGTTCCTCTGAACATACATCATGTTTTACAAACCTCGGCGCGCAGGCCGGCCATACATGAGTACAAAGAGAAAACAAAACAAAACAATGGCTTAGCCTTCAAGGCTAGCCGCAGCAGCAGCAGCAACAGCAGTAGGGCTCTCCCGCCCATCACTTACCACTTGGCTCTCCAGCACCTGCACGGGAACAACCCACCCAACCGGTGGCAAACAATGCAACGGTCAGCATTCAGCTGACCCAATTATAACAATCCTACCCCTTTCTCGGGGCATGAGCATTCTTTCCCTGCAAGCATGGCATCATCAATAGCAACTATGTGCGCGCAGGCACATTCAAGCCATCACAACCATCGGCCACCCGGCCCGACAGTCCGTGCACTCAGGGCACATTTTCGGTGTACCGGAATACCAGGGTCAACACCACCGTCTACACGGTATTTGAGCATTTCTAGTCTTTCCGGCGCGCGGGCCTAAGACTCTCATTAGGCGCTCCAACAAAACCTATACCAGGCTTCCACGTCGGACGGACCTAATGCAGGTACGGATCAGCCACCCCCCGTTGCTCAAGTCGCCGAGCCACCTCGAATACGGAAGTATCCATGGCATTTTATAGGCGCGGGTCGGTTTCACCTTTCCTGTTCGGCACTCAGCCTTTTCAACGAGTTGCAGCCCAACGGCTCAACTACTCACAAAGTGGCAACGCACGGCCACAAGAATTGCCGCCAACCCTCTTCATTTCCTGGACATCGTCCAGTACTTCCTGCCGCACCAAGCAACAGGTAGGAACAAGGCATCACAAGCCATAGGCATCACAAGCCATTATCACGGAGCCTTCTCCGCTATGCAAACAAGCATCACCAATCCAGATTCCATCCAGATGGGCTTCACACAGCATGCCTAGAGCCGTACTCCAATTCCGGCCTCTAACAAGGGGGACTTCACATATCTACCCCAAGGGACACCACAACCCACCACACACTCGCGGGGAAGGGTTTTCCCTATGCAATGCAGAAAAGAAGGACTTCACATGTCCAAGGAGGGAGATCATTACCCTTGTCGATCTCTTCGGTGCCATCGCAAACTAGCCGGTGAGAAAGAACCGCAGCAGCCTTGCCGTCACAACGCCGGCTTCGGATCGCGAATCGAACCACGGGAGCTCCGCCGGTGGCTTGGTCTCCTCCTCCTTCTTCCTCTCTCTTTTTCTCTTCCTTAAGACTAAAGAAGAATGACTTCTTCAAACCCCTTTCACGACTTATCCAGCCCAAGAAACCACCTGAGCCTTTGGATCAAAAGAGAGAAACTGAACGGCCAAGATTTCCCCAGAATTTCACTTTTTGGCCGACACGGCCTGTGACACGCCCGTGTCACAGGCCGTGTACCCCTTAAACGGTGCACACAGCTTGAACCGACTGAACAACACGGGTCATTGACACGCCCGTGTCGGACCTGACACGCCCGTGTCAAACCTGAGACACGCCCGTGTCTCCTGCTCCATCGAGCTGCAACCAGAACACGGGTCGGAACACGGCAGCTGACACGTCCGTGTCCAGCCTGACACGCCCGTGTTCCCGGCCGTGTTCAAGGCCGTGTCCGGCTCTGCCCGGAATAGGCCAATTTTGCAAAATAAATAGAACACGCCCTGGGACACGCCCGTGTCCAAGGCCGTGTCACCCGACACGCCCTGGGACATGCCCGTGTCCCAGGCCGTGTAACCTGACCTGCTACTCAAATTTCAAGTTGAGTCTTTTGGGGCCTTTTTGGGGTGTTACAACCCTCCCCCCTTATCAAAATTTCGTCCCGAAATTTGCATGGTAAGGAAAGAAAACTCAGCAGCTATAACCCTGTTATAACAAAAAGTACACGGTCTACAGTCTATACAAATAACTCGGGAAACTCAGCTCGCATGGTCTGCTCTCGCTCCCATGTTAGCTCTTCACGGCCACAATTGTCCCATCGGACCTTGACCATCCCGATCACTTTGTTCCGCAACTGTTTCTCGGCTCGATCCTCGATCCGAATGGGCCTAACCCTCGTCGTTAGCCCATACTCGACCGGTACCCGATCAGCCTCCACGACTTGAGCTGGATCCTTTACCGCCTTACGAAGGACTGAGATGTGAAACACATCATGTAATCCATCCAAGTCCGCTGAAAGTGCTAGTCGATAAGCAGCCTCCCCAACACGCTCCACCACCTCAAACGGACCAAGATACCTCGGACTTAGCTTTTTCAAGCGCCGAATCCTGGACACACCTTTGAAGGGTTTGATCTTCAAATATACCCAATCACCCACCGCGAACTCCACGTTCCGGTGCTTGGCATTGTAGTACTTGGCTTGACAATCTTGGGCTATCAATAGCCTCTCCCGAATAGAGCGGATGAGCGAAGTAGCTTCTTCGACTTCCTTTTTCCCACTCAGCTTCGATTCGCCTGCTTCTGCCCAAGCTAACGGTGTACGGCATTTCCGACCATACAACGCTTCGAATGGTGCCATACCAATACTCACTTGGTAGCTGTTATTATAGGCAAATTCGACGAGAAATATGTAATCTTCCCATCTCTTACCAAAGTCTAGGGCGCACATGCGGAGCATATCCTCCATCGTCCTGTTGGTTCGTTCAGTCTGGCCATCCGTTTGGGGATGAAAGGCCGTACTAAACGCCAATTTTGTACCCAACATTTGATGAACGAGCCGCCAATCATTCGATGTGAACCGCCCATCACGGTCACTAACGATGCTCCGGGGAACACCGTGCAGTCGAACAACCTGCTCCACATACAGCTTGGCCAAGGTTTCCACTGAATCGTCTCTTCTGTTTGGAAGGAAGTGCGCCACTTTCGTCAACCGGTCCACAATCACCCAGATGGAATCATGACCGCGTTGAGATCTCGGCAACCCGTGCACGAAATCCATCGAAATATCATCGAACTTCCACTCCGGAATAGGTAACGACTTCAGGAACCCGCCAGGCTTCTGGCATTCTGCTTTCACCAACGCACAGGTGTTGCATTTCGCCACATAACGAGCCACATCTTTCTTTAGTCCGGGCCACCAGAACAGCTTTTTCATGTCCCTGTACATCTTTGTGCTCCCTGGGTGAACTGAGTACTTGGCAAAGTGAGCTTCGTACATCAACTCTTCCCTCAGTTTACTCACACTTGGGACGCATACTCGACCATTTCTCCGTAACAAGCCGTTATCCCAAGAGAATTGATCATCCGGCCCATCTTTAGCATAGCGCTGGAGACTTTCATCAAGCTCCGTTGCTCGCCGAATTCTGTCCGTAAGGTCATACTGCACCTCCGTCCAGTTCAAGCACGCATCGGTTGACGCACCCTTGTCAACACACGATATCTCCATTGCTTCCAATTCTTGGATCAAACGCTGATCATGCCTCTGCAACCAGCTTGCCCGTACCGGAGTCTTCTGACTCAAAGCATCAGCGACCACATTTCCCTTCCCGGGAGTATAGTGAATCTCGAAGGTGTAGTCCCCGAGGAACTCCATCCACCTTCGTTGTCGCATATTCAGATCCTTCTGATCCAACAAATACTTTAGGCTCTTGTGATCCGTATAGATATCCACTTTCACGCCATATAGATAGTGCCGCCACAACTTGAGCGCAAAGATTACCGCCGCCAACTCCAAATCATGGACGGGATAATTCCGCTCATGCACTTTCAACTGACGCGAGCCATAAGCAATCACTTTCCCAAACTGCAGAAGAACGCAGCCTAAGCCGCTCCCAGATGCATCACTATAGATCTCATACCCATCGGTACCACATGGAGACGTCAACACTGGCGCCGTGGTCAAACGACTCTTCAAGTCTTCAAAAGCTCGAGCGCACTCCGGCGTCCATATGAACTTTTGATCTTTTCTCGTCAGCGTGGTGAGAGGTAAAGCAATCCGTGAGAAGTTTTCCACAAACCGTCTATAGTAGCCCGCAAGTCCAAGGAAGCTCCTGACCTCGGCCACTGAAGACATCACTGGCCAATCTCGGATGGCACTTATCTTCAACGGATCCACCGCGATACCCTCTCCACTTACCACATGGCCTAAAAAGGCTACTGAAGAGAGCCAGAACTCACACTTTGAGAACTTGGCAAAAAGTTTATTCCTCCGCAGGGTATGCAAGACCAACCGCAAATGGTTTGCGTGATCCTCTTCCGACTGAGAGTATACTAAGATGTCATCGATAAACACAATAACAAACAAATCCAAATACTCTCGGAACGTTCGATGCATTAGGTCCATAAATACCGAAGGCGCATTACATAGGCCAAACGGCATTACCGTGAACTCATAATGACCGTAGCGTGTTCCAAACGCCGTCTTGGGAATGTCACCTTCCCGAATCCTTAGCTGATAATATCCCGATTTCAGATCCAACTTGGAATAGACCGTTGATCCCTCCAGCTGATCAAAAAGGTCATCAATCCGTGGGATCGGATACTTGTTTTTCTCCGTCAGCTTATTCAACTCGCGGTAGTCAATACACAACCGTAAGCTACCATCTTTCTTTTTCACAAAGAGAACAGGCGCGCTCCAAGGTGACATACTTGGGCGTATATATCCCTGCTCCAACAACTCTTGCAGTTGGACTTTCAACTCAGCCATCTCTTTTGGCGCGACGCGATATGGAGAGCGGGCCACAGGTTTCGCACCTGGCACCAACTCAATAGAGAAGTCAATCTCCCGCTGGGGTGGTAACCCCGGAAGATCTTTAGGAAACACATCGGCAAACTCTGACACAACTGGCACTTCACCGACACTGGCCTTTGGCTCAACAGCCTGAATTAGCGTGAAGAATAACTCCGCGCCCTTCCGCACAGCATTGACGACTTGGAGTGCAGACAACAACGTTCCGCCAACTCCTCGCATACCAGCGAACTTCGTCACAAGCCCGGTATTCTGGCCCAGTGTAATCTCTTTGGAGTTGCAATCAATAAAGGCACGCTGCTCCGAGAGCCAGTCCATACCAAAGATCACATCAAACTCCGATAACGGTAGCACAGCTGCACTCAAACCGAAATCCCGACTTCCTATTTGCACATCCACATCGCAAGCCCTATCCGCAAGCATCACACAGCCATTCGGCAATAGCACCCTTGTACTATCCACCGTCACATGACTCGGTACCCCAATGCGAGATACGAAATCCTCAGACAGAAAAGAATGCGAAGCACCCGTATCAAACAGGGCTCTCGCTAAGTTATTCCGAATCAGGACAAAGCCTGCAGCACACACACATCATGCACAAGCTAAACAAAACCAAAACCAAAAGCACAGCAAGTAAACTAACTCAACTCGTACCTGTGACGACGTCACTTTGCTTAATCGCTTCCTGTTGGCCAAGTTGATAGATTCGGGGCTGCGCCTGGGAAGCAGAGGAATCCACCACCGCTTTGCCCTTCTCAGCATACGACGCACCCGTCTTCTTTTCCCCTTTGGACTGCACAACTCGACAGTCACGAGCAATATGCCCCACCCGGCCACAGTTATAGCACGTACGAGCATCCGGCCTTGATGTCGCTCCCGACACAACGGTCGTAGTTACTTACCCAGATGGCTTGGACCTCTTGCCCCCTTTCTTCTGGTAAAACGACTTGCCTGGGCGAGGTGCTTGAAACTCTGGCTTAGACACCACCAAGCCCTTATTCCCTTGCACTCGCCTCATGTCCTTCTCCAACGCGCACGCAGTATCAACCAACGCCTGAAACCCTTGTCTCACAGAACTCGAAAGCAGGAATCGTAACTCATCCCGCAATCCTTCATAGAACCGATTCGTTTTCCTTTGGTCATCCGCGAAGATTGTTCCCGCATATCGTCCCAACCTGGTAAACTCGTGCAAGTAGGTATCCACACTATCGTCCCCTTGCTTTAACCGTTGGAACTCATTTTCCATCGCAATACGTTGCGCCGCTGGGACATGTTTTGCCAGAAAGATTCGAGAGAACTCCGCAATCGACACTTGTGTTAATTGCCTGCCCGCCAAGTGGTGTAGATCTACCTCATCCCACCACAACCGCGCCTCTCCTTCCAACATGAAGGTGGCCAAGGTGACCTTGAGAGTTTCCTCCGCCCTGATCGCTGTCATTACCCTCTTGACACGCGACAACCAATCTTCCGCCTGCGTTGGGGATCCCATTCCTGCAAACGTCGGAGGACTGAAGCTCATGAATTGCTTCAACTGTCGGTCAGCTGCTCGTGGATCTATAGCCTCAACCGGCTCGGGTCTTACATCCACACGAACTGGCGCTACCGCCGGCTGCGCTTGCCCGGTCGGCTGAATCATGGCAAATAGCGCCTCAGCCACTAAACGAACAGTTTCCGCAGATGGAGGAGGGGTTGGCACCTCAGCTGGTGCCGCACTCTCATCAGAACGCTGGGGCTCAGACTGCCCAGCACCACTACGTGTCACCTATAGGTGGACAAGACACACATTAGCGAACGTATGCAAGCAAAACAACACAAAAAGGAACGCGCAGATTCCTCAAACAAGAGTTTGTACATTCCTTAATGGACATTCCAGAGTTCATTAGCGTTACAGCAGGTCGCACAAACACGTGCTCACCACCCCACAAAAGAATTCGACCACGAATTCGAAAGAGGAAGACCGAGGAAAAGCTGATACCAAAATGTAACGACCCCATCCGTTAGATGACGTATAGTAGAAGGTCCGGCCGGGGCCCCACACTATATGCCACAAACAGACGGTGAGGTCACAGGATAATACCAAACCAAATACGAATCCTAACTCAGAGTATTCTAGCGGAAGCTTTAAGTTACAACTTTGAACTCTTAACCGGAATGTCCAATATATAAAACCACATTTATATATATACCACGGAATGTACACAACCACAAGAGTTTGGCCTTAAGGCCTTATAGTTCCTCTGAACATACATCATGTTTTACAAACCTCGGCGCGCAGGCCGGCCATACATGAGTACAAAGAGAAAACAAAACAAAACAATGGCTTAGCCTTCCAGGCTAGCCGCAGCAGCAGCAGCAACAGCAGTAGGGCTCTCCCGCCCATCACTTACCACTTGGCTCTCCAGCACCTGCACGGGAACAACCCACCCAACCGGTGGCAAACAATGCAACGGTCAGCATTCAGCTGACCCAATTATAACAATCCTACCCCTTTCTCGGGGCATGAGCATTCTTTCCCTGCAAGCATGGCATCATCAATAGCAACTATGTGCGCACAGGCACATTCAAGCCATCACAACCATCGGCCACCCGGCCCGACAGTCCGTGCACTCAGGGCACATTTTCGGTGTACCGGAATACCAGGGTCAACACCACCGTCTACACGGTATTTGAGCATTTCTAGTCTTTCCGGCGCGCGGGCCTAAGACTCTCATTAGGCGCTCCAACAAAACCTATACCAGGCTTCCACGTCGGACGGACCTAACGCAGGTACGGATCAGCCACCCCCCGTTGCTCAAGTCGCCGAGCCACCTCGAATACGGAAGTATCCATGGCATTTTATAGGCGCGGGTCGGTTTCACCTTTCCTGTTCGGCACTCAGCCTTTTCAACGAGTTGCAGCCCAACGGCTCAACTACTCACAAAGTGGCAACGCACGGCCACAAGAGTTGCCGCCAACCCTCTTCATTTCCTGGACATCGTCCAGTACTTCCTGCCGCACCAAGCAACAGGTAGGAACAAGGCATCACAAGCCATAGGCATCACAAGCCATTATCACGGAGCCTTCTCCGCTATGCAAACAAGCATCACCAATCCAGATTCCATCCAGATGGGCTTCACACAGCATGCCTAGAGCCGTACTCCAATTCCGGCCTCTAACAAGGGGGACTTCACATATCTACCCCAAGGGACACCACAACCCACCGCACACTCGCGGGGAAGGGTTTTCCCTATGCAATGCAGAAAAGAAGGACTTCACATGTCCAAGGAGGGAGATCGTTACCCTTGTCGATCTCTTCGGTGCCATCGCAAACTAGCCGGTGAGAAAGAACCGCAGCAGCCTTGCCGTCACAACGCCGGCTTCGGATCGCGAATCGAACCACGGGAGCTCCGCCGGTGGCTTGGTCTCCTCCTCCTTCTTCCTCTCTCTTTTTCTCTTCCTTAAGACTAAAGAAGAATGACTTCTTCAAACCCCTTTCACGACTTATCCAGCCCAAGAAACCACCTGAGCCTTTGGATCAAAAGAGAGGAAACTGAACGGCCAAGATTTCCCCAGAATTTCACTTTTTGGCCGACACGGCCTGTGACACGCCCGTGTCACAGGCCGTGTACCCCTTAAACGGTGCACACAGCTTGAACCGACTGAACAACACGGGTCATTGACACGCCCGTGTCGGACCTGACACGCCCGTGTC
Source organism: Platanthera zijinensis (assembly GCA_039513925.1). Taxonomy (NCBI): domain Eukaryota; kingdom Viridiplantae; phylum Streptophyta; class Magnoliopsida; order Asparagales; family Orchidaceae; genus Platanthera; species Platanthera zijinensis. The sequence goes on from CM077093.1 coordinate 155,521,690, forward strand.
AAACCTGAGACACGCCCGTGTCTCCTGCTCCATCGAGCTGCAACCAGAACACGGGTCGGAACACGGCAGCTGACACGCCCGTGTCCAGCCTGACACGCCCGTGTTCCCGGCCGTGTTCAAGGCCGTGTCCGGCTCTGCCCGGAATAGGCCAATTTTGCAAAATAAATAGAACACGCCCTGGGACACGCCCGTGTCCAAGGCCGTGTCACCCGACACGCCCTGGGACACGCCCGTGTCCCAGGCCGTGTAACCTGACCTGCTACTCAAATTTCAAGTTGAGTCTTTTGGGGCCTTTTTGGGGTGTTACATGTAAATAATGTGTGATCGATTTGGGACTCGGGGAAGCTTGACTCGCGCTTATGGATTAAATTGACGTGGCGGTGTGAGCAACGGGTTAGGCGGAAACGTACCCACTCTATGTGGTTCGCAACCTACGGAACGTGGTACTTACGGTTGGCATAGATGGAGGGTCTTCGGCTTAGGCCTGAAAGACTATAATGCTCACAAGGTTTGCCGTCCTGGAAGCGGTGGTGAGACCACGGATTTTTACCGGGTTGACCGAGTAAGTGCCCTGAGAGCACGGGGTATGTGGTCGTACGGGCCTGCAATTGTGGTGTATTGTGCAAATATTGTACTTTCAATTTAATCATTGGATTATACTAATGCAATGCAGGGAAGGAGCACCGCCACCCCAAGAAAGGGGTGGGGTCGTTATAATTTGGCCATCTTTAGCTGATCGTTGCTTTTGTTTGCCACCATTGCGGTTGATTGTTGCTTGCAGGTGCAGCGGAGCCTAGTGGAAAATAACGGGCTGAAGCCCTTGTTGCTATGCCGGCCCTCGAAGGCCTTTGCAAATGTTTACTTTTATTCTCATGTGTGACCGACCTGCGTACTGATGTTTGTAACATACTATTTGTTATAAGTAAACTCATTGTTGGAACCCTTGTTTGGATTTGTGCTAGGTTCACTCTTAGGATGACTTGACCCCCTTGTATAGCCAGGGTCTCTATCTAAGTCTTAGTTAGGTCCCCTCTAGGTCAGGTTTTGTGCAGACAAGCATTGCAGTGGACTCAGACTTAGATTCAGATAAATGTTGTTGACTATCTATATTAGTTCGACTATAGTCAAACTCAGCTCGACGATCATTGATCTCCCATCAACGATCTCAGAGTCTTCTACTCTGAACTGAGCTCGACGATCTAAGAGCTCAGGTCAATGATTTCGTTCTTCTCAGCAGTGATCTCAGTTCTACGATAGCCATTCTCTAGTCGACGATCACTTAACTCAGTTCGACGATCTCTGAACGGAGCTCTACGATTCTGTACTGCTTTCAGTTATAAGTTCTTCAGAACGGTTAGAGTTATTTATTTTGATTATGATAAAGTATTGTAAGACAAATATATTCTTATAATTAATATTGATTGTCTCAAGGCTGATAGTCGTATTCTTGAAGCGTTAATTATGGTATTCACAGAATATTTTATCAAGACAATTATGGTAATGCATTTATGATTGCTAGCAAAATCTAGCCGTTTGGGCTCCTCAATTCTTGTAGAGAATTATGTTTTGTCTTGGGAATTCAAATTGATTTTGTTTTCTTCATTCTGTCAAAATATATATCTTAGAAGACAAAAAGGAAAAAGATAGTAGTAATCAATCAGTAGTTAGAGAAGAATATTGCTCTCAAAGGATCTTGCATGTTTGGTTGAAAAGATGAAGAATAAGAACTTTTTAAAAAAACAACTCTCTCCAATCTTCTTCCTTCTTCAGTCTTCAAAGATTTATAGAGAGCCAAAAAATCTATAATAGTTCACAGATTCAAAAGGCTCTGCAATATATTTTGAAGACCTATACCCAGGGCCAAGTTTCCTCTTCCTGAATATTTACAACATCTCAGGGGGAGCTTGGACATTCATCTTTAATCCACACAGTCATCTCATTTGCCTGAGAAGAGAAGATTTCCAAACATTCTTGTTTATTTTACCTCCATCTGTATAGGGTTATCTCTCCCTTCAAAAGTGAACACTTGTGGTGATAGGGCACCTGATCAAAAACCTATTGGATTTTGAGCTCCTGATCAAAAGTTCAAAGGGTCTTTAGATGTACCTGCAGCAGATCTTGTGGTTATAAGGCACCTAATCGAAAACCTAAGTGGATTCCTACCTGGGTGGTAGAAGAGTGGATGTACCCAGATTTGGGGAACCACTATAAATTTTCTTGTGTCGTCTGGTTGTTATGTGATTTCTTTGCGTGCTGTGTTATGTTGTGGTAGTCTAGTCTATTTTATTTCACTAGTTATAATTATCAGTATTTTAATTCCGTAATAAATCTAAACAATTTTTTAAATACTCTATTCACCCCCCCCCCTCTAGAGTAAAACCTATATATCCCTCTCTTTAAATTGGTATCAGAGGGTGTGTTTTTTAAGATTGTACATGCTAACACCTGAACCTTAGATCTCTAATAGATATTTTTTTACTCTATTTGTTTTTGTTATACCATGGCACAGTACAAGGACTATGCAAGCACCAGACCTCCAGTTTGCAACTTGCAAAAGTTTGGAATCTGGAAGGCAAGAATCAGACTTTATATGAATTCAATTGATGAAGACATTTATGCTTCTATCTTAACAGGAGTACCTCCACCACCAGCTGCCACTCCAAGTACTTCAACAAATATGACTGTAGTACCTCCTCCAGACTACCATGATGCATACAAGAAAGTAAAGATTGCTGATGCAAAAGTCATGAATATACTGGCACAAACAATGTCTAAGGACATATTTCAGAAAGTAGCTGAATGTGAATCAGCTAAGGCCATCTGGGATTCTTTAAACCAGATGGTTGTAGGATCAGTAGATGAAAGGAAGAACAAGAAGCTCATCTCATCTCCCAGTATGAAAATTTTAAAAAGGAAGAAACTATGCAAGTCTCAAAGATGTACAACAGACTAAGTATCATTGTTAATGAACTGAAAACCCTTGACAAGGACATCTCAGTCACAGAAATAAATGACAAGATTCTCATGTGCTTCCCCAGCTCATGGGACTCTAGAATCTGGCCTATCAAAGAGACCAGAAGCACACATGAGATGACTACTGAATCAGTCTTAGGAAAGCTGAAATCCTATGAACAGCTGCTAAAGACAAGAGAAGCTGAGCAACAAAAGACTGCTACAACAACAAGGAAGGAACTGAATATAGCTTTCAAAGCTTCATAAGAATCAGAAACTTCTCCATCAAATGAAGAGTTGATGAGTCTCTTTGCAAAGAGATTCTTCAAGATGGGGAGAAAAGAATTTAGAAGGAAATCATCAAGGAGTGATGATAAACCAAGGTATGATAAAACCCCTTCTTAAGAGATTATCTGTTTTGGTTGTAGGAAAGCTGGACACATTCTTCCAGAATGTCCAGAAAACAAACACAAGGAAAGGAGAAAGACTCCAAGAAGCACTCCAGCAAACCATCGTCCTACAAACACAAAAAGAAGGAGAAAGGGTTTGTTGTAGAAAAATGGAGTGACACTGAAGAATCATCTTCCTCCAGTTCCAATGAGGATGAAGAAGAATCAAAGGCCAAAGAAATTTGCTAAATGACCATCAATACTTCAGGACATGTCTTCGAAGAAGAAGAATCTGAAGAATGTTCAGATTGTGATAAGGTATTGGAAGACTTTGACTTTACCTCTGAAGATTTTAAATCAAACTTTAAATCCATGTGTAGTGATCTGATTAGATCTGAGAAGGAAATCAAACTTCTCAGAGATAGACAATTTAACTATGATAATTTAGTATCAGAAAACAACAAATTGAAAAATGAAATAGACATGTGTAGTGAACAAATCATTTTTCTGAAAAAGGAATTAAGTAAAGCAAAACAGCTAGAGGAATCACTAAATGGGAGAAGCAAACAACTAGTAGAAATTACCAGCACAGTTAATGCTAGAATTAGCAAAAGTAAGTTAAGATTAGGTGCATCATCTAGTGAACCACCAGTTATTCAGAAAAACCATCTTTCACAACCTCTAAAGTTTATTTCAGATAAAGGTAAGAAAAATACATAACAAATTAAAAAGGTTAATAAAGTTTTAAAAGAAGTTGAGAAAAATAAAAAAAAAAACAAAAAACTAAGTCTCAACAAAAATCGTCGAACAAGGATCGATGATCTCAGCATTATGCGTCGAACGACGATTGACGATCTCAGAACCCAGAGATTGAGCCTAAACACTCTACAAATGGGGATCGATGATATCATTATGTATCGTCGAACAGATATCGACGATCGTGGAACCCAGACAATAGCTACTATTACTCTGAGAACCGAGATCGATGATATTAATGTTGGTAGTCGAACGCAGATCGACGATCTCAACCTATATCATCGAACCCAAATCTGTATCATCAAAATTATAATTTCAACAGAAACTTTAAAAAGAAATCTAACTCTAAAACTTTTCATTCCTTAACTAATCTGATAATCCTATATAGGAGATTTCATCCCTTAGGTTACAAAAGTCAACCTGAATACTCTTATATTTCAAGTTTTAAGTATGAAAAGAAGCCATGACCCAAGGTTACCTGGGTCCAGAATATATAAGTTGTTATTTTGCAGGTGAAGACTTATCCTACCATACAGGATAAATGGTATCTGGATAGTGGATGCTCTAAGCACATGACAGGAAACAAGGCCAACCTGAATTACTATAAGGCAAAGCTAGGTCCAAAGGTTATATTTGGAGACTCAAGCTTTGGTCAGACAGAAGGCTATGGAGAATTCACACTTGGAGCTGTCACATTTAGGAAAGTGGCATATGTAAGTGGCCTGAAACATAACTTGATATCCATAGGTAAGTTATGTGATGCAGGTTATGAGGAATGTTTTACTGAATCCAAATGCAATATTTCCTTAAATAATAGCATTGTGTTATAGGGTATTAGGTTAGGCAATATCTATTTAGTTGATTTTAATTCTTCTTATTCAGAAATTTGTTTGTTTAATCAAGTTAGCAATAATAATACATTGTGGCATAAAAGGCTAGGACATGTAAATCTTAGAAACATTGCTAGGTTATCTAGGGGCAACCTTGTTTGAGGATTGCCAACTTGCCCATACAAGAAGGAAAGCCTTTGCAAGGCTTATCAAGAAGGCAAGCAAACTAAAAATAGCTTTAAATCAGTTAATAAGAGTGATTCAACTAGGATTTTATATCTGCTTCATTTGGACCTTTTTGGACCAATTGCTGTACAAAGTCTGGGAGGAAAATTCTATACTTTAGTTATTATAGATGACTTCTCTAGGTTCTCTTGGGTTTTCTTCTTGAGAAACAAGTCTGATAATTTCAAAGTTCTTACAGACTTTCTAAATTGCATAAAGATTGAGTTCTCTACTCAAGTTGCATTGATCAGAAGTGATCATGGCACTGAGTTTGAATCTCTTCCTATGCTAGAATTCTGTGAGAAGGTATCATGCACTGCTTCTCTACTCCCAGAACTCCTCAACAAAATGGGGTAGTTGAAAGGAAAAATAGAACACTCATTGAAGCTGCAGGCACATTGCTTGCTGATGCTCACATGCCTCTATCCTATTGGGAAGAAGCTGTAAGCACAACAAATTATGTCCTAAATAGAAGTTTGATACACAAAATTAAGGGCAAGACTCCCTATGAATTATTCAAAGGGAAGAAACCTAAAATAGAATACTTTAGAATTTTTGGTTGTATCTGTTTTATTCACAATAACAACAAAGATTATCTTAGAAAGTTTGAAGCCAAAGCTACAATGGGAATCTTTCTAGGATATTTCCAAGTTAGCAAGGCATATAGGGTTTTCAATAAATCATCCTTAAAAATTGAAGAATCTGTTCATCTTACTTTTGATGAAGCTAATATGTTTTATAACAAGAAGGAAGCTTCTACAAGTAATTATTTGCAGGTACCTAATCTTTGTGAGAAATTGGATGACTTAAATCTCACCCAAAAAGTTACATCTCATCCCTCTTCACAGATTGATGAAGATAGTAAAGAAGAATCTTTGGAAATTGCTGAAGCTTCTCCAATAACAAATTTAATTCCACAATAGGAATTAGTTCATGATGATGTTGTTGTTGAATAAACTCCACCTCCTGACTATGTTACACTTAGAGATCATCCCATATCTCAAGTGATAGGAGACTTGTCAGTGGGCTTGCAGACAAGGAACCAACTCAATGAGGATGTGATGCATCCCTGCTTCTTATCTCAAGGTGAGCCCTCATCCATTAAAGATGCTGAGCAAGATCCGCACTGGATTATTGCAATGTAAGAGGAGCTAAATCAGTTTGAAAGGGCTCCTCAATTCTTGCAGAGAATTATGTTTTGTCTTGGGAGTTCAAATTGATACCGTTTTCTTCATTCTGTCAAAATATATATCTTAGAAGACAAAAAGGAAAAATATAGTAGTAATCAATCAGTAGTCAGAGAATAATATTGCACTCAAAGGATCTTGCATGTTCGGCTGAAAAGAGGAGGAAGAAGAACTTTTTCAAAAAACAACTCTCTCCAGTCTTCTTCCTTCTTCAGTCTTCAAAGATTTATAGAAAGCCAAATAATCTATAAAGTTCACAGATTCAAAAGGCTCTGCAACATATTTTGAAGACCTACACCAAGGGCCAAGTTTCCTCTTCCAGAATATATACAACATATTAGGGGGAGCATGGACAATCAACTTTAATTCACACAGTCTTCTCATTTGCCTTAGAAAGAGAAGATTTCAAAAAATTCTTGTTTCTTTTACCTCCATTTGTACAGGGTTATCTCTCCCTTCAAAAGTGAACACTTGTGGTGATAGGGCACCTGATCAAAAACCTATTGGATTTTGAGCTCCTGATCAAAAGCTCAAAGGGTCTCAAGATTTACCTGCAGCAGATCTTGTGGTGATAGGACACCTGATCAAAAACCTAAGTGTATTCCTACCTGGGTGGTAGAAGAGTGGATGTACCCAGATTTGGGGAACCACTATAAATTTTCTTTTTTTGTCTGGTTGCTGTGTAATTTCTTTGTGTGTTGTGTTATGTTGTGGTAGTTTAGCCTATTTTATTTCACTAGTTATAGTTATCAGTATTTTAATTCTGCAATAAATCTAAACAATTTTTAAATACTCTATTCACCCCCCCTCTAGACTAAAACCAATCTATCCCTCTCTTTCACTAACGTAAGGCCATAAGGCCAAGTACTTTGTGTATTTGTACGCTCATTCCTATTTTGGGTATTTATTGGAAATTCATGTTGTGGCTTGGGTTCTTTTCTTTACAACATTTAAAAGCTTCCGCTAGAATGTGCTCAGTGTGGGACGTTTTTATTAGAAGGATTGTTTCATTTAGTAACCCGCCGGTCTGTTTGTGGTTTATGGCGTCGGGCCCCGGCCGGACCAACTGCTATATGCTATTTGATGGATATGGGTGTAACAATTTGTTATCAGAGGACCAGTTTTGTTCATGCTTATTAGAATTCGTGGATGAATTCCTTTAAGGGGTGGTGAGCATATGTATGTGTGTCATCGTTATAACATAAAAGAACCCATGAATGTCCACTTAGGAATTAAGATACACATGTTTGAGGAACCTGTGTGTTCCTATAATTGCTTTTGCAATTTTGTTTGGTCACTTAATGGTATTTTGTACGAATATAGGTGACCAGGAGTGGCGCAGAGCTGTCAGAACGCCCAATTTCTTAGGAAAGAGTGCACCCAGTGACGTGTCTTAGTCCCCCATTTCTATTTAAACCATAAGAAGGGTAGTTGAAGCGGTGTTCGCTGTGACTAATGCACAACATGGAAGGGATGTGCAATCTCTTGTCCCTGAGGTGGCTTCAACACCCGGTGGTGTGATTGAGCAAATGGAATTTAGAGGACCATTGGGGAAAGAAGTTGAACTTGCTTTTAGTGCAGGGAGCGCACTCATTTGACGAATATTTGCAAGCGTTTCTTATGATATGGCGATACGCAGGCTTTGAGTTGGAGAACGAGCAGTCTATAGTCGATAGATTTTATAATGGTTAACATGGCGAGTTGCAAATTATACTACTAGGACCAAAGTTATTGGGATTCCGAGCCTTGGTGGAGTTGGCTAGATATTTGGAAGTAGAGTTGGGGAACACTCACCAGATACCAGTGAGTAGGGTACCAAACCCTACAGGTACTATAAGGGTTGCATACCGTAGAACGCGGAAAGAGAGAGCCCAAGAGAAAAAGGACTCTAGTGCGAAGAAGTCGGAGTTCAAAGTGTCGAACTCCTCCAAATCCGTGTTCTGTAAATTGAAATAGAAGGCTAGGACTTCAGGTCAAACCCCTTCTTCTGGTGCATCTGGGGCGAATGCAGGCCAAACCCCAGGCGCATGCTATAATTGTGGAAAGCCGGGACACTATGTCCAAGATTGCTGGAGCGGACGTCCAAAGTCCGAGAAGAAACCGGTAGCAACCTATGAGTAGAAGGGCAAGGCGGTGGAGCCCACCGCTTCGCACTATGCTCCAGCCAAACCGAGAGTTTACAACCTTTGCCAGCAAGAGGCCATGTGGCTGACTTTTGAGGTGACAGGTATGGTTTAATTGATATCAGTTTTGCTTTTTATACATGTTGCCTTATGTGTGTTAGCTTAGGACTGGAGGTACAAGGCTTTGTTTTGAGTTTTATTAATTCGACGAGAGCACTCTTCGATACGAGAGCTTTGCACTCCTTTTATCCAAAGGATTTATATCGCGCATCGGAGTACGCACTTCAATGGCAAAGTAAAAATGGGATGTGTTGTTGCCTAATGGGTGTTCAATGCGCGCGGATAGAATCTGTGTCGTAAAGATACGGATTGGAAGTTAGGAGTTCGACTTGCAAGCGTTGTTACTGCCGCTGGTGGATTTCTACGTGATTTTTTATATGGATTGGCTCTCGGAGCAGCAAACATACATTGATTGCAATTGCAATGAGGTCAAATTGGGAACTTGACGAGAGCGACCATTTGTAGGCTTGAAAGGGGTCGAGCAAGACTTTGATGTCTGCTCTTCAGGTGGTTAAGGAAGTTAGTGCTGGTGTAGATCTGTTCTTCACGCTAGTGGAGGCTTCGAAGGCTAAGCCTACTTTGGACAGTATCCTAGTGGTATCCGAGTACCCTAACGTGTTCCCTGGAGATCACCCTGGAGCCCCACCTCAGCGAGAGATTGACTTCACAATTGAGCTAGTGCCAGGTTCCAAACCTGTGTCACACTCTCCGTATCGGTTAGTGCCTAAGGAGATGGCGGACTTGAAGGTTCAACTTGAAGAGCTGTTGGAATAGGGTTATGTGCGTCCAAGTTCGTCACCTTGGAGCGCACCGATCCTTTTTGTTATGAAGAAGGATGGAATTTTACGACTCTGTATTTATTATCGAGAGCCGAATAAGTTGATGGAGAAGAATATATATCTGATCCCAAGGATTGATGATTGGTTCGATCAATTAGTTGGGTCATCGGTGTACTCGAAATTGGATCTTAAATCCGGATATTATCAGCTGAGGATAAGAGAAAGTGATATCCCCAAGACAGCTTTCAGCACGAGGTATGGGCATTATGAGTTTACCGTCATGCCGTTTGGGCTAACTAATACGCCATCTGTGTTTATGGATCTGATGAACAGAAAGTTTAAAGAGTACCTAGACCACTCGTGATAGTGTTTATCGACGACATATTGGTGTACTCGCAGTGCGAAGATGATCACTTCAAGCTTCTGCATTTGGTGTTGGAGATGCTGAGGAGGAACAACCTATATGCCAAATTCTTCAAATGTGAATTCTAGTTATCCTCGGTGGCATTCCTTGGTCATATAGTCAGTGGAGAAGGGATTGCGGTGGATCAGGCAAAGGTAGTTGTGATATGGGAGTGGCCTTTTCTGTCTACAGTAGCGGAAGTTCAGAGTTTTCTCGGGCTTGCCGGCTATTATAGACGCTTCGTAGAGAACTCCTCGCGGATAGCGTTACCCCCTTACGAATTTGATGAGGAAAGATCAAAAGTTTATTTGGATGTCAGAGTCCGTGCAAGCCTTCGAAGAGCTGAAGAGTCAGTTGACCACGGCGCCAATTCAATGTTCGCTGAGTGGGACTGAAGGATTTGAGATCTAAAGTGATGCTTCAGGCAGTGGTTTGGGTTGCGTTCTACTATAGTATGGGAGTGTAATAGCTTATGACTCACGACACCTGAAGGTACACGAGAGGAATTATCCGGTCAATGAATTTGAGTTAGTGACCGTGATATTTTCCCTGCAGCTATGGAGGCATTACCTGTACGGTGTGAAGGTCGATATCTACACCGATCACAAGAGCCTGAAGTACTTGTTGGATCAGAAGGATCTAAACATGCGATAGTGGAGATGGATGGAGTTCCTGGGGGACTACATATTAAAGATACGCTATGTCTCTGGTAAAGGCAATGCGGTTGCTGATTCGTTGAGTTGCAGGACTCCTGCGCAGGCGACCTAGTTGTCAATACATGATGAGCATTTGATTAAGGATTTGGAGGCATTCGAGATCTCTGTGTTGACAAGAAGACTAGTGCTGAAGCACAGTTGAACTGGACAAAGGTACAGTATGACCTCGCTGATAGGATTCGGCAGGCTCTGGTTTTGGACAGTAGCATGATGCAGAGCATGGATGAGGCTTTGGATGAGTAAAATTCCCAATTTGGTGTTGTTGATGGACTGTTATGGAATGACAGTAGTCCGTGCGTCCCAAATGTGGGTAAACTGTGGGAGGAATTGATGTACGAGGTTCATCATACCAATTACTCGATTCACCCAGGGAGCACGAAGATTTACTGTGATTTGAAGAAGTTGTTCTGGTGTCCAGGACTTAAGAAGGACGTAGCACTTTACGTGGCGAAGTGTCAAATGTGCGCCTTGGTGAAGGCAGAGTGCTAGAAGCCCGAAGGTTTCTTGAAGCCCTTTCCTATCCCAGAGTGGAAGTTCGATGATATTTCTATGGATTTTGTGCATGGTTTGCCAAGATCGTAGAAGGGGAACGACGCCATCTAGTTGATAGTGGATCATTTGACGAAGGTGTCGCACTTCATTCCAAATAAATAGGATGATTCAGTGGCTAAACTAGATAAAATCTATGTTGATAACATTGTTCGACTACACGGTGTGCCCCACATCATCGTGAGTGACCGAGATGGGTGGTTCACGTCCAATGATAGGAGGTTGGTGCAACAAATGTTGGGGACCATGCTGAGTTTCAGCACGACCTTTCATCCGCAAACGAATGGTCAAACTGAGAGAGTCAACAAGACGATGGAGGACATGCTTCACATGACCATCTTTGATTTCGGGAAGCAGTGGGAAGATCACCCGTAATTGGTGGAGTTTGCTTATAACAACAGCTACCAAGCAAGTATTCAAATGCTACCCTTCGAGGCCATATACGGTAGAAAATGCCACACACTATTGTCATGGTTGGAAATAGGTGAGTCGAAGTGGTACAAACGACAAGAGGTGGAAGATGCCACTTCGTTGGTACGAACTATTCGAGAATGATTGTTGATTGCTCAGGACAGGCAGGCTAAATACTATAATGCCAAGCTTCGGAAAGGTGAGTTCGCTATTGGCGACTGCATATACTTGAAGATTATGCCGTTCAAGGGTGTTTCACGGGTACGACGCTTAAAGATGGTAAGACCGAGGTACCTTGGACCATTTGAGGTTCTGGAGCGTATTTGTGAAGCAGCTTATCAACTGAAGCTATTAGTAGAATTGAGTGGTCTACACGATGTATTCCATATATCGGTGTTGTGGATGGCGGTGCAAGATCTATCACAAGTTTTTGCTGCCGATCAAGTACCCATTGATAATGGGTTGACGACGAAGGTCAAACCCATTCGCATTGAGGACTTTGAAGTCAAGCGACTTCGTAACAAGAACATCAGGATGGTCAAAGTCTGTTGGGAAAATTGCGGTCAGGAGGAGCTCTTGTGGTAGCGAGAGTAGACCATGCTTGAAGAGTATCCCGAGTTATTCCACTCAGGAACCGTTTTGTTTTGTGTATCTTTTCCTTTCTATAATTTTGGGACGAAATTCTTTTAAGAGGGTGAGAATTGTAACTGCCCGAAACTCAAAAGTGGGACAGACAGCGTTTGAAGCCACGTTTGGGGCCTGGTAAGGGTCACACGGCCTTGGACACGGGCGTGTCCATGGACGTGTCCTGCTTCGAGTTGGACGATTTACCGCATGGTCGACGAAATGCAATCGACGATCATAGGAGGTTGGGCACACGACCTGATACACGGGTATGTCCACAGTCGTATCCTACTCGGGCTATTAGTCGGGCTGCGTTGAGTAAGTTACACAGCCTGGGAGACTGGCGTGTATGGAACACGGTATGTTACACGAGCGTGTCATATGGTCGTGTCCTCTTCGTGATATTTTGGTCCTGTGTCGAGTGAGGAACACGCCTCCCAACACGGGCTTGTACCGATTGACGCGGGCGTGTCAAAGGTTGATACAGGCATGTCTAAGCCCGTGTCCTGTTTGGGATGCGACAATTTAAGCATCGATTGGGGCACACGGCCAATGACACGGGCATGTCAATGTTTGACATGGGTGTGTCCCAAGCCGTGTCACAGGCCGTGTCCTGTTCTGTATTTTTCTGGTTTACGGCGAGTGTGGAACACGGTCTTGGACACGGGCGGGTCGCAAGCCGTATTCGACACAAGAAAGTGGTTATAAGTGCGAATCATGGCCATTCATTTCCTTTTATGGGGATCCAAGGGCCCAGGATGGTCCTTGCTGAGTTAATTACAGGAATAGGGTTTGAAACCCTCATTTCACATCAAGCTTTCTCTTTCTAAAGGTTTAGAGAGAGGGGAGAGCATGGATGAAGGAGAAGGTCAACTCCAGCCACCGGTGGAGCTTCAGAGCTCCGATTCTCGATCCGAGTCCAGATCTACGGAGGCAAGGCTCTCACGACCCTCATTTCCTCAATAATAAAATTATATCAGATCACAAGAAAATGTGTGCTGTGATGCCACGTCATACAGGGGATAACTGCAGACGATCAGGCAAAACACCAGACTAAAAAGCTTAAAGAGAATCATGACTTATTATGAAAGAAAATCTTGTTAATTTAGATGGTCGTATCCCTCGACACAGTGGATCTGCTAGTCCAAATCAAAAACATATATTTATACACAGCAGAAAAATACTTTGGTTAAGGTGATTTGACATCCTACATGAGTGTAAACATCCCCAAAGGACAACTCATGATATGCAATACTCTAAATTTAGCATAGTATAAAACTATAGTCTTTACGTTACTTTGGAAAATAGTGTTTTACTTTTATAAACATGACGTGCATGAGGTACATATAGTAATGCTTTTAGGTTTAAAATACCTTACATGAAACCTAGCATAAAGCATTCTCAGAGATCAAGTAAACAACCTCCACAAAATAAAATAGCAGTTTCAGCTCATATCTAGTATCACAAGAAAACCACATGTGGGCGTCAACAACCTGACACGAACCTACTGGTGAGTATGCATGTCAATACAAAAAAAAAGAAAACAACTACCTCACAGTCTAAGGAAGGTGAGTCACAATAGCCTAGAGGATCCCATCACGCCCCCAAAAGACAACTAGTCGCTCAACCGGCTACTGCTCTGAACAAGAGGCATTCAAAGAAAGAACACCTCAGCAAGTATATAATCAGATAAAAAAAAGGGGTTACCAAACCCTGCAACAAAGATGTTATCAAATTTAGCAGAAGGAAATAAACAAGATAGCAAAAGAAGCACTATCCAAGGAATAATCGAAACGCACTAAGTGCGAGAAATTAGCAATATGCCCTGCTAAAAGAAAACTTGCAGCAACAACAAGGCAAACATATGACAAAATAGCAATTTAAACAGAAAGGGATCTAACAGCCCTTACTTGTGAATCATTAGCAGTGGTGAAAACCATGGATCTGGGTTGGTGACCAAACACAGTACTCACCCAAACAACCAGATCCCTAAAAATCTCTTAGGTGAAAACAACCAGTGGCAGCCCAAGGGTCCAACACACCAACACAACCAGCCCAAACCGGGGCCAAAATGGTGGTGACCACAGCTTTAAAGCCAAACCACCCCTTTCAGAGAAACCAAACAAAACCACCTGCCATATTTCACGAATCGGCATTCAAAACCAGCCGAGAAATATCACCAAACCGAGAGCAAACCCACACTAACCAGCTCGGGAGAAAAACACCAGCCTAAGGAAAAACCGTCGAGTCCACTCGACACCGCATTGAGTGAGTGCTACTCACTCAATGCCAAAAGCTAAGCAAGGAAGGCGTGGAGTCCACTCGACGCCGTGTTGAGTGAGCTCCACTCACTCAACGCCAAAAGACTTAGCCGCAAAATACTCACTGGCCGACGACGTTGAGTGAGTTCATCCCACTCAACGCTGTCAATGCTAACAGGCGAAGGCGTTGAGTGACTCCACCACACTCAACACTTCTAACTTAGAAGAAAATTAATGACGAACTAGATGGTGTTGAGTGAGCTCAACTCACTCAATGCCACACGCAGACAGCATTGAGTGAGTTGAACTCACTCAATGCCAAAAGACAAACGGCATTGAGTGAGTTCAGCTCACTCAATGCCAAAGGACTTAGAAAAAATCCTAAGGCAACCGGCATTGAGTGAGCTCAACTCACTCAACTCCAAAAGACTTTGAAAAAAGTCTCTAGCAATACGGCGTTGAGTGAGATCAACTAACTCACTGCCAAACACAGACGGCATTGAGTGAGCTCAACTCACTCAACGCTAAAAGGCTGACGGCGTTGAGTGAGCTCAACTCACTCAATGCCAAAAGTCAGACGGCGTTGAGTGAGCTCACCTCACTCAACGCTGTCAATGCTTCTGAACTTAGTCTTCAGACCAAAAAGCTAGGGGTTGAGTGTGTCCACCACACTCAATGCTTTTATACTTAGCCTCAAAAATCAAAACAGCTAGGTGTTGAGTGTGTCCACTACACTAAACGCCTTTGTACTTTGCCTACAAACCACTCAACGCCTGCTATCTAGAGAGCTGTAACTTAACTAAAAAAAATCTAAACTCCTTTTTCTACTCCTTCTACCCGGCTACAGCTACCAACTAAGCTGGGCTAAACTTAGTACACTAATTTCCTACCTCCAGCCCCTACCTGGACACAAAATGACAACTAGGGAGAGAGAAAAAAATTGAAATCTGTGCAAGATTTAGACAGAACTAGCTCGGGACAATGCCTGCAGCATCCCTAGCTTCTACCTCATGGAAAAATTGAAAGAAAGAAGAAAGAAATAACATGAATGAACAAGCTTGGCAAGGGCAAAAAGCACCACTTTCCTCTACCTCCAGGAAACAACAAATGCCCTACCAAAATCCGGCACTGGCAGCATGATCGGCCATAAAAACAGCAAACCTAGGAAGGAAGATCTGAGTAAGAGCAGTCCGGATCTGCCCTTACCCGAGAAAACCGAGCCTTAACCCTCCAGAAATAGCCAGCCAATGCTCCAGCACTTCCGTCGCCCGAAGTCTTTCGCTGGAAGCTTTTTCGTCTCTCTCTTCATGGGGAAGATGAAGGAGATATACTAAAATAAGCTATATTATACTATATCCAGCCACCAAGCTAATAAACTATTACTAAGTCAGCCACTATAGCTATAAAATATGATAAAATCTTATCATAAAAAAATTACAGCCACCCATAAAAAGGCAGCCACTACCTAAAGCTATAATATACTGAAAGTGAGGGGTTAGAACTGGTATAATCTTGAGGGGGGGGGGTGAATAGAGTATCTTTAGGTTTTAAAACTTTTGCTGTAAATAAAAACTTATTCCTAAACTAATATGATTTGTCACAGGCATAACAAATATAAATAATCACAAACACA
This sequence comes from Platanthera zijinensis, assembly GCA_039513925.1. NCBI lineage: Eukaryota > Viridiplantae > Streptophyta > Magnoliopsida > Asparagales > Orchidaceae > Platanthera > Platanthera zijinensis. Next base: position 155,537,588 of record CM077093.1, read on the forward strand.
GCAACCTAACTAGCACAACCACAATAAGAACAAAAGAAAAGAGCATCCAGACAACACAAGAATTTTATAGTGGTTCCCCAACTTGGGTACATCCACTCTTCAACCACCCTGGTAGGAATCCACTTAGGTTTTTGAACAGGTGACTGCTACCAATGAGCTTTTGATCAGGTGCTCAAAAAAACCAAACCTCAAGTCTTTTTACCAGGTGACTTGCAACCAGGAATAACTTTTGAAGTGAGTTAAGAACCCTTTATACAGTAGGGGATGAGAGATTGATTTTTTCTTCTCTTTCTCAAAGTACAACACAGAAGACTTTTGTGGATTTTGATGTTGGCAAAGGCTCCCCCTTAGATATTGAATGGTTCAGGAAGTTAGAGCTTTGCTGCAGGGTGATAGGACCTCAAGCTTTTTCTTTAACCAGAAGAGCTCCAGGGACTTCTTGACTGATACTATAGTTGTTGTCCTTTGAAGAATCCTGGGATGAGGACATAAGAAGACTCTTGATTTTAATGGTTGTTCTTCTTCTTCTTCAGCTTAATGTTCTTTCTCTAGTCTAGCGCTTGTTTCTCTGTATCACTTTGTTGTGTGTACTCTACGTCTCAGAGTGCTGTCATGAGAGAAAAGCAAGTGTGTCAAGGAGAGTATCTGTTCAGCATGTCAAAAGTACAAGCATACCAGATCCTCTTTTAAAAGCCTTGATACCAATGATTAAGTGACGTGTCTTTACCTTATGCATATGGATTTGTTTAGTCCTATGCGAGTTCATAGTTGATGAAGATTTTCTATAGTTTTAAATATATTCCAAACTAATATCCCAAATAGGCAAGTGTACCTATCGAAATATAGTATAGAAATGTCGTATTCGACTCGGGGCCTGTTGAGTACTTGTACTCACAAGAAAAGCTATTATCTTATCGGACAGAAAAGTTGGTTTTTGTTTTTAAATGGAAAAAGAAGCTTTATACTAAGGAAATAGAAATACGATTTTGAGGAAGCTAGCACTTGATCTAGAATTCCCTTGAGATAAAATAAACCTTCTTGTAAAATAAAGCAATGCGAGCTCTTATCTACCCACTCGACCGTGGAGGTTCCTAAAGTATAGTAGCGTCTCTCTCGAGCTCATGCTTCTAACTAACCTTAGGTTGATCGATTAAGACCTCTCGGCCAGTCAAAACCCCTAAGCTTGCTTTAGGCGGTGAACCCCACTATTGGAGTTGACTCCAATCCGGAAGATTTACGTCATCCTTTCTCGAGGAGTGCATTCAAATCCTTTTATCTTTAGGTGATCTCCTCGTATCCGCAACCTCTCGGTCATTTAGGATACGGATCTTAGATCGAAGATCATATACGCGTAATATGAATTCGATGAAATGAAAATCAAAGATAAATCGTAGCGAGAAAGATGAAGAACAAGACTTTTGATAAAAAGGAAGAGATTATTTTATTGCAAGCTTCATCAAAATCAGGTGTCAAATGAAATCTAGCTACTCATCATATTTAGAGAATTACAAGATAAGGTAGGGACAAACATGATTAAATTGAAAAGCAAACTAGAATTGAAACTTACACAAAGTAAAACTAAGTTAAGAAATGGAAAATACGATAAAATAAAACAGCAACTAGAAGACTACAACTCCCCAAAAATTCCTCCTTTGACATCTGAAGCTGTCTGGAATTTATAGAAAAAGTTTCTGTTTGGTCACGCCCTAGGTCACGCCCGTGACCTAGGGCGTGTCAGGCTCGGAACCGTCGTCTTGAAACCCCGGGAACGTTGGAGGAGAAACCGCCAAAATCTGTTAACTAATGGGTCACGCCCCTAGGTCACGCCCGTGACCTAGGGCGTGTCAAGGCTATTTCTCGAAAATGGCGGGAAGCTGAAATGGCGGGAAGTAATTCTGGCGTTTCTGAAGTGGTCACGCCCTTGGTCACGCCCGTGACTAAGGGCGTGTCGGACTGGGTCAGCAAAACTGTTGGAAACGGCGCAATCTGGGATTAATTTGGCAGTTTCGGGTAGGTCACGCCCTAGGTCACGCCTGTGACAGGGGGGCGTGTACTTGAGAAATGTTATAGAATTGTCCCGGGAAGATTGCTGGAGAAAATTATTTTTTGAACTAGATACGCCCGTGTTCACGCCCTAGACACGCCCGTGTCTCAGGGGCGTGTACTTTTGAAACTCTCCAGATTTGTAGAGGACGTCGCCCTCTTTCCGTTGACTGGTTGCACGTCCCGTAACTCTTCCTGGTTTGAAAGTTATGACCATCTGAAGTTCAGCTATCCGTGACCAAAAATGGTCATTTTCTCCGTTTCAACTCCTTATCAGTCCAGCAAGCTCCAAATTGCTATTCACAGCTCATATTGACCTGAAATATGAAAATAAAACAATTAGAACCATAATTAATAAAATATAATTATAATCTTATTATTAATTAAATAAAAACTATATAAAAAGATCTATAATTAGTGACTTATCAAATACCCCCATACTTATCCGTTTGCTAGTCCCGAGCAAACAACTTCCTATAGGGAGTAGAAAAATTTTAAATGCTAGAAAAGAAAATTGAACCTAAGGAGTAAAATGCGAAGTCTTATGCCTATGGTTGTAGATATTTTTGTAGAAATACTTACTCAGCATACAAATTAGGTTTTTATTTTTCTTAAAATGCATTTTCACTATTATTTTTACTTTTAAAAATGAAAATCCGGTAAATCCTAAAATTATCTTTAGGGAGAGTGTAGCGTGCGTACTAAGATAACATTGCACAAACGAAGATTAAGATACCCTCCAAAGAAATCCATCAATGTCGATGGCCATAGGCTTGCCCTTTCACACTCTCGCCACGGCACTAGTCTAACTCATAAGTGCAAATCAATAGGACTTAACTAGGTTGAAATGTAGGCTTAGGTTTTTGGTGAGGATGGTAAAAGATAAAAAACGGTGGCTAGGCACACCAAAACCTAGAGAGAGCTTGCACAAAAATAAATTATCATGGCTTTAAAGAACGTAGCCAATTCCTAAATTCTTTTGTTTCTTTTCTTATTTTTTAACTCTCTCATCATATTGAATTTTTTTTTCTACCTCTTCATTTTTTTTAATGATAATTTTTTTCTTTATTTTGAAGAGGAGAGAAAATAAATCAACTCTTTTCTAATTTTTAATTAACCACCGAAATAAAGTGGCTCCTAATCACTCCCAAAATATTTCTACATTTGTTCTTTCAAGCTCGGGTTTAGGTGTGTAATTAGGATGCTTTTTAGGCTTTGGTAAAGTTCTTGGTGGAGCTAAAACAAAGGAATAGGGAAATAGGCTCAAAATGGCTTAACAAAGATAAAAATTTTAGGTACGGGTACAAAAGCTCAAACTGGCCAAAAGAATTGCCTAAATCATATTTATGCTAATGAGTTTAACCTATGCAAAGTCTTGAGAATAGTTAGAGGGCAAGTTCTAGACATCGAGAAAGAATACCTCTTTCTTGATTCGCGAAATATCTCTCTAGTAAACTTCTACTTACTCACCTAAATTATTTTAAAGTTTTACCGGTTTTTAAAATTAAAGTAAAATAAAACATTTCCACGCATTTAGAAAAATGAAAATCTAAATATATGTTGAATATTTAAATTTACATAAAATTCTACTTACACGTGCACTTAACTAGAAACACAACATGACCAACAGTTTTACTCCAAAATTCATCATTCAATTAAAACATTAAAATTCTCTAAACACTATAAAGAAATTGAATTACGAGGAATTTTGCATGTGAACAAATATAGAACTAATGATTTCTCTAATTAAAAATTTAATTTTTGTATTTTTGATAATAAAAGAAAACAAATTTTTTTTTTAATTTATAAAGATTTATATATATATATATATTTTTTTATAAAGATTTTTATAATAAATTTATAAAGATTTATATATATATATATTTTTATTTTAAATAAAAACAATAATTAATAATCCACCCCCATACTTAAAAATAAACATTGTCCCCAATGTTTATAAGTCAAGTACGAGGGGGGAAAGAAAAAAACAAATTGAAAAATTTTTAGAAGAAAAGAAAATAAATGCATAAAAATTAAAGATAAGTAAGGGGTGTCTCCCAAGAGCGCTTTTCTTTTTCCCGTCTTTAAGCTAGACGGTATTGGTTAGGAAAAAGGGAAATAAAAATTGAAATGTAAGGGCAACTCCCTTAATTCCTGCTTGGGTGAATATGCCGAAGACGCTCGCCAAGCTACTCCTCCGCTTGCTTCTTGATTTTTCTTCTTGGAATGGTGGTCTTGAGGATGTAAATTCAAATCACCAATACATACCTGAGGTGATGTGAATTTTTGCAGATAAGCGGCAAAGGGATCGTTGATGACATTGGATTGCAACGGCTCATCGTCTACAGGAAAATCGTTAGAATAAGAAAAATCAAAAATAAACGTGTTAGAAACAATTTCACACGGAGGAGGGTCGTGTGAAAGAAATTGATTAAGCTCCGGTTGTTTATTTTCTAAAATTAATTTTTCTTTCGTAGTTTGAGTGAAAATTAAATCATCGGAAGCATCAGGTTCATAAATTTTTGCTCCTATATAATCATAGATTTTGTTTGAAAATTCATTAATAGGAGAACAATTGGGAGTAGTAGGAGGAGAAATATATTCTTCTTCTACTCCCCCCAGTGCATACTTAACAAATTCTTGAAATAAAAGTTTTTCTTCTTCTTCGATATAAGAAACTAAAGTAGAACATGAAGAGTCATGTTCCGCATTAGCAACATTATCCGAAGGAGAAAAATCACTAAAATTAATTGAATTCTCATTCAAATTTTGGGGAGAAGAATCATATGAAATTAGAGAGAAATCCCCAAAATTATGAGAAAAAGCTTGCGGTGCTGAAAAAGAAGAACAAGAAGTCGGATCTAAATAAAAATCCTCATTACTCGGGAATCTTTCCGGGTGATCATGCCGCAAAGCAACATCCGAGGAAGAAGAAAAATTGTTCTCATTGAAGCTTGAAAAAGTATTTTCATGAAAATTATTTTCACCAAAATTAGAAGAATTAACTTCATTAAAATTGGAAAAATTATTAGAAAAGTGTTTTTCATGAAAATTCGATAAAGGATTCTCATTAAAGTAGGAATAATTATTTTCATAATTATTGTGAAAATTATAATAAAAATTTTGATGATAAAAGTAATAACATCCGAGGAAGTAGTAATAACATTCCTCAGTTCGATGAGGGGCACCACAAAAATTACACAAAATTTGGCGCTGTTTGGCAGCTTGCAAAAGATTAACTTTAAGTTGGAGCTCGACAATTTGAGCGGCCAATTTTGATAACATATTTTTTTAATTTTAAGAAGAAAGGAAAACAACCGGTACTTAATAGAATGGAATTAGAAATAAAATAAAAATGAATAAGGGTCAAGAAAGAGAATGATAAAATAAAAGTTTTACAATTAAAAATTTATAAAATAAAATTTCCCGGATTTCCCAAGGGCTACCCAATGACGGGTTTGCAAGGTACTAGGCGGTATTGCGGGATGAAAACCCGGCACCGCCCTTTCGCAAAAAATTTTAATTATAAAAAATTAAAGTGAAAACTTTTAAAGAAAAACAAACAAAATAAAAAAAATGATAAGATTAATAGATTCTTGCTTTCAAAATATCGACAAAGAAAGTCCCCGGCAACGGCGCCAAAAACTTGATGAAGATTTTCTATAGTTTTCAATATATTCCAAACCAATATCCCAAATAGGCAAGTGTACCTATCGAAATATAGTATAGAAATGTCGTATTCGACTCGGGGCCTGTTGAGTACTTGTACTCACAAGAAAAGCTATTATCTTATCAGACAGAAAAGTTGGTTTTTATTTTTAAACGGAAAAAGAAGCGTTATACTAAGGAAATAGAAATACGATTTTGAGGAAGCTAGCACTTGATCTAGAATTCCCTTGAGATAAAATAAACCTTCTTGTAAAATAAAGCAATGTGAGCTCTTATCTACCCACTCGACCGTGGAGGTTCCTAAAGTATAGTAGTGTCTCTCTCGAGCTCATGCTTCTAACTAACCTTAGGTTGATCGATTAAGACCTCTCGGCCAGTCGAAACCCCTAAGCTTGCTTTAGGCGGTGAACCCCACTATTGGATTTGACTCCAATCCGGAAGATTTACGTCATCCTCTCTCGAGGAGTGCATTCAATTCCTTTTATCTTTGAGTGATCTCCTCGTATCCGCAACCTCTCGGTCATTTAGGATACGGATCTTAGATCGAAGATCATATACGCGTAATATGAATTAGATGAAATGAAAATTAAAGATAAATCGTAGCGAGAAAGATGAAGAACAAGACTTTTGATAAAAAGGAAGAGCTTATTTTATTGCAAGCTTCATCAAAATCAAGTGTCAAATGAAATCTAGCTACTCATCATATTTAGAGAATTACAAGATAAGGTAGGGACAAACATGATTAAATTGAAAAGCAAACTAGAATTGAAACTTACACAAAGTAAACTAAGCTAAGAAATGGAAAACACGATAAAATAAAACAGCAACTAAAAGACTACAACTCCCCAAAATTCCTCCTTTGACATCTAAAGCTATTTGGAATTTATAGAAAAACTTTCTGTTTGGTCACGCCCGTGACCTAGGGCGTGTCAGGCTCGGAACCGTCGTCTTGAAACCCCGGGAACGTTGGAGGAGAAACCGCCAAAATCTGTTAACTAACGGGTCACGCCCCTAGGTCATGCCCGTGACCTAGGGCGTGTCAAGGCTGTTTCTGGAAAACGGCGGGAAGCTGAAACGGCGGGAAGTAATTCTGGCGTTTCTGAAGTGGTCACGCCCTTGGTCACGCCCGTGACTAAGGGTGTGTCGGACTGGGTCAGCAAAACGGTTGGAAACGGCGCAATCTGGGATTAATTTGGCAGTTTCGGGTAGGTCACGCCCTAGGTTACGCCCGTGATAGGGGGCGTGTACTTGAGAAATGTTACAGAATTGTCCCGGGAAGATTGCTGGAGAAAATTATTTTTTTGAACTAGACACGCCCGTGTTCACGCCCTAGACACGCCCGTGTCTTAGGGGCATGTACTTTTGAAACTCTCCAGATTTGTAGAGGACGTCTCCCTCTTTCCGTTGACTGGTTGCACGTCCCGTAACTCTTCCTGGTTTGAATGTTATGACCATTTGAAGTTCAGCTATCCGTGACCAAAAATGGTCATTTTCTCCGTTTCAACTCCTTATCAGTCCAGCAAGCTCCAAATTGCTATTCGCAGCTCATATTGACCTGAAATATGAAAATAAAACAATTAGAACCATAATTACAAAAATATAATTATAATCTTATTATTAATTAAATAAAAACTATATAAAAAGATCTATAATTAGTGACTTATCAATAGTCTAGGCAGGAAAGCCTATACATTGGTAGTAGTAGATGACTTTTCCAGGTTTGCATAGGTGTTCTTTCGAAGGAAGAAATCAGAAACACCTGATGTTTTCCAGACCTTTGTTAAGCAGATACAGAATGAATTTAACAGTACAGTGGTAAAGATCAGAAGTGACCATGGGACTGAATTTCATTCTTAATGCATGACAAAGTTCTGTGAAAGTATTAGTATTCATCAAGAGTTCTCCTCACCTCGAACTCCTCAGCAAAATGGTATTTTGGAAAGGAAAAATAGAAATCTAATAGAGGCTGGTAGGACCCTACTAAGTGACACTTCTCTTCCAGAATATTTCTTGGCAGAGCCAGTAAACACTGTATGTCATGTCCTCAATAGGTACTCTATCACTAAAAGTCATATGAAGACTCCCTATGAGATTCTGAAGGGTAGAAAACCAAAAATATCCTATTTTAGGATCTTTAGTGGCAAGTGTTATATACATAACAATGGTAAGTCTCACTTGACTAAGTTTGCTGCCAAGTTCCAAGAAGGAATCTTTGTTGGGTACAACAACAATAGTAGGACATATAGGGTCTATAACTTGACTACACAAGTTAGAGAAGAATCTGTCAATATAGTTTTTGATGAATCCATGTTTATTAACAATGAGTTGCCTAGCATTTCATCTAGTTCTGCAGGTCTAAAGGATAAATTGAAGAAGCTATCCATTAAAGAATTCAAGATAGCAGAAGAAAATATAGAAGATGATGGATGTTGTCAAGGGGGAGCTTTAGAACAACAAGCTGATAATATTCCATAAATGGAGGTTGAATACACTGAAGAACAGGCTACTAGAGAAAGGATGCCTAGAGCAATGAGACATCTAAAAGATCATCCAGCTCACCAAATCATTGGTAATGCTAGACATGGTGTAATGACAAGGAGCAAGAGCATGAACACTGCACTATGTTCAAGCTTTCTATCCCAGGCGGAACCTAAGAAGTTTGAGGAAGCTATTAAGGATTCTCACTAGATAGGTGCAATGCAAGAAGAACTGAACCAGTTTAAGAGATGCAAAGTATGGAAACTTGTTCCTAGACCAGAAGGACACAATGTCATTGGAACAAAATGGATCTAAAGGAATAAGTTTGATGAGAATGGAATCATAATCAAAAATAAGTCAAGGCTGGTAGCTAAAGGTTACAGGAAAGAAGAAGGGATAGACTTTGAGCAAATTTTTGCCCTGTAGCAAGGTTGGAGGCCATAAGACTTTTCCTTGCCTATGCAGCCTATCAAGGATTTAATGTCTACCAGATGGATGTCAAGTTAGCATTTCTAAATGGAGACTTGAATGAAGATGTATATGTAGAACAGCCATCAGGTTTTGTTGATTCTCATTTTCCAAACTATGTCTTTAGACTTAAGAAAGCCCTTTATGGGTTGAAACAGGCTCCTAGGGCTTGGTATGAGACATTGTCTACCTTCCTCATTGAGAATAAATTTTCAAGGTGGAAAATAGACAAAACACTATTCCTTAGGGAATCCAAAGGCAAGATCATAATAATTTAGATTTATGTTGATGACATAATATTTGGATCTACTGAAAACAACCTTTGCAAGAAGTTTGCTATGCTTATGCAAGAGAAATTTGAAATGAGCAGTATGGGTGAGCTAAAGTTCTTTCTAGGACTTCAAATAAAACAGATTGATGATTGCTTGTCAATATCAATGTCTAAGTTCACCAAGGAGTTGATAAAGAAATATTGTATGGATACAACATCCACCATGAAAACTTGAATGGGGTCAAGTATGCCTATATGCAAAGATGAAGCAGGAAAACCTGTTGACGAGATTTTGTATAAAGGGATAATTTGCTCCCTCCTATACTTGACTGCTAGTAGGCCTGACATCATGTATGCAACATATGTCTGTGCTAGATATCAAACATGCCCTAAAGATTCACATTATTCTGCTGTAAAAAGAATTCCGAGATATCTTAAGGGCACACCAGATCTAGGTATTTTGTACCCTAGGAATAGAGATTTCCTATAAACTGGATTTTTAGATGCAGATTTTACAGGATGCAAAGAAGATAGGAAAAGTACAACAAGTACTTGTCAGTTCCTAGGTGGAAGATTGGTGTCATGGAGCAGCAAAAATCAAACAAGTGTTGTAATTTCTACATCTGAGTCAGAGTACATTGCTGCAGAAAGTTGTTGTGCACAACTATTGTGGATGCAACATCAGTTAGAAGATTATGACATCAAGATAAGTAAAACACCTTTATATTGTGACTTTACAAGTGCTATTTCCAATGCTAGAAATCCTGTTTCACATAGCAGAACAAAACATATTGAAATTAGGTATCACTTTATAAGAGAACATGTAGAGAAAAATGACATCTGTTTAGAGTTTGTCACTATAGATAGACAAATAGCTGACATATTCACTAAGCCCCTAGATGAAACTAAGTTCAATAACTTTAAGATTGAGCTAGGAATGCTTGATATTGCTTAAGTCAATGTATAAACTCATTAAAGGAAAAATCCACAGATATTGGCTAAGTTAAGAATTCATGTTGACATCAACAATAAGTTGGTCAACATTAATTATTGTTAGTGTCGACACTGCCAGAGCTTAGTGTCGACATTAAAAGGAAAGTGTCGACACTACCAGAGCTTAGTGTCAACATTAAAAGGAAAGTGTCGACACAATGCTGTGGACATCTTATAATTATGTGTCAACATACTTCTGTCAAAACCTTAAATCAAGGTGTCGACACAACAATGTCAAGTCTTATGTGTCGACTCCTATAGAGTTGTGTCGACATATAATAGTGCTGGATCAAAATTATCCGTATCGAGATGTTAACTTTTATTTCAACACAAGGTGTCAACACATAATATTTGGGCACGTTGTTGACCTTCCAAATTTAAAACCCTATAAATAGGTTAAAACGAGAATTAGTCGACCACGCGACTTAGCTTTCTCGAGACATTGAACTTCTATGTCGAGAGCTAGATCTCCTCTCAACCATCCTCAATCTCTCTTCCTTCAACATTCAATGGCTCCAAAGTTGGAAGAAAACATCAACGAGGGTTATGAACTGGTTCGTAATGCCTTCATCGATGCTTCTCAAGAAATTTAGAAAGTCATCACCCTAGTCATTAATGCTAGACTAGAATTTATGGTGTCAGAATCAACCAAGATATGGAAGAAACAAGTAATTGAATTCTTCTCCAACGCAAAGCTGGATTCAACTGGAAATAAGATAAGGTCAATAGTTCTTGGGACGAAGATAAAGATTACTTCTAAAATTCTTAGCAAGTTACTCCAACTGTCATCGCTCAAAGAAGAAGATGAGGTTGATATTGACAAGATAGCAGAGGGACATCAATGGTGTGGTCTGAATGCAACCACGAAGATTGGATCCCTTATGAACAGAAAAGGGATGAATTGCCAAGGGAAATTTCTTTCTGAAGTTGTTGGAATGGTTATACTATGCAAGATAGGGGGACATGACAGGATATCTTCCTTCATGTTCAACCTAATAATAAGATTAATATTCAATCTCAAGACTGACTGGTCGACAGTAGTCTTTGACAGGATCAAGGAAGGGATCAAGAAGCCTTACCTAGGCAGGATCCTGAGTTTGTATCTGATCTCAACAATTCCAGAGATACTAAATCAAGCTACATGAGCTAAAATAAATTATATGAGGAAAATGGACACTAGAATCTTATCAAGATGGGATAGGGTACTTACCAAGGAGACTCCAGCTCCTGTGCAACATAAAAAAGAACTAAAGAAAAAGAAATCAGTAGCAAAGATTGTGGAATAATCTAGTGATTCAGAAGAGGTTGTGGTTTTCAGTTCTGATGAGGATGTAAATGAAGTACAATCTCAAAGGGAAGATGATTCAGTGCCACATCCTCAAGTGTCCTCAGTTCCAGGGGAAGACTTCACAGAGACTATCATGGAGAGTGAGCAACTCATCTCACTGTCCTGGAGTTTCTCAAGGATTTCAACAAGGATGTTGTTATGGTAGATGAGCTAGAAGAACAAACTGAGCTAGTTCTAGTTGCTAAGAAAGAGACTTTTGTTTTAGAAGCTGATGTACAGAGAGAGAAGACTGGGGCTATTGATGACAATGTTCCTCCATCTGATGCTTTTCCAGATGTCCAGAAGGACAACTAGGACATAATTCAAGAAGATGCACAGATTGAGGGGGAGGTACCTGATATTGACTCAGTACATTTTCCTGATAACCAGCCTCATGTTGTGGATGTAGCCAGTTCCTCTGAATCAGAAGCTGAACAAGAAGCCTCAGAGCTAAAAAAGAGAAAACTAATGGAAATAAGGAAAAAAGCATAGGCTATAAGAAGGCCTTGCAGAATGCCCCACCAACACCAGCTCCTATAGTGGACTACAGTTCACTTTTGGTGAAACTGCAATATAAGATGGATGAGAAAAGAACTACTCTTGAAAAATATATGGATGAGACCCACAAGGACCTACAATTTCAGCTGGCACAGGATATCAAATCCATCAGATTTGAAGTCAATCAGAATAAAAGAGAGATGACAGATTGCTTTCATAAAGGAGGTAATGTTGTAGTTTACTTGGCACAATAACAACAGGAGATTTAGACTGTAGTAGTGGACATTGCAGTCAAATAAGGTTATGTCCTGGAAAATCAACTAAGAATGAATTAAAATCTGGTAGAATCTCACAATGTTATTCTAACAAAGATTGAGAATAGTTTCACTGCTATAAAGACTGAAGTGTCCAAGCAAAAAAGGAAGATTTAACACCTGTCCAAACAGCAATCTAGGCATCTCAAACAGCTATTTCTGATCAACTGAAGAAGTTCAGGACCTATTATAAAGAAGGAACAAATTATTTGGCTTATCAGGTAAGGTTTCAAAAGGATGATCTAAGAGATCATGTAGAAAGAGAAGTCATAAAGGGGGAGAGAGTATTAGTAAAAGAAAGCTCAGATCATGCTTAATGGACATCAAATAGCATCAGAGCAACTCTTGGGTATCCACCCCATTGTGATGATGACAACACTGCTAAATATGGAATTCAATCTCCTTATTTTAAAGGGGTTCAGGAGGAAGTAGCTCAAGTTATTTATCCTCATTCTGTTTTTGAAGAGATCCAATAGGCAGTTCACCAAATGTATAGCCCTCCACAGGAGGTACAAAATGTTATTCTTGAAAAAGTTGATATGCCTGCAGCTGTAGTTCAAAGAGAAAAAGAAGCTCAGTTGTCTAAGAAAATGTTCAGAGAACAGGTAGAATTAAAGCCTGATTTTGAACAATGGAGTTAAACATCTAGAAATATTATTCTGACTGCTTGGAAAGCTGTAAAAGACAATATGCATGATAGAGACAAATGGTATTCTGAACAAGAATAGAGTAAATATCAGGAGCAGCAAGATGCAATATTTCAGTTTAGAAGAGATCTTAAAGCTTGGAAGATACCTGCTAACTCGGTGGAACATAGCAAGTATTTCCCAAAGCCTTTTCATTACATTGAAAGGCAAAAGATCAAGGCTGAAGAGCTTAAGAAGAAGGATCAGGAAGGAAAGAAGCTGGCTGATGACTCAGAAGCTAATGTACAAGATAGGATTCAACCTGGAAAAGGGATTGTGATCAAGGAACCCAAACTGACTTAGAGTCTTTTATGTCTTAAAATTTAGAACTATGTAAAAATGTTGTTCTTTCTAGACATTCTTGAATTTTATAAGTCAAATATAATTTGATATTATGGGATAATTTCTTAGTTGAGTAAATCTGTTTGATTCTATCTGTTTATATGTTACATGTTTCTGTGGTGGATTTGCTTAACTTTGTAACATATATATTTTCTGCCTAATGATTTACCCTGTCTGTGTTTGTTAGTACAACATTAATTTTGCTGGTTATTATAATGGTGTATATCATTGACTTGTGGTTATGACTTCTCCAAATAGGTGGAGATTTTTGGGTACATTGGTTATTATACAATATTTGGAGAAGCCTCACTTAAATCAATGACATACATCATCTTGTATTTGATGTCTGTTTAAGTTTATTTGTGCAGGCTAAGTAATGCAGGAATTTATCTGAGTATAAAAGCCTCGAGACACTTGATCAGTGTCGACGCTTGTAAGAAGTTGTGTCGAGAATAAGAGAAAAATTGAGTCGATACACAGGACTTGTGTAGACACACAGAAGTTCAGTCTACACCAGCTGTGTCGACACACAGGACTTGTGTCGACACACAGGACTTGTGTCGACACACAGATATCAGACAACACAAGCTGTGTCGACTTAAATGATTCTAGTCGATATCCAGAATGCTGAGTTGAAGAACAACTATGTCGACACTCAGGACTAGTGGCGACACACTATAACTAGTAGTGCTGATAGTAAGATAAAGCTTATATGTCAACACCCAGGACTTGGGTTTACAATTATTTTGAAGAAAAGCTGTGTCGACACTAAGGAAGTTGTGTCGACACATTATACATTATCTATATCGAGACTATGAAGAAAAGCTGTGTCGACAGAGACTGAAGTCTGTCGACTAAATCAAGGCAATGTGTCGACACATTGTTAAATCAGTGTAAACACATTGTGAAGAAGATCTGTCTCGACGTTGTCTGCTATTTTGAAGACCAAGTTACATATTTCCAGATCTAAGAAGTGACAGCTGGCATAACTGTCAAAGTTGTCAGATGTCAGAACTGTGAGATGTCAGTCTGCTACCGGTTCAGCCGGTTACCTCTATTGTGTTTCTACAAATAGAACAGTGCTATCAAAGAAGATACCACATAGAAAATATAAAACACAATAACACAGAGATGAAGAGAAATCTTGGGAGATCAGTAAGGATTACTGAATCATTTCTGTAATAAGAAGAAAGAGAATAAGGAAGCTGATTCAAGATCACCTCCATCTGCTCATGAGATATTCAACCTAGTTCTCTATTTTCAAGAAGATTTAAAGAAGCTAAGTAAGGTTGAATCAGATCCAAAGCTGTAAGGATCAGAAGAAGACCAATCTCTCAAGATTTGGTCAAGAACACTTTACCCCACACACTCTCTCTCTGGGTAAAGAAATTCTTAAAACATTGTAATCACAACTGTAGGATCTATATTGATCTGAGTGTAGAAAAGTCTATCTTTCTGAGTGGTAAGCAAGTAATTATAAGTGCTGAGGTAGGGCATGTTGCCTGAGGTAGGAGTTGGAAAACTCTGAGATAGGGTTCTTGGGAAGAATCTGAGTTGTAGGATCTAGAAGGATCTGAGTTGTAGGACTTGAAGAAGTCTGAGTTGTAGGAACCTGGAAGGGTTCTGAGTGGTAAGATCTGTGGATCTGAGAAAAGTGGAAGTTGGGTCGAATCTAGTTCATTACTAGATAGGCGAAGGGGAAAAGTGGATGTACCCAAATATTGGGCAACCACTATAAATTTGTGTGTCTCTGTGCTATGTTTGCTTACTCTGAATATTTGTGATGCTTGTATGGTTGGATAACTAGATTTGCTATTTAGGAATCCTAAAACTACCTATTATAAAGAATTTAACCTATTCACCCCCCCCTCTAGGTGATTAGTTGTACATTATTAAATTCTTTTAGCCTGCACAGCGGGTCTACCTGGGGCCGAGCCGAGCTCGGGGTAGTGCAAGTTTCCAAACTGAAGTATCTCCAAGAACTAAACCTCTCCCCCACTGGCAATCCTTCGGACCTGCCAGCTAGATGAGATCCTGCGCAGCGGGTCTACCTGGGGCCGAGCCGAGCTCGGAGTAGTGCAAGTTTCCAAACTGAAGTATCTCCAAGAACCAAACCTCTCCCCCACAGGTGAGCCTTTGGACCTACCAGCTAGATGAGAGCCTGCACAGCGAGTCTACCTAGGGACGAGCCGAGCTCGGGTTAGTGCAAGTTTCCAAACTGAAGTATCTCCAAGAACCAAACCTCTCCCCCACAGGCGAGCCTTCAGACCTACCAGCTAGATGAGATCCTGCGCAGCGGGTCTACTTAGGGCTGAGATGAGCTCGGGGTAGTGCAAACAACCAAGTAGAAGTATCTCTAAGAACCAAACCTCTCCCCCACAGGCGAGCCTTCGGACCTGCCAGCTAGATGAGTGCCTACGCAGCGGGTCAACCTAGGGCCGAGCTGAGCACGGGGTAGTGCAAATTTCCGAACTTTACTCCAGCTTTAAGATAGGCAGGTAAACAATGGATCAACAAAAACATTATAATATAATCTTGGATTTGAATATACAATTTCACCTTCCCCTCTTTGACGGGTAGAAGCGCTTTAAGTCATCGCCGTTCCAGGTATGGCTCGTTGACTTACCTTCCACTTCCTGGAGGTGAAAACCTCCTGCTCTAAGGACCCTCTCCAAAATGTAAGGCCCTTCCCAATTTGAGTTTAGTTTGCCCACAGGGGCTGACCTCCCCGCTACGTCGACCTTTTTAAGTACCAGATCTCCTTGAGCGAATTGCTTGATCCTGATATGCTTGTCGAAATATTTTGCCATCCTCCATTTGATCTCTTCCTACCTGATGGTTGCGACATCACGCAGCTCTTCCACCGTATCCAACGAGAGGCGTAACCCCCTTTCATTCTCCAACCTCCAAGCCTTATCTCCTTCAGCTACGGCCATGACCTATAGGGACTGAACCTCAAACTCCACTGGTAGGACTGCCTCACACCCATGAGAAAGCTTGAAGGTGGTCTCCCTAGTGGCCGTGTTCGGGGTCGTTCACAAGGCCAACAGAACTGAGGGGAGCTACTCCACCCAATTCCCCCACAAGTTCTCAACCTTTTTTTTGAGCAAGTTCACAATGATCTTGTTCGCCGCCTCTACCTAACCATTGCTCCTAGGGTGGTGGACAGTGGAAAACCTGAGGTCTATCCCCATTTGGGTGCAGAAGCTGATGAACTCTTTGCTAGCAAACTGTGAACCATTATCCATTACAATTGCTTGAGGTAGCCCGTGCCTGAATATGATCTCTCCCCAAATGAAATTTTTGATAACCTGCGAGGTGATTTTGGCCAACGCCTTGACTTCTAGACACTTCGAGAAGTAATAAATCATGTCCAGGAGAAACATCCTCTGCCCGCTGGTCGGAGGAAAAGGCTCGACCAGATCAATCCCCCAGATGGCGAAAGGCCATGGTGATGTGATCCTTCGGAGCCTTTGAGTGGGCAAGAGTTGGAGGGGGCGCACAGCTGACATTTTCGGCACCTCTTTGCAAATTCCGTTGCATCTCTCCTCAGGGTCTTCCAGAAGTACCCCTACCTTACCACCCTTGCTTCCAACGTTCTTCCTCCTAAGTGGCTGTTGCATTCGCCTAAATGTACCTCCTCCAGGATCCTCAGGATCTCCTCTTCGGTCACACATATTGCTAGGAGCCCTGAAACCATTTTTTTGTGGGACGGCCCTTCGAGCATTTTGTAGTGAGCTGCCTTATGCTTGAAGATCTTGGCATCTTCAACCCCTTCCGGAAGCTCTCCAATGGACAGGAAGGTCACCAAAGGGTCCACCCATGAGGGTCGCCTATCCACCTCAATCAACTCTCCTTCTTCGATTGCTGGTCGAAACAGCTCGGTAAAGGTTCCTCCCCCCCCGCCCCAAGTCCCAAACTTAGCATGCCGATCGACTACTACACTTTCTTCCATGGGAACATGTTGGATGGATAACGTCCTAAACCCTCTGATGATCACCCTTACCTTGGACAAGTACTTCACCAGGGTGGGATCCCGAGCTTCGAACTCCCCTTTGATCTAGTATGCTACCACAAGTGAGTCCGTAAAAGCCTCCATATCCTGGATCTCAAGCTATTTTGCCAACCTAAGGTCGGCTATCACGGCGTCATACTCCGCTTGATTATTGGTCACTGTGAAGTGCAAGACCACTGCCTGTTCTATAGTGACCCCTTGGGGGCTTCTAGGTACCACTCCTCCCATAAGGGAATGCCTTCCCGAAGCCCCATCAATCATCATTCTCCACGCCCCCTAGAGCCGCGGCTACTCTGCCCCAACCTCAACAACATAGTCTGCCAGGAAGTCAGCCATCGCCTGTGCCTTGATGAAGAGCCTTGGTACGAATGGGATATTAAACTCGCTCAGTTCGATGGACCACTTGGCCAAACTGCCCGAGTGTTCCACCCCTTCAAAGATCTTGCAAAGAGGATGGTTCGTCACCAACCTGATCGAATGTGCTTGGAAGTACGGTCAGAGCTTCCTTGCCGAGACTATCAGGGTATATGCCAACTTCTCTAAGATGGGGTAGCGGAGCTCCGCCTTCTTCAAGATGCGGCTAACGTATTAGATGGGCAAATACTTCTTCCCCTCTTCTCTGACCAGGACAGAGCTCACAGCCTCTGCTCCTACCCCGATATATAAGGCTAGATCTTCCCACTCCTTCGGGCTTTGGAGTAGCAGAGCATGGGAGAGCTGAAACTTTAGCATTTGAAAAGCCTCTACACATTCAACGGTCCATTCGAACCTTTGGTTACTCGGCAGCACCTTAAAGAATGAAGAGCATCTGTCCCCCGACCTGGAGAGGAACCTGCTTAGTCCGGACAACTTGCCTGTGAAGCGCTGGACTTCCTTAGCATTGCATGGTGATTCCCACTCTACGATGGCCTTCACCTTATCCGGGTTAGGCTCTACCCTTGTCGGGGTCAAAAGATTCCCAAGAAACTTTCCACGGCTTGCCCCGAAGACACACTTCAAGGGGTTCAGCCTCATCTTGAACATCCGCAGGGTGGAGAACGTCTCCTACAGGTCCCGTAGGTGCGAATCCACACACTTGCTCTTGACCATTAGGTCGTCGATATAGACCTCCAAGTTCCTCCCTCTCTGACCCTGGAAGACCCGATCCATCATGCGCTGGTATGTTGCCCCTGCTTTTTTCAACCCAAAGGGCATCACCTTATAGCTGAAGCTTCCCTCCCTCGTGATAAAGGATACATCCTTGACATCAGGAGGGTGCATCCGAATCTGGTGATAACCTGAAAAAGCATTTAAGAAACTCATAATAGAAAAACTGACGGCTGATTCAACCAGCGCGTTGATCTGAGGCTGGGAGTAGTAATCCTTGGGGAATGATTTATTTAACAAAGAAAAGTCGTTACACATACTCCACTTCCCTCCCCCTTTTTTAACCATTACCATGTTGGAGATTCAGCCTGGATACTGGATCTCTGAGATGAAGCCAGCCTCCAGGAGCTTCTTGACCACCTTGCGGATGGGCTCCTCCAGCTTGGTGGCGATGGTCCTCATCTTCTAGCAAATAGGGCACGTCCGAGGGTCCAAGTTTAGGAGATGACATGCCACATCCGCGTCGTTGCCTGGCATGTCCGCCCCGCTCTAAGCGAAGATGTCGACATTGCTCTGGATATAGGCCCGCACTCGCTCTTGGTCCTCAGGACTTAATCCCCCACTGACCCGCACCCTCTACACCTGCCCTACGCTGGTGAAGTCCTCCATCTCCACCACTTCCTTAGCCGGCTCCAGACGTGACTGATCCCAGCCATCCCTCGCTTCATCCTCCTGCCCAAACTCTTCCTCCCCTCCTGCTTCTTCGACCTCCATCACCTCTTCCAGACTCTCCTGCTGCTGCTGCTTAACCTCCACCCCTCTCTGGGCCTTCCTCTTGACTACTTCTGCTTCTCACTCCTCCTCTACCTCCATCGCCTCCTCCAAGATCTCCTGTTGCTGCTTCTCTACCTCCATGCCCCCCTGGGCCTCCCTCACAACTCCCTCTACTCCTCGCTCCCCCTCTACCTCCATCGCATCCTACAGGCTCTTCTACCGATGCTGCTCGACCTCCACGCCCCTCTAGGCCTCATGCACTCATTCTCCCCTTTCCTACTCCAGGATCAACTCCTCATCTCTGACAACCTACTCCTACCCAGTCAACTCCCTCTCTAGCTCCTCTGCCTCCGCCATCCAAGACACGGTGTTGAGTGTCGTCATGTAATACTGTCTTGCCACCTTTGGGGGCCCCCTGATCCGAACCTGCACCCCTCTGTTGTTGAACTTGAGGCACTAATGGAACGAGGAGGGGACGCAGCGAAAGGCGCTGATGAGGGGGCATTCGAAGATGGCATTATAACTGCTTGGGGCGTCCACTATAACGAACCTACAGTTCCGTGATACGCCCCCAACATTACATGCAGACCTACCCCTCCTTCTACTTCCTTCCTCTCTCCAGAAAATCCGAATAGCAGTCCATCCAAAGCCAAGACCCTCTTTCCCTCGACCTTCATCTCGTCGAAGGCCTTTTTGAAGATCACATTCACGGAGCTCCTGTTGTTCACCAGTATCCTGGAGACCGTGAAGTTCTCCACTATCATCTGAATCACAAGGGCATCACATAACGTATCCTCGTAGTCCGGCATGTCTGCTGATGAAAAGGTTATTTTTTTCTTCTGGAGGGGGAGCTAGAGAGGTCGAGGTGACACCCCTTAGGAACATGGTATGAAGGCTCCCCTTAAGAGTTGCATCAATCCCCACTCCCCCGTGGATCACCCCGATCCCCCCTGGTCCCCACATCTGCTCTGTCCTCACACCTATCCTCCACTTCTTCCTGTTGCACTTCCACGATCCTTACTGGCGTATCCTACCTCCCCATCCCCCTAGCTTCTCTCATCTCTGAGAACTCTGGGCAGGCGGCCGTTGCGCGACCTTCCTCCTGGTGGAAGTCACAGAAGAGCAACGCCGCCCTGCCCCTCTTCCTTCTCCACCTCCTATTCTTCTGGCTCCTCCTTGAACTCCTCTCCTTACTCCTCTACTTCTACCGACCTCCATCGATTCTTGATGGGCCGGGAAGTGACCCCTCGGGCCCTGCCTCCACGCCGGCTGATCGAACCTCCTCAACTCTCGGAAGTTGTCTCTTCCCTGAAAGCCTCCTCCTTGACCCTGGGGGCGACCCTCCTTGGGCCTCAAACCTAAATGGTTGTTCGTCTCTCGAGTCCCTCATCCATGATGCTGCCCCTGCCCTCGGGGTTCCTCCCTCCTTCTCTCTTCTCTCTGCTCCCTCGGCTCCCTCTGTCTTCCTACTGCTGGTTCCTTCACATCGTCCTCCACCAACCGAGCCAGCTTCTTGTCAAAAGTCGGATTAGCCCTCTCAATGTCTATCTCCTTCTTCGCCCTCTCCATGAGCTCCTCAAAAGAGAGGGGTGCACTCTCTTCAACTCCATGCAGAAGAATCCCGATCTCAGCCCCAGGGTGAAGGCAAGCATCAACGCATATCCTGGGACCTCCTAGACCAGGAGGATCTCTTCCTGAAACCGATCAACGTAATGACCCAGCGTCTCATCCTGTTTCTTCCTCACTACAAACAGGCACTCCTCCTTCTTCCACTTCTTCGATGTTGAGAACCTCAACAAGAAACCTTGGCGCAGATCCTCGAAGCTGTAGATCGAACTCACCGACAACTGGTGGAACTATTCTCGGCCCTTCTCCATAAACGTGATGGCAAACAGCCGACACTTTAAGGCATCTGTAATCTGCCTTATCAAAACCACGTCTTCGAACCACTGCACATGCTATACAGGGTCGTCTTTTCTCGAGTAGTAGGACCGTTCGGGCTCCCGAAACCCTTCCGGCACCGGAGACGAGATTATGGGCTCGCTGAAGGGGCTCTCGTCGTCTGCCTTGCAAGAGGGCACGTCTCATGGCCTCGGCTGGCTGGCCTGATCTGTTAGACCGTGCCCAGGTAAGATCTTTTGCACTGCCGCCTCCCTCTCGCCGACCTCCAACAGAACCTCCTTCCCGGGATACTGGCTTGGGAAGAGCTCCCGCGCGGTAACGTCCCTCTCGCAAAACTCCGCTGGGACCTCCTTCCCGGGGCGCTACCTAGGGGCATTCTCGCCCAAGAGCGGGACCGCCTCCACTAGAACCTGAGGAGTCTCCCACTCGCTCCTTGCCGAGAAGTCCAGGCTGATGGTCTACAGGACCTCTCGCCTGAAGTCTTTCGGCATCTTCCTTGTCGCCTCTTCTCCCCAGGTGGGGGAACCTCCTGAGCCAGACCCTTCACCTTCACCTCCAGTCATTGGACCAAACTCAAGGCTTTCTTGTATCGGCTGCCTTCCATGCTCACCGCACCAGAACTATTGAAGCCAAAAATGACCTCAACGAGAGTTCAAAAATATGGGTGCAGCCAACACCTACTTCTCTCAAGCCCTGTCCCTCGACTGGTAACAAAGGACCTAGAACTGACTCGGAGCCTCAGTAGGGAGTTCTCACCTCTTACCCGCAAGATCTCTGAGGGATTTCCCTCCAAAGCCAAAAGGCCGGCTAGGAGCCCCATGGAAAGCACTAGTGAGTTGGAGAATAATGAAAGCTTGCTTTCTAAGGAGACCTTGTGGGTCTATTTATAGCCTTTGCTGACCTCAAATTACTAAAATATCCCTGGGTGACCTTCCAATAGCCGAATCCTGCTGTTATGAAATACTAAATACAGGCCCTTGGGGCATATGGGTAATTTTACTAGAGGGGAAATAGGTAATTTTACCATGGGCTCTGGGCCCCACCCGGCGAGAACCCTATGCCGAGAACCCTCCAGCCTTCGCTCGGCGGAAGCTAAAAAGGAGTGTCGAATGCCTCGGACCGAGCCATCTCTCGCCTTTTGCAAGGCGCAAGCCTTCTCGCCCACCTCTGGGCAGAAGTGGGTCTCGGTCGGGGCTTGACGCGAACGTTCTGGCTTGCTCCAAGGCCGGAGCTCTTCTAGTCTGAAGCCCAAAGCTAGCCCGAAGCTAGTCCAATCCTGGTTGTTGATTCCTCTGGGTCCCACTCAGCGAATATGGGGTTGTACAGGAGCACATGACAGGATTTCTGTTTGGTACATTGAAAATTGTGTACCAGATTTGTAGAAGCCTCACATAACTCAATGATATATGTCAGTTTGTATTTGATGGCATTTTAAGTGTACTTGTGCAGGCTAATGATTGCAGAAATTATTCTATGTACAAAAGTGTCGAGATACTTATTTAGTGTCGACGCCTTTGAAGGAGCTGTGTCGAGACAAGAAGCAAGTATGTGTCGACATACAGGACTTATGTCGACACCCAGAGTTTAAGTCGACATCAACTGTATCGACACTCATAACTTATGTCGACACACTTAGACCTTGTTGTACTGTTATTTGTAAATAAGCAACTATGTCTACATCCATGACTTAGGTCGACATATGGAGAAGCTGTGTGACACACAGGACTTGTGTCGACACATTCTAAAAATAGTTGTGTCGAGAACTTGATGAAGAGCTCTGTCGACAATTTTCTGAAGATGTTGACAACATCAAAGAAGCTGTGTCGACACCTAGGAATTGTGTCGGCACACATTATATATTTGTCGACACATTCTATATTTGTGTCTCGACACATTCAGCTAATTTAAATAACTCTAACTGCCAGATCTCAAGACTGAAGACTTTACGTCTGTCAGAATCGTAAAGGCTGTCAGATATGTAAGAACTGCCAGATATCGGTTAACTATAGGTTCAGCCGGTTGCCTCTGACAAGATCTATAAATAAAGCTTAACTATCACAAAATGAAAAGGAAGAAAAATAAGAAGAAGGAGAAATCACTCGAAGAAGAATTCA
The DNA here is from genome assembly GCA_039513925.1 of Platanthera zijinensis. Taxonomy (NCBI): domain Eukaryota; kingdom Viridiplantae; phylum Streptophyta; class Magnoliopsida; order Asparagales; family Orchidaceae; genus Platanthera; species Platanthera zijinensis. The sequence goes on from CM077093.1 coordinate 155,560,568, forward strand.
CAGAATTCTATACAATAAGAAGATTCTGATTTAAGATCAGAGAAGTTGACAGCCTAGAGAATGATCTGCATTGTATTTCTGTGGAAAAAGAGAGAAAATCTCTTTTGTGTTTTTCATATCAGTTTCATTTGAAATTTGAATTTCTTCTACATTAATTGCTGACAGCCTAGAGAATGATCTGCATTGATTTATTTCCCCAACTATCCCACGGAAAAATGGCAAGCAATAATCCTGAGGAAGACCATAATTAATGCTTCGTCTAACAGAGTTTCTCACAAAAGTATCCAACAGGATGTCTCTCTTGACTCAAGACACCACCAATACTTACTCCAAATGCGTCACAGGACATTTCAAAAACTTTATTAAAATCTGGTAATCGTAAAAGAGGAGCTTCCGACATTCGGGATTTAATTATTTCAAATGCTTTGGCGGCCGATTTAGTCCACGCAAAATCTCCCTTCTTCATGAACTCCATGATTTGTGCCATGATACTGCTAAAATCCTTGATAAATCGGCGGTAAAAAGTAGCTAATCCATGAAAACTCCGAACATCCCGTATATTAATTGGTTCCGAACAATCCTTGATGGCTTGGACCTTCTTAGAGTCAACATGGATGCCCTCCAATCTTACAATATAACCTAGGAACTCTACAGAAAGAACATTAAACGTGAATTTTTTTAGATTAACAAATAATTTCTCCACTCGCAACGTGGCAAGTACGGTCCTCAAGTGAGACTCATGATCGTTCGGTGAGGAGCTAAAGACTAGGATATCATCAAAGTAAATAACTATAAATTTTCCTAAATAAGGCTGAAGACTAAAGTCATCAACCTCGAAAATGTACTTAGGCCGTTAGTGAGCCCTTCCCTGAGCACTAACCACTCATAAAGTCCGTCCTTTGATTTAAATGTCGTTTTCCACTCATCTCCCTCCCTAATCCTGATTTGACGGTAGCCACTCTTAAGATCTAACTTGGAAAAAATCGTGGCCCCGGCTAATATGTCCAATAAGTCATCCTATCGAGGGATGGGAAACATATATTTAATAGTTATTTTATTGACGGCCCTATAATCTACACACATCCTCCAAGAACCATCTTTCTTAGGGACCAATAATGCAAGTACGACACAAGGACTCTTACTATGATGGATAAACCCCTTAGCAAATCCGAAATTAATTTTTGCAATTGTATGTGTGCGGAGGGGTTAAGTCGATAATGTGGAAGGTTAGGCAACGAGGAACCCGGAACAAAATCAATCTCGTGTTGAATTTCATGCATGGGGGGTAACTCAGGCGGTAAATCATCTAGGTAGACATCCTTAAATTCCTCTAATAGGTTCTTCAATGTTAGCGGTAAGTTCTCGAAAGAGGAGTTATCTTCCTTGATTTGCAAACAAACTAGTGCATATATGACACCATCTATAAAAGACACGCATTCAAACTCCTTCTTACCTATCAAGCTTAACGTTTTCTTCTCTATAAGTACAGTTATTTCTTTGGAAGAAACCGATTGAACTTTAGGCAGAGTGGGTTTAAAAATAATGGTCTTGCCATTAAATTTAAACTCATAGGTATTGGCTCGCCCTAAATGAGTAACATCATGGTCATAAAGGAATGGACGTCCATGTAAGACATGACAAGCATCCATGGGGATGATGTCATACCACACCTTTTCAGAATAAGCCTTGATGGTAAGGGGTACCAAACAACGCTTCGACACCGGAAGGGATGTCTTATTTACCCATGACAGCTTATAAGGGTGAGAGTGCGGCTCAATAGCTAATGACATTCGGGTCTCCGCATTTTCAGAAAATATGTTTATACAGCTACCACTGTCTATGATCAACTTACACCACTTCTCTATACTCTAAAAATTTAACGAAAAGATATTCATCCTATTCCAGTCATCTAAAGCTCATAGAGTAGCTAGCCAAAATACACCACATGACCATCATGTGAGAATCATCCTCTACATCACTTGGTACTCCTTCTGACTTGCTATCTTCTCCTGCCTCATATATAAGATCATTGAGCTCACACATAGAATCTAAAAGGGCTAAGGGCTTGGGCTTGGTAGGACACTCACTAGCGTAATGACCCTGAACCCCACAAGTAAAACATATAGCATTCTTTTTGTTGACCCTTCCTACAAGAACTCTCTCACCCGTTGGGTTTCTAATATTTTTAGCAGTCACGACTACGGAGTTCGAGTCAATTGACCGGAACATACCCTTATCCTTATAGGTGGAGGTAGGAGGTGGCCTTAAGATGGACTTTCCTTTCTGAAACGAGCGAGTCTTATTTTTATAAACATTGTGCTTCTAAATATTTAATGCAACATTAAAAGTGACGTTTAGGTCGGTATTACCATAACACATTAATTTTTCCTTGATGTCAGGGTTTAACCCCTTATGAAACCTAGAAAGGGTTATCCCTGGCATTTCCTTCACGCCACACCTAACCATAATATCATTAAGAAGACTCATATACTCAGAAATAGACCTATTCCCTTATTTAAGGGTAGCAAAATCATCAAGCATCTGCATTCGATGGTACGTAGGGACGTACTGATTTGTTAGCGAGTCCTTCATGTATGCCAAACTAATGAGTAATTCACCATTATTGCCTCTCAGCAGTCGTTCCTCATTCAACCAGAATATCTTAGCTCTACCTAACAACTTCATTTTTGCCACTCGCACCTTATCCGCATCAGTCAAATTGTACCACTCAAAGTAGCACTCTATCTCCATAACCCAGTCTAGGAAAACTTGGAGTTCTCCCAATCCATCGTATGATGGGGGTTTGACCCGGAAGGCCCTAGTAATATCAAACTCGTACGGTGCTCGCGGAACTTGTTCATTATTATTGTTAATGTTATGGTTATTATTTCCTTCCGCACGTTGGTTGGCGGGTTGATTACGGGCAGCCGCGAGATATAATCCCAGTTCGTGAAACATCTCCCTAATAGCCGTCATTTGTTTAATGAAATCTTGGCGGAGTTCCTCAAGCGCTGTGAGATCGTAACCCTCATCCCATTCGTCTGCCATATTGGAAGAAGATGGGGAATACTCGATACCTAATCTAGTGCGCATACAAAGAAACAGTAGTTCTGTCCTAAGAAAAGAAACAATAGAAGGAATTCTTCCCGCTTAATATCTAGGGTAGAATTTTTTTTTAATTTTCTTACTGAAAATAAATAAGAGACTATTAAATTTTTTTTTTTTGCAGAAAAATAAAAATGTTAGGCCGCTATTGGCAGACCAAGATTTTTTTTTGTAATTTTGACAATACGACGTGCATGAAAAGTGTGTATTGACGTACCAAGCAAGAGAAAGGGTGTCAATTAGGAAATTGGCGTGAACCTCCCACTGATACCAAATTGATGCATGCCCACACGTTTATACTTTAAAATCTACGAATTAAGCATGATTGTTTCTCAATGTTCGAATTCTACACTCGCACAATTTTTCAATGCAGCGCACACGCAAAAAATTATTTCAATTAGATGCTAACGTACGGGTAGCCAAAACCGATTAGGATCGAATAAAAGGCTATATGCCAATATTCTTTCCGGCTAAAAAGACCCACCCGGTCCGATCGAGCGACGGTTGTACCAAAAGAGATCTGCCAACAATTACGATTCAGAAACGGTAGATCTCTCCCAACAAAAAGAAAACGAGGTTCGTCAATCCTCTCAAAAAATAAATCAATCAAGATAAACACAAAAATCGATCGAAGAAAACCACGATTATTTAAAGCTATCAAGATCCAATTCTAAAGTTTTCCACCACAAGAAAATCTAGGAAAAGAAACACACGAAGGTAGAAGTTTTTGTTACCCAATCGGAATGGATGATTCCGATTCTCTAACTTGGATCGCTATTCAACGGCTCCATCAGAGTCACGTCGGATGGAGATGAAACTCGTCCGTCGTCGTCGCTTCACGCCTTGGCCAAGATCCACCCAAGGATACTTGAAACTTGGTCGAGTTTTGGTTTAGTGGATGGTGGTTGGGTTTAGACTAGGGTGGTCGAGAATTTTGTATGGTTGGGAGAGATAAAAGGTGGCAGCTAGGAGAGGGGTGGTCGAGCACTTTGAAGGAGAGGAGGAAATAGGGCCGACGGTTTTTGGGAGAGGAGTTGGCCGAGAACTTGAGGGAGAGGAGGGGAATAGGGTCGGCGGCTTGGAGAGGGGTGAGAGGGCTATGGCTGAATTTTTGAAGAGAGGAGGAGGGAATTTTCTTAAGAGGAGGAATTAGGGTTTTAATTTGCTTTCATTCAACTTAATGAGAAATAAACAATACAAGGCCTCATATAGGCTTACAACCAAGTTAGGCTACATGTAACCCAAAATAAAAATAAAACACTCCAATGTTTAAATATAACATAAAGAAATGAAAATGCTTAAAAATAGCAAAATAAATTAAACTAAATATTATTAAGTCGTCTTTTACTAGAGACAGAGAAAAATCTTCCATATGCATGTCGTCGCCTTCTTCATCATGTTGGGGGCCATCGTCTCCATCAATGGGTCACGCCATTCATCTCCACAAAAGCATCCTTTGATCTCCCCTATTGCTTGGGGATGTATTTCCCATAAATACAAGTCGACCACCAACAAGGAGAGCCATTAATGGTCGTGGCCTAACCGCCCCTTTTATGGCAACTCCATTAATAGCCCTCCTCAGCCCCAATGGACCCTTTCATCACCTTTAGAACCTCTCAAGAAGTCTAAAGAGTGTGCTTGATCGAAGCTTTTGGTGGAGGATAGAGGAATTGAGCAAGGTCACAAGAAACCGCCGCCCCTATGCCCACCCGTCGAAGCAGCCTCCTCCAAGAACGATTATAGGTCCATTTCTCCTCGCCTCCCCTTGTGATAGCATCCTAGATACATTAGGAGAGATATCAGGCTCAATTGAGCCCAATCTACTAAGAAATTATAGAGAATTTTGGAGCTTTTGTATGGTGTCGGGTTTGCCGGAAACTGCCACCTCTAGCAGCCAAACCACCGCCAATCGATAGCCACCACCTCAATGGAGGTGGTGGTGGTGGTCGGTCGGGGAGGTGGTTGGATTTCTGCGAAATTGATGTGGAAGGAGCTCCAGGTCGGTTGACTCTCAATCCTTGGCTAGAGGTTGAAGATGACCTGAATGCCACTGGATCTGCTTAGAAATTCGTGCAGGATCAAAACATTTATACACTATAGTTTGGTAATATTTTGTATCACTTATATAGAGTTCTTCAAATAGAAATTAAGTGCCCTTAGAGGTCGAATTTGAAAAAGTTGCCTGACATAACTTTTGTATCACTTGAAGTCTACTTTCTGAAGGAATTAAAATCAATTCATTTGGAGTCCTATAGATCCCGGTAAAGCATTTTTAGTGAGACTGGTACTTAGGAAGGACATCAATTTGATTGTGAATACTTTCATATATCTGCATGGATGAAGCTGATATTTTGACCATACCTATATGAACCCTAGATACACCATGTGACAACATCAGAGTTTTGGGGCACATTTTTATATAGTTTTGTCCAATATATGATTTATTGAATTATTGGAATAAAAGTGCTTAAACAACTCATATAGAACCAAATTTTTGGTGGTAGGTTCATTAAGTCTTTATAAGACCCTAATAAAATTTTGAGGCCATTTGGAGCTCTAAAGGTGGGTGTATTCCAATGCATGCGACTATGGCTTAAGGATTGTGGTGTGCATTTAGCCAAAATGCGCATCTTGTGATTTTAGCAAGATTTGCTTGATCAACTCTAGCGAAATTTTATGCATGCACTTATTTAGTGAAAATACACCTCATCAGAGAGGTTTAGAATATTTGGAGTCTAATTTTATTAGAAATTGAATTATTTTTCATATTATTACACTTAGGTATAAATGGAATTAATGTGACATGAATAGTTGAAAAATCATAAAAATTTGTCAGTAGTATTATTTTAGCATTTTACATTCTTATTAAACTATTTGGAATTTTTAGAAGTTTGAATCTTATAGTTGCAGTTATAATTACAAGTTTGTTTCCTATTTTATTATTGAAGTAATTGTGGTCAAATAGAGTAAAAAAATTTTAAACTTATGTAATAGTTAATCTTTTAACACATGTAACCTATAGTAAAGTTTCTGGAATTATTAAATGAGTATTTATAGTACGTCATGTGTAAAATGAACTAGAGGATCTGATTTTGATAATTAGAAATTTAATATCAAATATAACTGGAATAATATGAAATTTGGTCCAGATCTCTTATTTATCATTTTGCTATCATGAAAATTAATTTGTACTGGTTGGACCCCTAGAAGTAATACTTCATGTACAAATCCACTAGCGACTAATATTTTAGGAATATTCAATTATGGTCAAATTAATTTGGAAAATTAGGGAAACTGTGGAATTTCATCATAATTAACTGTCAAGACCCCTGCAATTAATTGTAGGACATTTGGATCAAAATGATTGGTTATTACAACCCTTAGGCTCAAATCACTCATCTGGTCTGCATATAGTAACGTCAAAAGGGTAACGGTTAGAAGTGATACTAAATTTGATCTAAACCATATGGGGTAGGCTTTTAATAATAATATGATGTTGGTTGGAGTCCTAAGGCATTTATCAAGAGGTGATGTGAGCTTGTATAGATGGACCCTAAGGGGAGTAATTAAGCTCGGAGATCGACGAAAGATCATTGTTTCCCTATAAGAGGTATAACCCACCCTAGGATAAATCAAACGTAACTTGAGAGAAGGGTAGCATAAAAGGTTAAACACCAATAAAAGTAAATATCTTGGAAAGTGTTGGGTATTGTATCCACAATAACCCTGATTTGAAGAACGGTCCAATCAAACTAAGATGAATTGAGATTGTATTTGATATTTCTTTTTATTTATGTACTTGTAGGTTTACAGTGTTGTATACACCAATGGCAGGTTATAGTGGGTCAGTAAACACATGACTATACAATATAATCCTTCATTGTATATGTCAATGTGTTTACTCACATGTAATCTCTCAATTGGGGTGTGCTTCTATCCCAAGTACAGGAGAAGGATCAAAAAAGGACAAAGGCTTGAAATAAGAAGGACAGGAATTTACCTAAGTATAATTTGTCGAGTATGGCTAGGAATACTCGTCGAGTATAGTCATTCATACTCGTCGAATTCGTCGTGTATCCCTACCAACACTCGCCGAATTCATCATTTATACTTATGGCAAATTCTTTGAGTATTTGAAAATCCACCTAGTAAAATTTGTCGAATATCATTGTATATACTCAACGAATTCGTCGAATGTATCTAATGATACTTGTGGAATTCGTCGAGTATACCAAATGATACACGCCGAATTCGTCGAGTCCAATCTTGACTACTTATCTGGATTTTCTCAAATTCTTTTTCATCGCATATCAACAAAAAAATCGGCAAGTATCATAAGCGATACTCGACGATTTTCATCGAATTTGACTTATTTCATTTTCCAATCAAATTCAAAATCCAGTCTCAGGTTGCGGCGGCCATGTACAGTAACTTTCGAAGCTTTCCAGTTTTGGAAAATTCTTTATAGTCGTTACAATTGCTTATGGTTATATATATTTTGGGTTGATTTCTAATCTTCCTAATCTTGCTTTTTGCTAATCGCTCTCCCATTCAAACGAGAAAGATATTTCCTAATCGGTAAAACCGACGACCCTGTGCGATACGCGACATCCCGATCGGTCGTGAATAACAAGCTTTGAAAGATCCAATTTTCATCGATCCCTACGTCTGGATTGCTGCCATCTAAAGATTCCTATTAGTCCATATCTAGACGATTGAAGATTCAAGATTCAATATCTTATAGATTTCTATTTTCTGAGTTCTCCAAATTTCAAGATCTACCTCTTTGAAGAACGTCAGAACGAAGACTTGTAATCTTTATTGTATTGTAATATTCATTTACATTTGTAGGACATTTTTCTCCGAGTTGTAGATCCAATTTGTGGATCGAGTTGTAGATCCGTTTGTGCATCGAGTAGTAGATATGTTTGTGGATTGAGTTGTAGATCCGGTTCTGGATCGAGTAGTCGGAGAGGTTGTTTTCCGAGTTGTAGGAGCGTTGCTCTCAGTTGTAAGATTTGCAAGAATCTGAGAAAGGTGAGGTAGCCGAATCTAGCCCTTTGTGGTAGATAGGAAAGGCGGGACAGTGGACGTACCCAATACGGGGAACCACTATAGATCTCTTTGTTTGTGTGCTTGTTTATTTTTGATTAATTTTTTAATCCGTGAAAAGAAACAAACATCACATATTCACCCCATCTAGGTGATTTAGGTAGACACTAGATACTTTCAATTGGTATCAGAGAGACGCTGTTTGATATAAGTTTAATACCTTGAACAAGATCCCAGATCTAGCGTTAATAGATTCCGTTGAGTATCCAAGGACAAAAGCAAGGACATGTCATCCATGAAGTTGTCTATGTGCACAAAAGAAAACTTCCCTGTGTGGAAAGAACGAGTCAGGTTTTTCATTGAAGCTACTGATCCAAGAATTTTTCAGATTGTGGAAGAAGGGCCCTACATACCTACTCAAGCCTCAACTCTAAATCCGGCAATCATAATGCCCAAGAAAATGATGGATTTAACTAAGGATGAAATGTCCTTGGTCTCCCTAGACAAGAAGACAAAGACATTATCGCAAGTGCAGTGGATGACTCTATGCTCCAAAATTTATTTCACTACAAGTATGCCAAGAAAATGTGGGACTTCCTATTAGTACTGATGGAAGGGACTGAGGAAGTTCGATATGATCGCAGATCGTTAATGAATCAAGAGTACGAAGCATTCAAGAAAGGATCAAGTGATACGATTGCTGACAGCTTCGAGAAATTTTTCGGGATCGTCAACGACCTTAGGAACTATGGTCATACTTGGCGAGCTCAACGAAAAACTTCTAAGATCCCTGACTAAGGATTGGTATGCTAAAGTTGTTACCACTAGGGAATTTGGGAAGTTGCCGGAGATTGACCCTCAAAACCTTTTTGTAAAATTTCTCTCCTACGTACTCTAGATGAATACCAGAAAGAAGGAAGAGCAAAGAAACGAGACTTCAAGCAAAGAGAAATCGGTAGCTCTGAAAGCTGAAGGTTCTAGGAAGTCTAAAGTTGTGTCACCTGTAAGGACACGAGCTTCAGATACTCAAGAATTCTTTGAGCCAAGCATGTTAGGCTCTGAGATGTCTGATGGAGAATTTTCTTTTATCTCCAAGCAGTTCAAGAAACTGCTCAGCAATAAGAGACAGATGAGGAATCAATCATCCTCCTCTGACTATAGAAGATCACATCGTAATTGCGATCGAACCAAGAAAAGCTACAATAAGGAGGATAGGTATAAGTCTAAACCGAATAAATATTCTTCCTCTGACATTAGTTGCTACTATTGTAACATGCCAGAGCATGTGATCGTGGAATGTCCCTATAAGAAGAAGGATGGTTACAAGAAGGAAGAAAAGCGCTCATTCAAGGGCACGAGAAAGAAAAAGAAAAGCTTCGTCTCCAAGAAGTCAAATACTCTTAGCGATAGTGACTCAAGTGAGTCGAGTTCAGAAAATAAAGATGCTTAATTCGGGCTTATGGCTCAATCAGACGAGGAAGTGGGCAACTCCGAGTACTATGGGAAGTTAAACTCGCACACTATAATTTCTGAGTCTGAAACTTCAGCTCATGGTCATGAAGGCTACTCTTCTAAGGAAGAAGACTCTGAATTGATGACTCAACATGAAAACCTGTTGAAAGATTTTGATAAATTCCGTAAGGTGGTCAAAAAGCAATTAAAAGTGTTTGCCTCCCTCAAGGCAATGAAATCAAGTCTGGAGGAGGAAATTACACAATTACATCCTCTAAAAGATGAAGTTAACTCCTTGAAAGAGGATTTGAAATTCTCAGCTGAGACATTAAAAATCAAGGAGAAATACCTGGATGAGCTTGAAGAAAAGCTCGTGGTGGAGAGGAAACTTGTAGAAAGATACTCCAAGCCGAGAACTGCTCTACCTCTCATCGATGAGTTCTCAGCTTCCAAGAAGGATAGTGGTCTTGGCCATGTTGCTGTTAAGGGTAAGGATTCTAAGAGAGCCTCCTCCAAAGAGAAAGGGGAGGCCCCTCTCAGTCAATAATCATTTAGTAATGTTATCTTCCCTTCAAATAAATATGATTGTGAGTCATCCTACGGTCACTTTAGAATCCTGCTAGCCTGGTAAAGTGGTATTGGCTCGCCCTAAATGAGTAACATCATGGTCATAAAGGAATGGACGTCCATGTAAGACATGACAAGCATCCATGGGGATGATGTCATACCACACCTTTTCAGAATAAGCCTTGATGGTAAGGGGTACCAAACAACGCTTCGACACCGGAAGGGATGTCTTATTTACCCATGACAGCTTATAAGGGTGAGAGTGCGGCTCAATAGCTAATGACATTCGGGTCTCCGCATTTTCAGAAAATATGTTTATACAGCTACCACTGTCTATGATCAACTTACACCACTTCTCTACACTCTAAAAATTTAACGAAAAGATATTCATCCTATTCCAGTCATCTAAATCTCATAGAGTAGCTAGCCAAAATACACCACATGACCATCATGTGAGAATCATCCTCTACATCACTTGGTACTCCTTCTGACTTGCTATCTTCTCCTGCCTCATATATAAGATCATTGAGCTCACACATAGAATCTAAAAGGGCTAAGGGCTTGGTAGGACACTCACTAGCATAATGACCCTGAACCCCACAAGCAAAACATATAGCATTCTTTTTGTTGACCCTTCCTACAAGAACTCTCTCACCCGTTGGGTTTCTAATATTTTTAGCAGTCACGACTACGGAGTTCGAGTCAATTGACCGGAACATACCCTTATCCTTATAGGTGGAGGTAGGAGGTGGCCTTAAGATGGACTTTCCTTTCTGAAACGAGCGAGTCTTATTTTTATAAACATTGTGCTTCTAAATATTTAATGCAACATTAAAAGTGACGTTTAGGTCGGTATTACCATAACACATTAATTTTTCCTTGATGTCAGGGTTTAACCCCTTATGAAACCTAGAAAGGGTTATCCCTGGCATTTCCTTCACGCCACACCTAACCATAATATCATTAAGAAGACTTATATACTCAGAAATAGACCTATTCCCTTATTTAAGGGTAGCAAAATCATCAAGCATCTGCATTCGATGGTACGTAGGGACGTACTGATTTGTTAGCGAGTCCTTCATGTCTGCCAAACTAATGAGTAAATCACCATTATCGCCTCTCAGCAGTCGTTCCTCATTCAACCAGAATATCTTAGCTCTACCTAACAACTTCATTTTTGCCACTCGCACCTTATCCGCGTCAGTCAAATTGTACCACTCAAAGTAGCACTCTATCTCCATAACCCAGTCTAGGAAAACTTGGAGTTCTCCCAATCCATCGTATGATGGGGGTTTGACCCAGAAGGCCCTAGTAATATCAAACTCGTACGGTGCTCGCGGAACTTGTTCATTATTATTGTTAATGTTATGGTTATTATTTCCTTCCGCACGTTGGTTGGCGGGTTGATTACGGGCAGCCGCGAGATATAATCCCAGTTCGTGAAACATCTCCCTAATAGCCGTCATTTGTTTAATGAAATCTTGGCGGAGTTCCTCAAGCGCTGTGAGATCGTAACCCTCATCCCATTCGTCTGCCATATTGGAAGAAGATGGGGAATACTCGATACCTAATCTAGTGCGCATACAAAGAAACAGTAGTTCTGTCCTAAGAAAAGAAACAATAGAAGGAATTCTTCCCGCTTAATATCTAGGGTAGAATTTTTTTTTAATTTTCTTACTGAAAATAAATAAGAGACTATTAAATTTTTTTTTTTTTGCAGAAAAATAAAAATGTTAGGCCGCTATTGGCAGACCAAGATTTTTTTTTGTAATTTTGACAATACGACGTGCATGAAAAGTGTGTATTGACGTACCAAGCAAGAGAAAGGGTGTCAATTAGGAAATTGGCGTGAACCTCCCACTGATACCAAATTGATGCAGGCCCACACGTTTATACTTTAAAATCTACGAATTAAGCATGATTGTTTCTCAATGTTCGAATTCTACACTCGCACAATTTTTCAATGCAGCGCACACGCAAAAAATTATTTCAATTAGATGCTAACGTACGGGTAGCCAAAACCGATTAGGATCGAATAAAAGGCTATATGCCAATATTCTTTCCGGCTAAAAAGACCCACCCGGTCCGATCGAGCGACGGTTGTACCAAAAGAGATCTGCCAACAATTACGATTCAGAAATGGTAGATCTCTCCCAACAAAAAGAAAACGAGGTTCGTCAATCCTCTCAAAAAATAAATCAATCAAGATAAACACAAAAATCGATCGAAGAAAACCACGATTATTTAAAGCTATCAAGATCCAATTCTAAAGTTTTCCACCACAAGAAAATCTAGGAAAAGAAACACACGAAGGTAGAAGTTTTTGTTACCCAATCGGAATGGATGATTCCGATTCTCTAACTTGGATCGCTATTCAACGGCTCCATCAGAGTCACGTCGGATGGAGATGAAACTCGTCCGTCGTCGTCGCTTCACGCCTTGGCCAAGATCCACCCAAGGATACTTGAAACTTGGTCGAGTTTTGGTTTAGTGGATGGTGGTTGGGTTTAGACTAGGGTGGTCGAGAATTTTGTATGGTTGGGAGAGATAAAAGGTGGCAGCTAGGAGAGGGGTGGTCGAGCACTTTGAAGGAGAGGAGGAAATAGGGCCGACGGTTTTTGGGAGAGGAGTTGGCCGAGAACTTGAGGGAGAGGAGGGGAATAGGGTCGGCGGCTTGGAGAGGGGTGAGAGGGCTATGGCTGAATTTTTGAAGAGAGGAGGAGGGAATTTTCTTAAGAGGAGGAATTAGGGTTTTAATTTGCTTTCATTCAACTTAATGAGAAATAAACAATACAAGGCCTCATATAGGCTTACAACCAAGTTAGGCTACATGTAACCCAAAATAAAAATAAAACACTCCAATGTTTAATATAACATAAAGAAATGAAAATGCTCAAAAATAGCAAAATAAATTAAACTAAATATTATTAAGTCGTCTTTTACTAGAGACAGAGAAAAATCTTCCATATGCATGTCGTCGCCTTCTTCATCATGTTGGGGGCCATCGTCTCCATCAATGGGTCACCCCATTCATCTCCACAAAAGCATCCTTTGATCTCCCCTATTGCTTGGGGATGTATTTCCCATAAATACAAGTCGACCACCAACAAGGAGAGCCATTAATGGTCATGGCCTAACCGCCCCTTTTATGGCAACTCCATTAATAGCCCTCCTCAGCCCCAATGGACCCTTTCATCACCTTTAGAACCTCTCAAGAAGTCTAAAGAGTGTGCTTGATCGAAGCTTTTGGTGGAGGATAGAGGAATTGAGCAAGGTCACAAGAAACCGCCGCCCCTATGCCCACCCGTTGAAGCAGCCTCCTCCAAGAACGATTATAGGTCCATTTCTCCTCGCCTCCCCTTGTGATAGCATCCTAGATACATTAGGAGAGATATCAGGCTCAATTGAGCCCAATCTACTAAGAAATTATAGAGAATTTTGGAGCTTTTGTATGGTGTCGGGTTTGCCGGAAACTGCCACCTCTAGCAGCCAAACCACCGCTAATCAATAGCCACCACCTCAATAGAGGTGGTGGTGGTGGTCGGTCGGGGAGGTGGCTGGATTTCTGCAAAATTGATGTGGAAGGAGCTCCAGGTCGGTTGACTCTCAATCCTTGGCTAGAGGTTGAAGATGACCTGAATGCCACTGGATCTGCTTAGAAATTCGTGCAGGATCAAAACATTTATACACTATAGTTTGGTAATATTTTGTATCACTTATATAGAGTTCTTCAAATAGAAATTAAGTGCCCTTAGAGGTCGAATTTGAAAAAGTTGCCTGACATAACTTTTGTATCACTTGAAGTCTACTTTCTGAAGGAATTAAAATCAATTCATTTGGAGTCCTATAAATCCCGGTAAAGCATTTTTAGTGAGACTGGTACTTAGGAAGGACATCAATTTGATTGTGAATACTTTCATATATCTGCATGGATGAAGCTGATATTTTGACCATACCTATATGAACCCTAGATACACCATGTGACAACATCAGAGTTTTGGGGCACATTTTTATATAGTTTTGTCCAATATATGATTTATTGAATTATTGGAATAAAAGTGCTTAAACAGCTCATATAGAACCAAATTTTTGGTGGTAGGTTCATTAAGTCTTTATAAGACCCTAATAAAATTTTGAGGCCATTTGGAGCTCTAAAGGTGGGTGTATTCCAATGCATGCGACTATGGCTTAAGGATTGTGGTGTGCATTTAGCCAAAATGCGCATCTTTTTATTTTAGCAAGATTTGCTTGATCAACTCTAGCGAAATTTTATGCATGCACTTATTTAGTGAAAATACACCTCATCAGAGAGGTTTAGAATATTTGGAGTCTAATTTTATTAGAAATTGAATTATTTTTCATATTATTACACTTAGGTATAAATGGAATTAATGTGACATGAATAGTTGAAAAATCATAAAAATTTGTCAGTAGTATTATTTTAGCATTTTACATTCTTATTAAACTATTTGGAATTTTTAGAAGTTTGAATCTTATAGTTGCAGTTATAATTACAAGTTTGTTTCCTATTTTATTATTGAAGTAATTGTGGTCAAATAGAGTAAAAAAATTTTAAACTTATGTAATAGTTAATCTTTTAACACATGTAACCTATAGTAAAGTTTCTGGAATTATTAAATGAGTATTTATAGTACGTCATGTGTAAAATGAACTAGAGGATCTGATTTTGATAATTAGAAATTTAATATCAAATATAACTGGAATAATATGAAATTTGGTCCAGATCTCTTATTTATCATTTTGCTATCATGAAAATTAATTTGTACTGGTTGGACCCCTAGAAGTAATACTTCATGTACAAATCCACTAGCGACTAATATTTTAGGAATATTCAATTATGGTCAAATTAATTTGGAAAATTAGGGAAACTGTGGAATTTCATCATAATTAACTGTCAAGACCCCTGCAATTAATTGTAGGACATTTGGATCAAAATGATTGGTTATTACAACCCTTAGGCTCAAATCACTCATCTAGTCTGCATATAGTAACGTCAAAAGGGTAACGGTTAGAAGTGATACTAAATTTGATCTAAACCATATGGGGTAGGCTTTTAATAATAATATGATGTTGGTTGGAGTCCTAAGGCATTTATCAAGAGGTGATGTGAGCTTGTATAGATGGATCCTAAGGGGAGTAATTAAGCTCGGAGATCGACGAAAGATCATTGTTTCCCTATAAGAGGTATAACCCACCCTAGGATAAATCAAACGTAACTTGAGAGAAGGGTAGCATAAAAGGTTAAACACCAATAAAAGTAAATATCTTGGAAAGTGTTGGGTATTGCATCCACAATAACCCTGATTTGAAGAACGGTCCAATCAAACTAAGATGAATTGAGATTGTATTTGATATTTCTTTTTATTTATGTACTTGTAGGTTTACAGTGTTGTATACACCAATGGCAGGTTATAGTGGGTCAGTAAACACATGACTATACAATATAATCCTTCATTGTATATGTCAATGTGTTTACTCACATGTAATCTCTCAATTGGGGTGTGCTTCTATCCCAAGTACAGGAGAAGGATCAAAAAAGGACAAAGGCTTGAAATAAGAAGGACAGGAATTTACCTAAGTATAATTTGTCGAGTATGGCTAGGAATACTCGTCGAGTATAGTCATTCATACTCGTCGAATTCGTCGTGTATCCCTACCAACACTCGCCGAATTCATCATTTATACTTATGGCAAATTCTTTGAGTATTGGAAAATCCACCTAGTAAAATTTGTCGAATATCATTGTATATACTCAACGAATTCGTCGAATGTATCTAATGATACTTGTGGAATTCGTCGAGTATACCAAATGATACACGCCGAATTCGTCGAGTCCAATCTTGATTACTTATCTGGATTTTCTCAAATTCTTTTTCATCGCATATCAACAACAAAATCGGCAAGTATCATAAGCGATACTCGACGATTTTCATCGAATTTGACTTATTTCATTTTCCAATCAAATTCAAAATCCAGTCTCAGGTTGCGGCGGCCATGTACAGTAACTTTCAAAGCTTTCCGGTTTTGGAAAATTCTTTATAGTCGTTACAATTGCTTATGGTTATATATATTTTGGGTTGATTTCTAATCTTCCTAATCTTGCTTTTTGCTAATCGCTCTCCCATTCAAACGAGAAAGATATTTCCTAATCGGTAAAACCGACGACCCTGTGCGATACGCGACATCCCGATCGGTCGTGAATAACAAGCTTTGCAAGATCCAATTTTCATCGATCCCTACGTCTGGATTGCTGCCATCTAAAGATTCCTATTAGTCCATATCTAGACGATTGAAGATTCAAGATTCAATATCTTATAGATTTCTATTTTCTGAGTTCTCCAAATTTCAAGATCTACCTCTTTGAAGAACGTCAGAACGAAGACTTGTAATCTTTATTGTATTGTAATATTCATTTACATTTGTAGGACATTTTTCTCCGAGTTGTAGATCCAATTTGTGGATCGAGTTGTAGATCCGTTTGTGGATCGAGTAGTAGATATGTTTGTGGATTGAGTTGTAGATCCGGTTCTGGATCGAGTAGTCGGAGAGGTTGTTTTCTGAGTTGTAGGAGCGTTGCTCTCAGTTGTAAGATTTGCAAGAATCTGAGAAAGGTGAGGTAGCCGAATCTAGCCCTTTGTGGTAGATAGGAAAGGCGGGACAGTGGACGTACCCAATATGGGGAACCACTATAGATCTCTTTGTTTGTGTGCTTGTTTATTTTTGATTAATTTTTTAATCCGTGAAAAGAAACAAACATCACATATTCACCCCATCTAGGTGATTTAGGTAGACACTAGATACTTTCAATTGGTATCAGAGAGACGCTGTTTGATATAAGTTTAATACCTTGAACAAGATCCCAGATCTAGCGTTAATAGATTCCGTTGAATATCCATGGACAAAAGCAAGGACATGTCATCCATGAAGTTGTGTATGTGCACAAAAGAAAACTTTCCTGTGTGGAAAGAACGAGTCAGGTTTTTCATTGAAGCTACTGATCCAAGAATTTTTCAGATTGTGGAAGAAGGGCCCTACATACCTACTCAAGCCTCAACTCTAAATCCAGCAATCATAATGCCCAAGAAAATGATGGATTTAACTAAGGATGAAATGTCCTTGGTCTCCCTAGACAAGAAGACAAAGACATTATCGCAAGTGCAGTGGATGACTCTATGCTCCAAAATTTATTTCACTACAAGTATGCCAAGAAAATGTGGGACTTCCTATTAGTACTGATGGAAGGGACTGAGGAAGTTCGATATGATCGCAGATCGTTAATGAATCAAGAGTACGAAGCATTCAAGAAAGGATCAAGTGATACGATTGCTGACAGCTTCGAGAAATTTTTCGGGATCGTCAACGACCTTAGGAACTATGGTCATACTTGGCGAGCTCAACGAAAAACTTCTAAGATCCCTGACTAAGGATTGGTATGCTAAAGTTGTTACCACTAGGGAATTTGGGAAGTTGCCGGAGATTGACCCTCAAAACCTCTTTGTAAAATTTCTCTCCTACGTACTCTAGATGAATACCAGAAAGAAGGAAGAGCAAAGAAACGAGACTTCAAGCAAAGAGAAATCGGTAGCTCTGAAAGCTGAAGGTTCTAGGAAGTCTAAAGTTGTGTCACCTGTAAGGACACGAGCTTCAGATACTCAAGAATTCTTTGAGCCAAGCATGTTAGGCTCTGAGATGTCTGATGGAGAATTTTCTTTTATCTCCAAGCAGTTCAAGAAACTGCTCAGCAATAAGAGACAGATGAGGAATCAATCATCCTCCTCTGACTATAGAAGATCACATCGTAATTGCGATCGAACCAAGAAAAGCTACAATAAGGAGGATAGGTATAAGTCTAAACCGAATAAATATTCTTCCTCTGACATTAGTTGCTACTATTGTAACATGCCAGAGCATGTGATCGTGGAGTGTCCCTATAAGAAGAAGGATGGTTACAAGAAGGAAGAAAAGCGCTCATTCAAGGGCACGAGAAAGAAAAAGAAAAGCTTCGTCTCCAAGAAGTCAAATACTCTTAGCGATAGTGACTCAAGTGAGTCGAGTTCAGAAAATAAAGATGCTTAATTCGGGCTTATGGCTCAATCAGACGAGGAAGTGGGCAACTCCGAGTACTATGGGAAGGTAAACTCGCACACTATAATTTCTGAGTCTGAAACTTCAGCTCATGGTCATGAAGGCTACTCTTCTAAGGAAGAAGACTCTGAATTGATGACTCAACATGAAAACCTGTTGAAAGATTTTGATAAATTCCATAAGGTGGTCAAAAAGCAATTAAAAGTGTTTGCCTCCCTCAAGGCAATGAAATCAAGTCTGGAGGAGGAAATTACACAATTACTTCCTCTAAAAGATGAAGTTAACTCCTTGAAAGAGGATTTGAAATTCTCAGCTGAGACATTAAAAATCAAGGAGAAATACCTGGATGAGCTTGAAGAAAAGCTCGTGGTGGAGAGGAAACTTGTAGAAAGATACTCCAAGCCGAGAACTGCTCTACCTCTCATCGATGAGTTCTCAGCTTCCAAGAAGGATAGTGGTCTTGGCCATGTTGCTGTTAAGGGTAAGGATTCTAAGAGAGCCTCCTCCAAAGAGAAAGGGGAGGCCCCTCTCAGTCAATAATCATTTAGTAATGTTATCTTCCCTTCAAATAAATATGATTGTGAGTCATCCTACGGTCATTTTGGTATAGATTGTTGGTATAATCCTACAAATTATATAACCCCACTTGTTAGTAGTGTGAGACCGACCACTCGCAAGGTTAATGATCCTAGTGGTGTTAAGCTGACTAGGAACCAAAGACCCAAATCAGTTTGGGTTCCTGAGGTAAAGTAATTTATGCTTGTAGGTATGTCCAAAGGCCAATTGAACTCCAATCTAGCATTTAAATAGTGGATGCTGTCGGCACATGATCGGGACAAGAAGCCTTTTGCGTGATTATATCCCAGTCAAAGATAGACCAAAAGTCATCTTTGGTGGGTCAGACAGGGGAACTACTAAAGGCTATGGTATGATTTCCAACAGCGTAGTCTCTTTCACAGACGTGGCTTATGTTGAAAGATTACACTATAATCGTAGAAGCATAAGTCAGTTATGTGATAAAGGCTACATCGTTGAGTTCTACAAGGACAAGTGTTTGATAAAGTCATTTTCAAATTTGGAGACAGTCTTAACAGGCACCCGGAGCAGAAATATTTTCTGTTTAAATTTTCTTTATTTAGACAATTCTACACCAGTATGTTTTCTTGCAAAAGATAGTGCGTCTCTCTGTGACCAATGACACAAGATATTAGCACATATTAATTTCAAAACCTTAAATATGTTATTCTCTCACAACTTAGTGCATGATGCCGCCAATATTATGTGCCTTAAAGAGAGTCCATGTCATGTGTGCCAAATGGGTAAGCAGATAAGGACTACCTTCAAGGGTATTACTGAAAAGGATTCCTGTAGAAGTTTATATTTACTTCATATGGACTTATTCAGTCCTATGCCAATTCATAGTTTAGGAGGTAAAGTATATACGTTGGTAATTATTGATGACTATTCCCTTTTTACTTGGGTGTTTTTTCTAAAACACAAGTCAGACACTTTTAATGCTTTCACCAATTTTGTTCGGCAAATTCAGAATGAATTAAACTGTTCTATAGTCAAAATAAGAAGTGAGCACAGAACAAAATTTGAGTCTGGTGCCATGACAGAATTATGTGGAAGTCAAGGTATCTTTCATGATTTTTCCTCCCCGCACACTCCACTACATAATGGAGTTGCGGAGAGAAGGAATAGAACCTTAATTAAAGCATGTACAACTATGTTGAAGGACGTTTCACTTCCGGAGTACTTCTGGGCTGAAGCAGTCAACACAGTGTGTCACGTGCAAAATTGAGCACTTATCAACAAAAGTCATCGTATGACTCCCTATGAAGAATTGATGGGAAGAAAACTGACTGTGTCCTACTTTAGGATCTTTGGCAGCAAGTTCTTCGTACTTAATAATGGGAAGTATTACCGCACAAAGTTTAGTGAAAATTTTTTAGATGGTATTTTTGTAGGCTATAGTAGTCATAGTAAGACATATAGGATTTTTAACAAGAAAAATCTGGTGGTAGAAGAGACCATAAATATTGTATTTGATGAGACAAGCATGCTCCATAGCAGCTCGTCTAATATTGTTGGTGCAGATGCAGGTACCAGGTTCAAGGAGCTAAGTTTGGATGAAGCTGTAAATATCACCCAGCAGATCAAATCATTGGAGAGTTAGGCGACGGTGTTAGAACCAGAAGAGGTACATCTAATGAGATTATGCATCTTATTTTTCTATCTCAGGTTGAGCCAATGATGTTTGAAGAAGAAAACAAAGATGCTTTGTAGATATTGCTAATGCAAGAGGAGCTCAATAAGTTTGAACGATGCAAAGTGTGAGAGTTTGTACCCAGACCCAAGGGACAGAACGTGATCGGCACCAAGTGGATCTTCATAAACAAGCACGACAAAAATGGATTCATTACCAAAAATAAAGTCATGCTTGTATCTCAAGGATACAGACAAGAAGAAGGGATCGACTTTTAGTAGGCCTTTGCTCTAGTGGCTAGGCTCAAGGCGATCAGGTTGTTTCTTGCATATACTGCCCTCAAAGGCTTCACCGTCTACCAAATGTACGTGAAGTCAGCATTAAAAAATGAGAATTTGAAAGAGGAAGTATACGTAGCGCAACCCCCAGGTTTTGTCAATTCTAATTTTGCTGAACATGTTTTCTTTTTAAATAAAGCTCTATATGGCTTAAAGCAAGCTCCCCAAGCTTGGTATGAGATGTTGTCTAGATTTTTCCTTGAGAACAAGTTCATAAGGGTAAAGATAGACAAGACATTATTTCTTAGGGAAGTAAAAGGCAAGATTCTGCTAGTGCAAATCTATGTTGACGATATTATATTTGGCTCTACGGATGACAACCTTTGCAAAAAGTTTTCCAAACTCATGCAAGAGAAGTTTAAAATGAGCAGTATGGGAGAGATGAAGTTTTTCTTAGGACTTAAGGTGAAGCAATCTGACGATGAATTTTTCATCTCTCAGACGAAGTTCACCAAGTAGCTTCTTAAGAAATTCACAATGGAGAACGCAACCCTTATGAGGACTCCAATGGGTTCAACAATGTCTCTGGACAAGGATGAGAAAGGGAAATCTTTTGATGAAACCAAGTACAGATGCATAATTGGATCCTTGCTCTATCTCACTGCCAATAGACCAGACATAATGTTCTCAACATGTGTCTGCGCTAGATTTCAGGTGAACTCTAAGGAATCTCATTACGTCACTGCACAACGGATTTTAAGATATCTTAAGGGTACACCCAATCTTGGCTTATGGTACCCGAGAAATAATGTTGTCGAGCTAATTGCTTTTTCAGATGCTGATTTTGTAGGAAGCAGGGATGACAGGAAAAGCACTTCCGGGACGTGCCAATTCCTCGGAAGATGGCTTATTTCATGGAGTAGTAAGAATCCAAATTGTGTGGCAACCTTTACTGGCAAGTCAGAGTATATCTCTACGGATCAGGAATCAACTCAAAGACTATGACTTGAAGTTCAAAGAGATTCTAATGTATTGCGACTAATCCAGCGCAATAGCGTTGGCGAATAATCCAGTTTCTCACAGCCAGACAAAGCATATCGAAGTGCATTATCGCTTCTTCCGGGAGTATATGGAGAACAAGGATATAGCCCCAGCTTTGTCCTGATGGATAAGCAGGTTGCAGACATTTTTACAATGCCGCTAGACAAGGCCGAGTTCTCGTTTTTCGAAATGGAACTAGGCATGCTGAAAATAGACTAATGAAGAAGACCAAGCAAGCAGGAACACACTCGAGAAATACTTTAGAAATGCAGAAATTTATCCAAAGCAAATTCGTTAAGTATCGGTCAGCCCAAGTCGTCGATTCGTTGGATATTCGCTAGATACTCGTCGAATATGACTCGGCTTTTTGCAAAACTCACCGAATTCAACTTAGGGAAAAATCTTCTCTTTTTATATTGAATCCAAAGAACCGCAAATTTCAGGTACGCGCCTTCTAGGTAAATTTAAAAAATTATATATATATAATAAAATTAAAGGGGGAAACCGCACTTCACATTTCGTCGAAACCATTCCACCGATTCGCAAAACAGAATTCCGAGTCTTTTGCTCCCGCGATTCCATTCATCGTCTTACTCTAGTGGATCCAGCACTTCACTCTTCTTCTTCCTCGATTAGTTTTGTGAACTCCATCAAAGCCCTAGCCGATAGTAGAGCAAAGCCTTCCAGGCAATTTCGTGCTTAAGCGTGATCCCGACACCTCATTCTCGGCGACACTCGCCAATTTCGATAGCTACGGAATTCCAGTGCAACAAAAAGTTCATTCCAGAATTCAGTTTTTATGGCTCCCAGAAGCACAAGTGGTCTGCTAGGGGGAGGAGAGTTGGTCAGAATAGGGTTTGCCTCTGCTTTAGATGAATTCAAAAATATGATCCTCATGCTGGAGACTACTGGACTTTCCTTTGTCCTAGAACATCCATGCAAGGTTCTAGACAAGGAAGTTCTCGAATTCTTCCATAATGCCAAGCTCCGTCATGAAGATACAGTCATCAAGAGCAAGGTTCAAAAGACCGAATTCAAAGTGAAAGCGTCACTCCTCTCAAGGTACTTGCGGCTTCTTACTCGTGAAGAAGCCAACTACCAAAAAGAGGATGACTTCACTAGTACTTTCCTGTTCTATGGACTGCCTCAAGGTACCAAAGCAGTTAAGCGCAAAGGTATGAACAAATAAGGCAAGCTCCTATCAGATAACATGGGAAAGGTGCTCCTGTGCAAGATTGGGTCCCATGACTATCTATCCAGTGAAATGTTCAAGGCCCTGGTAGCCATCATCTGCAGAAAGATAATTGATTGGGGTACTCTGGTATTTGAGAAGATAAAGGACAACCTGCGCACTCCCAACTTTGGGAGGATTATCAGCTTGTACCTGAATCAACTGGATAGTGACAAGTTTGATATGACAAAAGGTGTGCCTATCCATCACCTGAAGAAGATTGGCTCCACTATGTTCTTTAGGTAGGATAGGAGGATCATCAGGCTATGGGAGCCCCAGATTTGCCTATGGAGGAGGAAGAACAAGTACCTGATGTACAGATTCCTACTCCACACCCTAGTGAGATTCCTGATAGCTCGAGTATAGGAATTGAGAGGGAGCCAACAGAAACACAAGTGGTCACTATCATAGTTCCCTTGAGTGTGCCATCAGAAACAGCGATAGAAGTTCCAAATACAGTTGTTTTAGCTCCAGTGTCAGCGCTAGTCCCAGCTACTCCAACTATAGAGGAAGAGTCTGCAGATCTGCTCTTTGAGGTGGCTGGTATACGTCTTGCAGTTGTCTCTAAGATTGTGCCTGCTACTGCTATGAAAGTGGTTGCTGAGGAAGTGGATCCAGCTCCATATGAGCAAGATGATGTTGATGAAATGGATGATGATGCTCCTACTGATGATCTTATTGTTCAGGATTATGAGGTTTAGAATGATTCTGATGAAAATTTGGTTGTTGCTGATAAGACCTCTAATATTGTTACTGATTTTGTTACTGAGAAAGTGTTTGTGCAAAACTTGCTAGTCCCTCTCTCTGAGGTTACCCCTACTGCAGTGTCTGAGGGGGAGGCGACTCAGTCCCTAATTTCAGTCTCTACTCAGGTTGACAGGCTCATGCGCAACCTACAGAAGAGAATTGGCAAGATGTCGGGTGCCACTTCAGTTGTTCAAGGGGAGGTGGTCACTATATCTGATGCGCAAGGAGATACAGTAATGCAGACTCCTGCCCTTATTACTACTACTCCATTTCTAGATGTTTCATGCTCAAGTTCTTATAATTTGATTCTGAAGGCAGTTGAAGCGATGAAAGCGAAACAACAAGCTCAGTTTGATGCTTCGTTGGAGAAAGTTGTAAAATGGGTTAAAGAATCTAAAATTGATGTTTTTAGTTGTTTACCTAAATCACCTAAAGGGGGTGGATTGGTGAGGTCTGCGTCTTTTTGTGGAATGAAAACTTGAAAGAACGGAGCGCAAAAAATAAACAAACAAGCCACAAGAGACACAAGATTTATAGTGGTTCCCCAACCTTGGGTACGTCCACTCTCCACCTCACCGATTTAGTAACATGCTAGACTCAGCTACTTCACTATTATCTCGGATTGAAAACCAATCCTACAACTTGAAGCAACGCCCTGCAACTCGGAGTCAAAACGCTCCAACAAAAATTCTCGGAGAATAAAGCTCCTACAACTCGGAGAAAAATCTCCTACAAGATTAAAGATGTTGTACAAAAAAATATACAAACAAATATAATTCCAGATCCGAGTCTTCAGCCTTTCTTCCTTCTTAAAACTAAAAGCTCTGTCAGAAATAGATCGAAGAAGACTGTGACGAAATATCTGTATCTGAAAACTTAGGTTAAACACGATTAAGAAATAGATCTGTAGAGGTTGAACGCCTTGATCTGTTAATGCCTTCTTGTTCTGAATCACTTAGATCGGAGAAGAGCAGCGACGAGAATGACGATGAAGAGCGGCGTCTTTCCCGATTTAGAATGAGTAGTACGATTCAGAATTCTTGATTTCGTGTGTTAGGGTAAGTAGATTTGATAAGGGCTTTTATAGGGCAAGCCTAATGGTCATAATCATAAATGACTTGACACGTGGACCAATAAGAATCGAGATTAAATTTGAAAACATTTCCGTCTGGACTTAACGAAAATTCAGGAATTAAACTGCATTTCTCGAGTGAATAACAGACTACTCGAGAACAATTGCTGTTTCTCGAGAAGAGGATGTATGGTTCTCGAAAAAAAGTCCTTAAGGAAAACACGGGAAATGATTTCTGGCTTCTCGAGAAATAACTTCTATTACTCCAGAACTAGATAAAGACTTCTCGAGAACTAACTTCTATTACTTGAAAACTACATAAAGACTTCTCGATAACTAACTTTACTTCTCGAGAACAAATAGACTTTTCGAAACTTAACTTCTTCTTAATCGATTACTAGTCTTCTGCTTTCTCGAGACAAGGCTTGGCCTTCTCGATTAATGGCTTATGTTACTCTAGTACAAGACTTAGAAAATTTCTGAAATGATTTTTGAGATAACTCGAGATGAAGGTAAGTCTTTCTCGAGTACTCCATGACTTTCTCGAGTACTAAACAAAGCCTTATCGAGTAATAGTTTCTACTACTCGAGTACTACACTGAGCAGACTCGAGAAATCATTCCAACACTACTCGAGTACAAGATGTCCTTCTCGAGTAATGGACTTAGATAAATTTTGATTTTCTGAAAAATATTTTCTTCAAGGTATACAACAACTATTCATTCTTCCATTACATTAGTACTTTGAAAATAAAGTGTGTCCCAATAGAGATGTTACACATGAGTCAACACCATGGATCACATAATGAGGGATTATATTGTATGGTCCTATGTTTGGTGACTCATTGTAGACTGACATTAGTCTACACTTGGTAATTATAACCTGCAAGCACTCAACTTGAAAAGAGCATCAAATACAAAATTAATTCATCTTAGTTCAAGGGTGACTTCATACAAATCTAGGTTATTGTGGATATAATATTCAATAATCTCCCCTTATTTATAGAAGTCAGAACCCTCTACACTAAGGTAAATTACATCAAGATAAACAAAACAAAATAACTAGAAAACAAAGTAATAATGAAAAATGCTAAGCAATGAAAAATCAGTTCATCAAAATTAAAATATTTACATTTATAGATATTGTCCATAAAAAATCTAAATCCACAAAATCTCATAAAGAAAGTTCAGATCTTCTTCTATTGCTTCTTGTTTTGCTATTGTTGCTGTCTCTCTTTCTAATCCAACTGTCTCTTCTGATAACTGTAAGGTTTAGGATAATACTTGGTAGGTTTGGGAGGAGCCTTTGGGGTTGTTCTTGCAATACTCTCTATCATATAATCTTCTCTTGGTGGTTGTAATGATACAAGTCCCATTCATGGGGGTTGTAATGATCATTTCTATTTTCATTAAAATAAATAACAAGTTTAAGAGTATCATGAATTAGAGATTTTGAGGTTGGGCTCCATATTTTAGCAAATTCTTGGGCTTTCCTTCTTTCAGCCTCTAGATTAGGAGTTGACCTGCTAGCAGAGGCACCATCACCATAATTTATTTTCTTATGAGTTAGAATTTCTGGAGGATGAATTTGAGGAATTTCTTGATTTGACCAAACTTGTGAATATTCTACAGGAGGAGCTTCTTGAACTTCTGGTCTTGGAGAGAATGTTGGCATTGGGGCAGAAGGATGCTGGGCAGTAGGATTGAGATGATGTGAAATAACATTTGGATCAACTTGAAATTCACGGAAAATTTGGTTGTGCATCCAAACTGCTGTATCATAAGTGTGAAACTTGACACCATCAATCTGGTTTTGAACATCAACATGTATTTCAGTTAGCTTTCCTTCCCAAAGGGTTTTCCTGTTATTATTAGATTTTTCTAGGTATTCTTTGACTAAACTCTCCCCCTTTCTGACTTCTATAGATAGTGTGTTGATGACTTCCTCTTTGAATTTACCAACCTCTTCATAGGTCTTGAAGTTATGAACTTCAGTATTCTTTTCTAATAGAATCTGATTATTTGTCAAAGATACTGATTGATCTATCACCTGACCAATACTGGTAATGGTGTGATCTAGAGCTTTCCCACCTATTTTGAACAGGTGTTTATGCTCATCAGTGTTGTGCTGAATCTCAGCAAATTCTCTACTCATTTCTTGCTCGAGAGCGGTGACTTTATTTGTGACGGCCTTGAGAGACTTATAAAAATACTCTCTCTATTGTTTTAGCATGAATTCAATCTTACTAATAATGGTATTATCAGGAGTGTCTGAAGCTGGAACTAGAGGTACTATTGGAGCTATCCATGGATGTATTTCTTCAATGATAACTGAGCTCTGGGCTCTTGTGGTATGAATCATGACATCTCCTTCCTCACAAAGAATAGTATGAAGGGAGAAGTCTAGTCTTTTGAGGGAAGCTTCAGCTTGTTTAGGAGTTGCTTCTTTTTCATCAAAAAATTAAAACTAGCTCTTCTTCATGCACATCTTCAGTAGGAGACTGAGGGTGAGGCGATCCTGGTTCAGAATGATTGTTTGATGGAGATGGTTTTTATGAGGAGATTTCTCTGCATATAGCGGGGAAAGAGG
Source organism: Platanthera zijinensis (assembly GCA_039513925.1). NCBI lineage: Eukaryota > Viridiplantae > Streptophyta > Magnoliopsida > Asparagales > Orchidaceae > Platanthera > Platanthera zijinensis. Next base: position 155,588,017 of record CM077093.1, read on the forward strand.
TTCTTTCGAAGTGAGTACCTCAATCATTCTAGTGATATCATCTTCTGTAGAAGTGACTTGTTCTTCAACTTGGGCATCTGTAAGAATTTATTCATTAGGCAGATCAACATCAATAGGACCTAAGTCCTCTGTTTGGGTAGAAATGTTCTAAGCAGCAGCAGATGGAGTGACATCTGGAGGAAGATCAGAATGACTTGCCTCTGGGATTATAGGAGCAGACTGCCCCTCAGCAACTGCACCTGAAGTGTCGACCACTTGATGTAAAGGGGAAGATGGGGTCCTGTCCTCATCCTCTTGGAAATCATGGGATTTGGCAGCTTGTGCAGGGTTCTGAAGCTTAAGTTCTTATCTTTGAATGGTGGAAATTTAGACTTTCTTTATATGATGCAGAGAAGTACCTTTAGAGAAATAAAAAACTTCTGGCTTGTGTTCATGAAGGAGAAGAGAGACAATCCTGCCAAAATTTGGTGTCTTAATGTTGTCCTTGATTTTATCAAAAATCATCATGCCCCATTGAAACTTCTTCCTGCATATCACTGTTGTCATCATATCAAAGAAATCATTTGTAATGAAACTAATTGAACTGGTGTGGCATAGAAGGATTTTTCTAAGTATGTCAACAAGGAGCTTGCTCCTTGCATTTAGATCAGGTCAGCGAATGGTGCATACACCAGTAGAGACACCACAGAATCTACAGGCCTGATCGTAATCATCAATAGTTAGGTCATCTTATTCATCAATGATGGGCAACTGAAGTAGCTTAGAGACTATTGGAGTAGTTAGCTTAACCTCGATTCCACGAACCTTGAACTTGAGAATCTTCCCATTCCTCTTAAATTTGGCATTCTGGAAAAATTCTTCAACATCTGGAAGTAAAATTTTGCACGGGTGTTCAAAAATGAATGTAAGTCTGGCGGTTTCCAATAATAGTAGAACGTTGCGGAAATCATCTGACAGATCGGCTATTCCAGTAGAAACGAGTTCACTACCATTCCAACCTTCGACATAGGGGCCATTGATCGAGGGAGATGAACTGAAATCCTCTTTCTGAGAGAAAACACTGAAGCGGCGACAAGAGGGTGACGACGACAGAGAAGACAAAGAGTTTTCCTTTTTCTCGAGAAAGGGTTTGAGAGATCGGATAATTTTGGATTTTTCGAACTGAATCTATTTATATAAGTTTTAATTTATGATGATTAAGGAAATAATAATAGTAACATAACTGAAAATATGGCGGTAGTAGCGTCTGGGTGTGAATATCAAATATTTGAACTTGACACTGAAAAACGGCATCAAACTTCTCGAGAGGTAGGTCTTTTCTCGAGAAAAGTCAAGAAAGTTCTCGAGTAGAGAAGTGCTTTCTCGAGAAGCAGTTCTTAAGTTCTCGAGAATCAATCTAGTACTCGAGAAGTATTTCTCGGGAGTCAGCTTGGTTCTCGAGTGGTAATTTGTAGTACTCGAGTAGTAAATGTCTTCTCGAGAAATGAAGTCTAGAGAAGAATTTTCTTGAATTCTTGAAGTATATCCCAATCCTTTAACTCTATTGAGAGACCTTCTTCATTCTTCCTTGTATAGTATTCCAAGTTCTGTTTTGAAGAACGATAACTTGGCCTCGTCCAGTGGCTTCGTGAAAATGTCTCCAACCTGCTTGTCAGTTGGAACATTCTAGAGATTGATGTCTTGATGGCCGCAGAACAGAGACCGACTGTGGGTGTTCGAAATGGTCTGATTCTGCAGGCCGAGTTAGAAGATTGAGTTTTCTAACGAGAGGAGGCAAGTTCACCTATCGCATAGTACTCGGTATTCGGGAGAATACCGAGCTCGTATTGTTCTCGGGGGTGCGTTGATTATATTTACTCTTCCAGAAAGACTATTATCTTACTATCAGTAAGGTGGGATTTTTAGTTAAATTAAAACGGAAAGAAAACAGAGCTGAATTTTACTTAGATTAATTCGATGACGGGTTAACGCTCGGCATCGAATCGGATTAAGACTAAAATAATTCTAAACAATTATTGAACTCAGTTTTTAAATTAATAAAAGGCACTTGACTGTGGAGGTTCCATAAACATGAGCTCACCTTGGTCTAGGGATATCGCTCACCTGGATGCTAAGGCTATTCGACTGAACATTAGTCCGACGAAGGATTCCCCTTAACGCCCGCATTACGCTAAGAACCCCGTTATTGGGTGGGGAACCCAATCCGGCAGAACTACACTTCTCCTCTTTCGAGGGGGCGTTCGCAGTTTGCTTTACCCAAGGGGGATCAGTCCATACGTGCAGCCTCTCGGCGTTGCATATGGATAACGGAAATAGAGCCCACACATCGATAATGTGGTCCTATGCATCGTTAACCCGGGGCAAACCTTAAGTCCTTAAATTAAAATAAAAATAAAGTTCTTTAATTATTTTAAATCATTTTATATGTCCCAATGCTCTTCGATGCCGAAGGCTAAAAGAGATTAGCAACTCATTGGTATGGGGACGGTTTTATGGTTTTTAGTGAAGCGTGAGTTTGAATTTAAGTACTAAACAATTATAAGAGAAAATAGAGAAAAATAAGGCGTTTAGATAAAATTGAAAAAAAAAACTAATTGATGCAGGCACTCATGCACACTTCAAAAACATAAAAAATTTAAATAAAGCGAGTCCTACTTGAATGAGTAGGCGAGAAATAAATGCAAGTACAAGTCCAACTCAAAACTGAGTAGGCGATAAATTAAAGCGATGCGTAATTTAACAATTAACGAGTAGGCAAAAATAAATGCATAAATAAAAAGAAACTAAGTTACAAAAAATGAAAATTACAAGTCCCACTCAAATGAGTGGCCGGAAAATTAAAGCAGACCGCCGTTTAAATCTTAACGAGTAGGTGGAAATAAATGCACACACGCACACACTTTACATAATTGAGAAAGCGATAAACAAAACATGAAAAGTTATCACCTACACTCACACAGTCTACATAAATGAATAAAGCAATAAAATTGCGAGTCCCGACTCAAATGAGTGGGCGGGAGAATGAAAGCAATAAAACTATCCTCATACACTCACACACACATTGAAATAACACAAAATGAAAGTTACCTAAAAATTAAAACTACAACTTTTCTACCATTAAAACTTGCAAAAACAAATAAAAATATGAAATAAAAATTAAAGAAGCAAAATTTTTTGAAAATAAAGTTGAAATCAAAGTTGTTGAAAAATTAAAACGTTTACAATTTCATCCTTAGGATTTCATAAAATGATTAAAAAGTGAAAATAAAAATTAAAGGAACAAAAAGGTTTTACAATCCTAAAACAAAGCTAAGTAAAAAAAAAGTAAAACAAAACACTTTAAAACCTCTTTTATAATTTCATAGGAATGAAAATATAAGCCTTTAAAAAGTTTTCAAAATACTTTGATTTTGAAAGGAAAACTTAAACAAAATTTTGGCATTATAACAACTCATTTTTAGATAAAAACCTATAATGAAACCTAACATTACAACTAACTAAGTGCATTAAAAAACAACAATTACTCTCATACACACACACACACTTTTTCATAAAGATGAACAAAGATGAACATAATGATTAAAAGAAGAAGAAAAAAAATGAGCCACCCAAATCCATTTTCATTCCAAGTAGTGAGAAAAAAGAAAGAACATAATTTTTATTTCTATAATGAAGCTATTACAAACTATTACAAAGCTAAAGAGAAAGCTAAAACAAACATAAGAAGGGAGGGGGGACAAAGTTCTCCTTACATTGGATTGGAAATACCAAGGGCAGCCCACAAGAAGACACACTAAAATTGGCTCAAAAAAGTGAACCCTTGGGCATTACAGAAAATTTTTATTTATAGGCAAAATTTCGGGTGTGATACGCCCTGGTCACGGGCGTGATAGGGGGCGTGCCACAGCTACCGTGTTTGACTTGGCTTCTTCTGGCGAGCTGGCGCCATTCTGGAATGTTCGAGAAGGGCCACGTGGCGGTCACGGGCTTGACAGGCTTGTCACGGGCATGTCAAGTAGTGGTCGATGATCTTCGAGCGCCAATCGATGATTTGGAAGCTTTTGGAAGGAACACGTGGCGGTCATGGGCATGAAAGGCTTGGTCACGGGCATGTCGGGTGGCGTGACTTGGACAACTGGCAGTTCTGATGTCAACAACGTTGAGTGTAAAAAAGCATTGAGTGTCGACCTCGACACGGGCGTGATGGGGCTTGGACACGGGCGTGACATGATGGCGTTGAGTGTTGAACAGTAAAATCATTGAGTGTCGACTGGCCGAAGGCATTGAGTGCCTGACACGGGCGTGTCGGGCAATGACACGGGCGTGTAAAGTCAAATTTTGACTTTTTTCTGAATTTTTCTGGAAAACAAAAATAACTAAGTTAGAAATAAAATTTACAAAATATGAACAATTTATTGAACAAAACAAACAAAAAGGGCAAAAATAAAGTAAAGTATCATAATAATAATACTATAAAAGTAGGTATAATTACAACTTATCAAATACCCCCATACTTAAGCTTTTGTTATTCCAGAGCAAAAGTTTGAGGTGAACTTATAAGGAATAATTAAAAACTGTAAGTTTTGCTATCGCTAAATTAATTATCAGAGAGATCTAAATAAATATACGGGGTATAAAAGTTAAGTCCTAAAATTATGTAGATGATTTAAACAGGGCAAAAGTTTTGGCCAAAAGACTTCTTGATGTAATCAAATAGAAAGCAATAATTGTATTAGTTAGATTAACAAAAATAGTTCGGAATTATATGAACTTTAGCTTATAGGAGTTTTACCAGAAATACTGTAATTTATGAATTATGCTCTCAAAAAGATTTTTTTAAATTAATTCTAGTCATGAAATTGGCTAAGGGGGGTTGATGTTGGTTTACGAAGATGCTTGGATTTTGAGGCGAGGTAATTTTTTCTCGAACCTCCAATTTTTTTTTGATTTGGATGTTATAGGAAAACGAAATCTTATTTTCATTAACATGAATTTTTTTCTTCTTCATAATAAGAATTAACCCAATGTATATGTGTAGGAGTAATGAATTTTATCCTCTTACTCCATAACATATAATCTTTTTATTTATTGAGTGCCTATGTTTACAGAACAAAATTTTATTCCCATTGACAAAGGATCTTTTTGGGGGAAAAAATTTTATCATACCAAGTAGGTTTTGATAAGTAAGGGGAGAAAAGAGAACTAGATTTTTAATTAAAAAAATTTTTGAGAGCCACCTTTATAAATTGTACGTTCCAATTTTTTCAGAAAGCTAAAAGTAAGCATAATTGAATTCTATAGTCATTATTTTCTAACATAGTACACGTGCTCCTATCTATGAAAAATTAGATGTAGTGCCTAAAACGAGTCCCCTATTTTTAACAAAGTATAATAAATTTTTTAAAACTTAACCCCGGCTATTTAAATTTTTCAATCCATAATTAACAAACGAATAGTAGAACAAAGAATTGATCAAATTCGCATATAAATAAACTCAAAACAAAATTTTTGAATAGCAAGAAATTTAAGAATGATGCATTTAATTTATTTGTTTCATAAATTTTATATATATATTTTTTGAATTTATAAAGTTATTATATTTTTTATTATTTTTTTTTATATATTTATTTAATATATACATACTAAAGAAAAAAAATGCAAAAGTTTTTTTTTTGGATTTTTGAGTTTTGCGAATTTTTTAAATTATTTTTAAGTTTTGTGAAAATTTTTTTCGTATTTTTAAGAAAATTTTCATTCTATTTACAAAAATTTGAGAGAAAAAGAGAAGTTATTTACAAAGATGAGAGGGAAAAAGCGAGAGGGGAAAGAGAAAGAATATTTACAAAAAAATACTTACAAAAATTATTTACAAAATAATTTACAAAAAATATTTACAAAAATATAAAACTAGTTTGCCGCGAGATGACTCGTTATGTGGATGGCTCGATGAGCCGGATCTCGCGGACCGAGTTAAAAAAAGGGTCAAAGTTTCAAAACAGAACTTCAAAATATTTTTTTTTTTTTTTGTTTTATACATATTTTTTTTGATGTTTTGAAATTTTAATAATTTTTTTTTTGTTTTTTTATGTGAAAAAGAAAGTACGGAAATACCAAAATACCCTCATACTTAGTTTCAACATTGCCCTCAATGTTGTATGCTAAGCATGAGGAAAAAGATAGCAAGTATATGTACATAAAAGGAAAAAGAGGGGGCAGAAAACGTCCCTGATCCGCGCTCGGGGAAGCCCATTAGAAACCCTACAGTTATTAGAAAAATAGAAAACATAATAAATAAAGACGTAAATAAAAAAAAGATAAGTGTGGGGTGCCTCCCAGGAGTGCTTTGTTTATAGTCGCGTAGCTTGACTATATTGGCGGGGATTATATATGGAGAAGGGTTATGGTTTCGCTCCTACCGATCACAGGGTCGCACGCTATATAAGACTTTAACCGATGACCGTTCACTTTAAACGAGCCTTTTTCCGGGTGGGAGACGAGTATGGTCCCATATGGAAAAACTTCTTCAACCATGAAGGGGCCGAACAATCGCGATTTTAGTTTACCCGGGAAAAGCCTAAGACGTGAATTGTATAGAATGGCAAGATCGCCTGGAGAAAAAAAATTTGGGGCTTTCATTTTTCGATTGTGATATAACTTAAAACGCTCCTTATAGAACTTATTGCTCTCGTAAGCATTCGCACGCCATTCATCGAGATCGTTTAGTTGCAGTTTTCTATTCTGAGCGGCTAAATTAGCGTCGAGGTTTAAAATTTTTAATGCCCAAAGTGCGCGGTGTTCTAGTTCTACGAGTAAATGGCACGCTTTGTCAAAGACTAATCGAAATGGAGTACAACCGGTAGCGGTTTTGTATGCCGTTCAATACGCCTATAACGCGTCGTCAAGCTTAACGGAACAATCTTTCCTATTAAGTGAAACGGTTTTTTCTAAAATTCGCTTTATCTCTCGATTTACTACCTCAACCTGGCCACTTGTTTACGGGTGGTAGGGGGTGGCAAGTTTGTGAGTGACTCCGTATTTAGCTAACGTCTTAGCCAATAGAGCGTTACGGAAATGCGTTCCCCTATCACTAACAATTGTGTGAGGAGTGCCGAAGCGAGAAAATAATTTTTTTAGAAAAATAACGATGACTCGCGCATTGTTGGTGGGGAGAGCTTGCGCTTCCGCCCACCTTGATACGTAGTCGACCGCCACTAAAATATATGTATTTTTATAAGAAGGAGGTAGGGGGGCTACCAAATCTATGCCCCATAAATCGAAGACTTCGCATTCTAAAAACATGTTTTTGGGCAAAAAGTAGCCCGCCTCTAGCGCCTTCCTAGAGGTCCTGTTGGCTTGATAGTGTCCCCCGGCTGGACCCTCGTGGCAGTGCCTCAATATTTTCAAGCACTCCACACCCGCAATGCACCTTCGGACCGCTTGGTCCGCGCAGATACGAAAAATAAATGGGTCCTCCCAAAAGAAATTTTTCAAGTCAGAAAAGAATTTCTTTTTTTACTGACTTGAGAATTCTTTTGGAAGCACCCGTGTGACTAATTAGTTTGCAAAATTTGCGAACCAAGGCGAAGATGACAAAGGCGAACAAATGGCAAGAAGACATTCCTCGGGGAATCTGTCATTTATTTCAGATTCGACGAGTGCTTCCGCAACAGGATTTTCTAAACGGGAGAGGTGGTCTGCCGCTAGATTTTCCGCACCCTTCTTGTCCCGGATCTCCAAGTCAAACTCTTGAAGGAGGAGGATCCATCGAAGAAGGCGGGGCTTCGCGTCAGTTTTAGCTAGTAAATACTTAAGGGCGGAGTGATCGGTAAAAACGATAACTTTAGAAAGCGTTAAATACGAGCGAAACTTATCGAAGGCGAAAACGACGGCTAAGAGTTCTTTTTCCGTCGTCGTGTAATTCACTTGTGCGGAAGTGAGCGTCTTGCTAGCGTAATAAATAGGATGAAAATGCTTTTCTATGCGTTTACCAAGAACGGCGCCTAAGGCAATATCACTAGCATCGCACATGATTTCAAACGGAAGGGACCAATTAGGGGCCACTAGAATTGGAGAATTGATAAGTTTTTGTTTTATAAAATTAAAAGCAGACTCGCAATCGCTACTAAAGACAAAAGGTGATTCCTTTTCCAAGAGGTGACTAAGCGGCTTTGTTATTTTTGAAAAGTCTTGAATTAAGCGCCTGTAAAAGCCCGCGTGGCCTAAGAAACTCCTAATAGATTTTATGTTAGTCGGCTGAGGAGGCTTTTCTATGATTTCTACGTTGGCCTTATCGACCTCTATCCCCTTAATCGAAATCTTATGACCGAGGACCAAACCTCCTCGAACCATAAAGTTGCACTTCTTCCAATTTAAAACAAGATGCGTGTCCTCGCATCGCTGGAGGATACGATCGAGATTACGAAGACAATCCGGGAATGAGCATCCGAATACAGAAAAGTCATCCATAAATACTTCCATAATATCTTCTACTAGCTCGCCAAAGATTGCTAGCATACATCTTTTGAATGTAGCTGGCGCATTGCAGAGGCCAAATGGCATTCTTCGGTAGGAGAAGGTGCCAAACGGGCAAGTAAAAGTTGTTTTCTCTTGGTCTTCGGGGGAAATGGGGATTTGAAAAAACCCCGATAAATCGTCGAGAAAACAATAAAATGGATGACCGGAAAGACGCTCGAGAATCTGTTAAAGGAACGGTAGTGGGAAATGGTCCTTGTGGGTGGCATCATTAAGTTTGCGATAATCGATACACACACGCAAACCCGTAACAGTACGAGTTGGGACGAGGTCGCTGTGCTCATTCGCCACTACGGTCAGACCGCCCTTCTTGGGCACGACATGAATGGGACTAACCCCTGCACTATCAGAAATGGGATAAATAATCCCCGCATCTAATAATTTAATTATCTCATTTTTCATGACATCTTTCATGTTTGGGTTAAGACGTCACTGCGGCTGAATGGTTTTGCGGCAATTATCGTTTAAGAAAATTTTATGAGTGCAGAAGGAAGGGTTAATCCCCTTAAGGTTAGAAATTTGCCACGCAATTGCGTGGCGATGTTTAAGCAAAACCTCCAATAAATCGGAGGTCTCCGAATCGCTTAAATGCGAAGAAATGATTACTGGGAGTGTATCATTTTTCCCCAAAAAGGAATATTTGAGGGATTCGAGTAATGGTTTGAGATCTAGGGTGAGCGGTTCTTCTAGCGAGGTTTTAGTGCTAATTTCTTTTGAATCAATTGGTTCAAAAGGAATATCCGTAGACGCGTCCTCATCGCAATAAAAAATTTCGAGTGAAAAAATATCTTCGTTCAAAAACTCGGACTCGAAAACTGGAGAAGAACAATCTCCATAAAAAGAATCTAAAGAGTAGCAGAAATCGTCTCTCGGCGACGAGACTTCCATTGAGGGGTTAATAGAAAAAGTAACTTGGTCGTCTCCTACCCGAAGGAGAAGATTACCGTTACTTACATCGATTAGCGCACGTGAGGTTGCGAGGAAAGGGTGACCGAGTATTATTGGTACCTCGGCGCCTTCCTCGATGTCTACGATGACGAAGTCCACCGGGAAGGTGAACTTGTCTACTCGGACAAGGACATCCTCAACTACCCTGATGGGGAACCTAACCGAGCGATCCGCTAGTTGGATGCGCATATTGGTAAGAGCAGGAGTACCCAAACCTAAACACAGGAAGAGCGAGAACGATATCAAATTAATGCTCGTGCCTAAGTCTGCCAAGGAGTATTTTACTAATACATTGCCAAAAAGGCACGAGATGGAAAACCGTCCCGGGTCATTTTGTTTTGAGGGCAACTTATTAGTAAGAGCTGCCGAGCAGACAGCGTTAAGAGAAATATGTGAAATATCTTCAAGTTTTCGTTTGTTAGAAAGAAGCTCTTTTAAAAAATTTCATACTTAGGCATTTGCGAGATGGCCTCGTAAAAAGGAACAATAATATGGATTTGTTTAAGTAATAAAATAAATTTTTCATATTGCGCGTTCACTCGCTCGTTATCTAATTTATGCGGGTAGGGCAACGCCTTGTTTAAAATAGTTTTGTCCTTTAACATTGGTAAGGGCTGCGTAATCGAAGAAGAGGGAAGATGGGTCGGAGGTGAAATATGTACCTGAGGATCGATCCGTTTCTGATCGACCACCTCCTTACTGCTACGGAGGGTTATAGCGTTGGCATTGTCCCTTGGATTGGGCTCTATATTCCCTGGCAGTGCCCCCAAAGCGCGTTCCGACATAAGTTGCGCCAGCTGTCCAACCTATATTTCTAAAATTTTAAGCGATCCGGTGATGTTCCGAATATTGGACTCGTTGGACGCAACATATCGATTAAAATTTTCCTCCAACGAAAGAGGCTTCGGAGGAGGGGACGGAAAAGAGAGCGCAAAAGGAGGGGGAGGAGGGCGTTGCGCGTTATTCGGGTTACTCCATGAGAAATTCGGGTGGTTCCTCCAACCCGGATTATAGTGGCTACTATAAGGGTTGTTTTGAAAGGAGGGACACACAAGATTCCCCATGTACTCTACGAACTCGTCGACCATGCAGGCATTAGGGGGGAGAAAACAAGGCGGAGTGGAGGAGGCAACAGACATCTCCGCCACCTGCTTAGTTACCCTTTCGACTTGAAGGGCTAACTGAGCAGTGGCATCCACTTCATAAAGGCCTGCCTGCTTATGGCGCGCCCGCGGCACATTCCACTTGTAGGCGTTCATAGTCATTTCTTCGAAAAGAGCCTGGGCGGCATCAGGGGTCTTATTATTCAGAGTGCCCCCAGCAGCCGCGTCAATTATTTGACGCATCTGACTGTTCAGTCCATTATAAAAAATCTGTACCTACAACTACGTTGGCAGCGCATGGTGCGGGAACCGGCGGAGAAATTCCTTAAAACGCTCCCAAGTCTCATAAAGAGACTCGAAGTCGTTTTGCACAAAGGAGGATATGTCCGCCCGCAATCTAGCAGTTTTTGCGGGCGGAAAATATTTAGTAAGGAATTTCTCTTCCAACTCCGCCCAGGTCGTGATTGATCCCCGCGGGAGGGAGACAAACCACTCCTTGGCCTTGGACTTAAGGGAGAAGGGAAAGAGGCACAAACGAATGGCGTCATCAGTGACGTCATTTATCTTGAAAGTATCGCAAATTTCTAAAAAATTAGACAAGTGGTTATTTGGGTCCTCATCCGGCTGTCCGTCGAACTGCACGGCATTTTGGATCATTTGTATAACACTTGACTTTTTTTCAAAATTATTTTTCACCACAGCATGCCAAACAATACTTGACCCCGTATCATCCAAGTTGGGTCGAGCATAGTAAGAGATTGTGCGCTCGGCCGCTTGAGCATTATTTGGGTTAGCCATAGAAGAGAAAGAGGGTAATCTGGTGGATTCTGCGGGGTCTAAAAAGGAAATTCGACGTAGAGATCGGATAAGCGCAAGAGAGCGATCGATCTCAGTGTCGAATTCAAGATTTTTAGAACTCGAAGGTTGTCCATGGGTCATACACCCTAAAAAACGAAGGGGGAAGGATTTTTTTTGTTATAAAATTTTTTATATTTGAAAATAAAGTAAAATTAATAGAGTCCCGGATTCGATATAACAACCGTGCTCCCCGGCAACGGCGCCAAAAACTTGATGGCCACAGAACAGAGACCGACTGTGGGTGGTTCAAAATGGTCTGATTCCGCGGGCCAAGTTAGAAGATCGAGTTTTCTAACGAGAGGAGGCATGTGCACCTATCACATAGTACTCGGTATTCGGGAGAATACCGAGGTCGTATTGTTCTCGGGGGCGCGTTGATTATATTTACTATTCCAGGAAGACTATTATCTTAATATCAGTAAGGTGGGATTTTTAGTTAAATTAAAACGGAAAGAAAAGAGAGCTGAATTTTACTTAGATTAATTCGATGACGGGTTAATGCTCGGCATCGAATCAGATTAAGACTAAAATAATACTTAACAATTATTGAATTTAGTTTTTAAATTAATAAAAAGCACTTGGCAATGGAGGTTCCATAAACATGATCTCACCTGGGTCTAGGGATATCGCTCACCTAGATGCTAAGGCTATTCGACCGAACATTAGTCCGACGAAAGATTCCCCTTAACGCCCGCATTACGTTAAGAACCCTGCTATTGGGTGGGGAACCCAATCCGGCAGAACTACGCTTCTCCTCTTTCGAGGGGGCGTGCGCAGTTCTCTTTACCCAAGGGGGATTGGTCCATACGTGCAGCCTCTCGGCGTTGCGTATGGATAATGGAAATAGAGCCCACACATCGATTATGTGGTCCTATGCGTCGTTAGCCCGGGGCAAACCTTAAGTCCTTAAATTGAAATAAAATTAAAGTTCTTTAATTATTTCAAATCATTTTATATGTCCCAATGCTCTTCGATGTCGAAGGCTAAAAGAGATTAGCCACTCATCGGAATGGGGACGGCTTTATGGTTTTTAGTGAAGCGTGAGTTTGAATTTAAGTACTAAACAATTATAAGAGAAAACATAGAAAAACAAGGCGTTTAGATAAAATTGAAAAAAAAAAGCTAATTGATGCAGGCACTAACGCACATTTCAAAACCATAAAGAAATTAAATAAAGCGAGTCCTACTCGAATGAGTAGGCGGGAAATAAATGCAAGTACAAGTCCTACTCAAAACTTAGTAGGCGGTAAATTAAAGCAATACGCCATTTAACTCTTAACGAGTAGGCGGAAATAAATGCATAAATAAAAAGAAACTAAGTTACAAAAAATTAAAATTACACGTCCCACTCAAATGAGTGGGCGGAAAATTAAAGCGAGTGTTGTTTAACTCTTAACGAGTAGGCAGAAATAAATGCACACACGCCCACACTATACATAATTGAGAAAGCGATAAACAAAGCATGAAAAGTTATCACCTACACTCACACACTCTACATAAATGAATAAAGCAATAAAATTGTGAGCCCCGACTCAAATGAGTGGGCGGGAGAATGAAAGCACTAAAACTATCCTCATACACTCACACACACATAGAAATAACACAAAATGAAAGTTACCTCAAAATTAAAACTACAACTTTTCTACCATTAAAACTTGCCAAAAACAAATAAAAAGATGAAATTAGAATTAAAGAAGCAAAAGTTTTTGAAAACAAAGTTAAAATCAAAGTTGTTGAAAAATTAAAACATTTACATTTTCATCCTTAAGATTTCATAAAACTGATGAAAAAGTGAAAATAAAAATTAAAGGAACAAAAAGGTTTTACAATCCTAAAACCAAGCTAAGTAAAAAAAAATAAAAACAAAACACTTTAAAACCTCTTTTACAATTTCATAGGAATGAAAGTATAAGCCTTTAAAAAGTTTTCAAAACAATTTTGATTTTGAAAGGAAGACTTAAACAAAATTTTGGCATTATAAAAACTCATTTTTAGATAAAAACCTATAATGAAACTTAACATTACAACTAACTAAGAGCATAAGAAAAACAACAATTACTCTCATACACCCACACACACTTTTTCATGAAGATGAACATAAGGATAAAAAGAAGAAGAAAAAAAAATGAGCCACCCAAATCCATTTTCATTCCAAGTAGTGAGAAAAAAAGAAAGAACATAATTTTTATTTCTATATTTAAAGCTATTACAAACTATTACAAAGCTAAAGAGAAAGCTAAAATAAACATAAGAAGGGAGGGGGGAGAAAGTTCTCCTTACATTGGATTGGAAACACCAAGGGCAGCCCACAAGAAGACACACTAAAATTGGCTCAAAAAAGTTAACCCTTGGGCATTACAGAAAATTTTTATCTATAGGCAAAATTTCGGGTCTAACACGCCCTGGTCACGGGCGTGATAGGGGGCGTGTCACAGCTGCCATGTTTGACTTGGCTTCTTCTAGCAAGCTGGAGCCATTCTGGAAGGTTCGGGAAGGGCCACGTGATAGCTGGCAATTCTGATGTCGGCAGCGTTGAGTGTAAAAAAGCGTTGAGTGTCAACCTCATCACGTGCAAGATGGGGCTTGGACACGGGAATGACATGATGGCTTTGAGTGTTGAACAGTAAAATCATTGAGTGTCGACTGGCCGAAGGCGTTGAGTTCCTGACACGAGTGTGTCGGGCAATGACACGGGCGTGTAAAGTCAAATTTTGACTTTTTTCTGAATTTTTCTGGAAAACAAAAATAACTAAGTTAGAAATAAAATTTACAAAATATGAACAATTTATTGAACAAAATAAACAAAAAGGGCAAAAATAAAGTAAAATATCATAATAATAATACTATAAAAGTAGGTATAATTACAACTTATCATGTCTCCATGCTTCACATACTCCCTAATAAAGTGGTACCTTAGCTCTATGTGCTTTGTCCTTCTGTGAGAGACTGGGTTGTTGGCGATTGCAATTGCACTGGAGGAGTCGCAAAACATTAGAATGTTCTTGAACTTCATGTTGTAGTATTCAAATTGGTTCTTTATCCATAGTAGTTGTGCACAACAACTGCCTGCAGAGATATACTCTGACTCGGCTGTTCAAATTGCGACACAATTCTGCTTCTTGCTTCTCTAAGAGATAAGACTTCTTCCTAGGAATTGATAAGTCCCGGAAGTGCTTTTCCTGCCATCTTTGCTTCCTGCAAAAGCTGCATCTGAAAAACTTATTAGTTCGCTATCATTACTGTTTGGGTACCATAAGCCAAGATTTGGTGTACATTTAAGGTATCTCAAAATATGCTTTGCAGCAGCGTAGTGAGATTCTTAGAGTTCACTTGAAATCTAGCACACACATATGTTGAAAACATTATGTTTGGTCTACTAAAAGTAAGATAGAGCAAGGATCCAAAAATTCTTCTATACTTGATAACATCAAAAGGTTTCCCTTTCTCATCCTTATCCCGAGACATACCTGAACCCATTGGAGTCCTCATAGAGGTTGCGTTCTCCATTCCGAGTTTATTAATTAACTCCTTAGTGAATTTCGTCTAAGAGATGAAAATTTAATCTTCAGATTATTTCACCTGAAGTCCTAAGAAATACTTCAGCTCTCCAATACTGCTATTTCAAACTTCCCTTGCATAAGTTTGGAAAACTTCGTGCAAAGGTTGTAATCAATAGAGCCAAATATGATGTCATCAACATAGATTTGCACTAGCAGAATCTTGCCTTTTATTTCCCTAAGAAATAATGTCTTATCTATCTTTACTCTTATGAACTTGTTCTCAAGAAGAAAGTTAGACAGTGTATCATACCAAGCTCGAGGAGCTTGTTTCAAATCATATAAAGCTTTAAACAAAAGATAAAGGTGCTCAGGATGGTTAGAATAAACAAAACCTGGAGGTTATTCCACAAACACTTCTTCTTTTATGTCACCATTAAGGAAGGTCGACTTCATGTACATCTGATACGCAGTGAAGCCTTTAAGTGTTGCATATGCTAGGAACAACCCGATTGCCTCCATCCTTGCTCCTGGAGCATATGTCTGATCAAAGTCAATTCCTTCTTCTTGTCTGTATCCTTGGGTGATGAGTCTGGCCTTGTTATTTATAATTGTTCCATCTTCATCCATCTTGTTTCTGTACACCAACTTTGTTCTGATAACGTTCTTACCTTTAGGTCTTGGAACAAGCTTCCAGACTTGGCAATGCTTGAATTGATTCAGTTCTCTTCCATTGTCATTATCCAAGATGCATCTGAGTTTGCTTCCTCAAAATTCTTTGTCTCAACCTGCGCGAGGAAACTTAAATATAGATTTTCATTAGTTGTACCTCTACGAGTTCTGACACCATCCCGGGGATCTCTTATGATTTGATCAATTGGGTGATCCTTCAAGTGTCTGAGCTCTAGGGTTCTTGCATCTTGATCTTCCTCTATTACTGGAGTTGCTTCATCAACTTGTATGACATCTTAATCATGGTGATCATCCTCTCTAATTAGGGTTGGAGTGGTGATCTTGTTGAACTTTTGAGCTTTTTCTTCAGTCGACTCATCCAAGTTTTATTCCTTCAGTCTTGAACCTGCATCTTAAATAAGCACACTAGAAGAACTGCCTTGTAGCAAGCTTGTCTCATCAAATACAACATTGATAGATTCTCTAATAACCAGGGTTTTCTTATTAAAAATCCTATATGCCTTACTATGGCTACTATAACCTACGAAAATACCTTCAAAACTCTTTTCACTAAATTTAGTCGTGTGATACTTCCCATTATTAAGTATGAAGAATTTACTACCAAAGATTTTAAAATATGAAATAGTCGGTTTACTTCCCTTTAGTAGTTCGTAAGGTGTCTTATTATGGTTCTTGTTTATGAGTGCTCGATTTTGCACGTGGCATGCAGTGTTGACGACTTCAGCCCAGAAATATTCCGGTAGTGAGGCAACACTCAACATGGTTCTGCAAGCCTCTATGAGTGTTCTATTCCTTCTCTTAGCAACTCTATTCTGTTGATGGTACGAGGAGAGGAAAACTCATGAAGGATACCAAGACTTTCATAGAATTCTGTCATGGCCCCAGACTTGAACTTTGATCCATTATCACTTCTGATTTTGACAACGGAGCAGTTTTATTCATTCTGAACTTACCTGAAAAAATTAGTGAAGATATCAAAGATATCTGACTTGTGTCTTAGAAAGAACACCCACACAAAGAGAGAGTAATCATCAACAATAACCAATGTATAATCCTTACCTCCCAAACTTCTAATTTGCAGTGGACCGAACAAGTCCATATAAAGTAGGTGTAAACACCTATTAGAATCTTTACTAATAATGCTTTTAAAAGTAGTCCTTGTTTGCTTGCCTTTTACACATGCGTGACAAGGTTTATCTTTAATGCACTTAACATTGGGTGCATCACGTACTAAATTAAGGGAAAATAATTTATTTATAATTTTATAATTTATATGTGCTAATCTCTTATACCATTGGTCACCAAGAGACGCGCTATCTTTTGCCAAAAAGCATACTGATGTAGAAGAGTCTATGCAAATAAAATTTAAACAAAATATATTTCTACTACGAGTGCGGGAGTTATAATTTATATGTGCTAAAATTCAAACACTTGTCTGCATGAAATTCTACTATGTATCCTTTATCACAGAACTAGCTTATGCTTATAAGATTGTGTTCCAATCCTTCAACATAAGCCACATCTGAGAAGGATACACTACCATTAGTAATCATACTGTAGCCTTTTGTGATCCCTTGGTCAGAACCTCCAAAGATGACCTTTAGTCCGTTCATGACTGAAGAGTAATTCTAGAGTAGGCTTCTAGTCCCGGTCATATGCCAAGAGCATCCACTATCCAAATATCAGATAGGATTTTTGGTGGCCTTTGGACATTCCTGCAAAAAGTAGAATCAAGTTGCCTTAGGAGCCCAAACTTGTTTGGGTCCTTGGTCTTTAGTGAGCATACTTCCCCTACGTGTGTTAACATTATGAGCGGTCTTTCTCACATTATTAACTTGAGGAGTTTCATAATATTTGGGGTTAAACCAGCAATCTATGGCAAAGTGACCAATTTTGCAAGAACACCAATAGTCAAACCTATTATATCTTTGCCTAAAGTTCTCCTACTTGACCTTTTGAGAGTGTGGTCTAGTAGGGGCAACAGACTTTGAGGTAGAAGCTTCGTGGTAATGGCACTCACATGACTTCTTCTCCTTGAGAGGCTTTTACACAACATGTTTAACTTTTGGAGCTTTCTTGATGTTATGACCATGACTATAAGGGTCGTTGCTCTGAAGAGTGATCTCCTTATAAGGTGCCTTGAAGACACTTTAACCAAAGTTCCGGGGATGGGTCCATCCTTGGTACCGAGACTTGGGCTCTACATAAGTAGGCCTAGCAAAGTGACCGTAGGATGAATCAAGATCAAACTCGTTTGTTGGAAAGATAACCTTTTTAAATTAAGTTTGGTCTTAAGGAGCTTTCCCCTTCTCCTTGGCTAGAGCTTTCTTGGCAGCCTTATTTCTTCTTTGGCGATATTTCTCCTAGAAGATTTACTAGGGGAAGCCACATGGCCTAAGCCAGCTCCTTTACCCTGAGTAGAGAATTCAGTCACAAATGGAAGGACTGTATTGGGCTTGGAGAAACTTTCAACAAGATTCTTTTCAGCAGCAAGTTTTTCTTCCAACTTTTGAATTATTTTATCCTTCAGGTTCAGGTGCTCGAGAGCTTTATTATACTCTACCATCGCATCATAGAATTCCTTCCTGAATGAGTCCAGCATCATGACTTCCTCCCTCAGATTGCTCTCCTAAGCCTTAAGAGATTTAATCTCCTTAGCTTGAGTCCTTGTGACTCTTCGATATTTATCGTAAGCCTTGATCAACTCTTTGTATTGTGTCAAGAGTTCAAATTCATCATCAGACAAATAGTCCTTATGATAATGGTCAGAAGAATCTGATTCCGAGAGAGGGGTATGAGAGTTTACCTTCCTAGTGAACGCCTTGATCGAAGAAGACTGCGGCGAAATCTCTGGATCTGAAAACTTAGGTTCAACATGATCAAGAAATAATCTGTAGAGGTTGAACGCCTTGATCTGTTGATGCCTTCTTGTTTTGAATCACTTGGATCAAAGAAGAGCAGCGGCGAGAATGACGATGAAGAGCGGCGGCTTTCCCCATTTAAAATGAGTAGTACGGTTCAAAATTCTTGATTTCGTGTGTTAGGGTTAGTAGATTTGATAAGTCCTTTTATAGGGCCAGCCTAAGGGTCATAATAATAAATGAATGCATATGTGGACCAATAAGAATCTAGATTTCCATCTGGACTTAACAAAAAATTATGGAAATCAACTGCATTTCTCGAGTGAATAACAGACTACTCGAGAACAATAGTTGTTTCTCGAGAAGAGGATGTATGGTTCTCGAGAATAAGTCCTTAAGGAAAACACGGGAAATGATTTCTTGCTTCTCGAGAAATAACTTCTATTACTCGAGAACTAGATAAAGACTTCTCGAGAACTAACTTCTACTACTCGAGAACTAGATAAAGAATTCTCGAGAACTAACTTTACTTCTCGAGAACAAATAGACTTCTCGAAACTTAACTTCTTCTTAATCGAGTACTAGTCTTCTGCTTTCTCGGGACAAGGCTTGGCCTTCTCGAGTAATGGCTTATGTTACTCGAGTACAAGACTTAGAAAATTTCTGAAATGATTTTGGAGATAACTCGAGAAGAAGGTAAGTCTTTCTCGAGTACTCCATGACTTTCTCGAGTACTAAACAAAGCCTTCTCGAGTAATAGTTTCTTCTACTCAAGAACTACACTGAGCAGACTCGAGAAATCATTCCAACACTACTCGAGTACATGATGTCCTCGAGTAATGGAGTTAGAGAAATTTTGATTTTTTGAAAAATATTTTCTTCAAGGTATACAACAACTATTCTTTCTACTATTACTTTAGTACTTTGAAAATGAAGTGTGTCCCAATAGAGAGGCTACACATGAGTCAACACCATGGATCACACAATGAGGGATTACATTCTATGGTCCTGTGTTTGGTGACTCATTTTAGACTGACATTGGTCTACACTTGGCAATTATAACCTACAAGCACTCAACTTGAAAATAGCATCAAAAACAAACTTAATTCATCTTAGTTCAAGGGTATCTTCATACAAATCTAGGTTATTGTGGATATAATACCCAACAGAAACTTTCATGCACAATGGCCTTGCCGAGGCTAAAATTCTGGTTGAGAAACTTGATCCAAAGCTAGATTCGTTGCTTGTTAAGGGTGGCAAAGCTATCAAGCTGAACATGCAAGGGCTCAAGTATACTACAAATGTTGTGAAAATTGTTGATACGAATACTCTCTCCATGGTGGATGCGCACAATAGTTCGATGGCACATTTTGGCACTTCAATGAAATCTTATGCCAATGTCATTGCTGCCGAAGCCAAAAGGGGGAGGTTGCCCTGACAGTTAAGCTGGATGATGTGGGAACTTCCTTGATGGAAAACTTCAAGGCATCAAATGATTATAGCTACGACAATTTTGTATTGTTATATGGTAAAATATTCAACTCTCAAGTTACTGCTATGCCTGCTCATGTTGACGTTCATCCTGCTCCGAATTACGCTCAATATTGGAGACACTCAGGACATCTCCTAGGTTCATGTTGCTGCTGTTGATGCTGTATTTCCAGACGTTCAGGTTGCTGCAAATATTTCTCTTTCTGTGTACAAGAGAAGAAGATATGGGGAAGGCCCGTCCAAAGTCAAGCCAGAACCATTCAAAGAAAAGCCCAATAGAGAAATTGATGGAGCCGACTTCCCACGATATATCGCCAAGGAGCATCCTCCCTCTGATGATGATGGTGACCTGATTGATGGAGACGATGGCCCGCAACATTTTAAAGACGGCGATGGCATGCTTACGGATGTTCATGTGGAGCATCGCCATAATACCCGTCCTGAACGCAAGCCAACATATTAATAATAATTAATAATTTTTATTAATTAATTATTATTAATTATTAATTAATTTTTATGCTCTGTTTTATTTTTGCAATGTTATTTAATTTCATGTTTTAATTTCCATTTCATGTGTAATGATGGGTGCGTATAACCATCATGTATTATTTTGATTATTTCATTTCATGAACTATGATGGGTGCATATAACCATCATATGTTCAATTTGAATTTTGAATTTTGAAGTTTGTTTGGAGGGAGATTGAGTGGTGTAGCCTATATATAGGCATGTATCCTTCATGTTTTAATTAGTGAATGAATGAAATTTAAAAAAACCAACCTTAATCCTCCTCTTGAAGAATTCTCTCCTCCTTCTTCCTCTTTGGCCGAAATCCCTCTTCCCCCATCCTCTTCCTCTTGTGTTGGCCGACGGCCATCTCTTCTCCCTTCCCTTTCTCCCTTGCCTCCCTTGCTACCCGACCACCACCACCATTTTCCCCTCGCAAAACCGGCCATCTCCCACTCCCTTAGCAAAACTGAGCCACAACTCTCATAACCTAGTCGAGCCCCTCTTCTCCACCATCACAAGCCGGCCACCACCTTTCCTTTCAACAACCCGACCACCACAACAACCCACCAAACTGAGCCTTCCACCACCCCTCTCAAAATCGGCCACCCTAACACCAAAAAAAATGCCACCTTTCATCTCTCCTTTTCCCCCACACCAAAACCAACCCCCCTCCCACATCTCCTTCCTAAACACCAAGATATTATACAATCTTTAATCTCTACTACCAAATCTCATTCCTAAACCAAAATATTCTCGACCATATTCCCCTCTTATTCTCCATAATCTAAATATACCTCCTACCATAATTTCTCTACCTACCATAATTGAAAAATATCTTTCCTAAAATATTCTGATATCCTGCCACCTTTTCTCTCTCCTGCCTTATTTGGAATTATTCTTTCCATATTCAGAAGATTTCGTCGGGACTTTCCAAATACAGCGTGACACGAAGAAGGTGACGAATTTCTCTCCCTCCAGCATATCCCTAGTGGTGCCGTTGAGGAACGATTCTAGTTGAGCTTAACCGGATTCATCCAATCCAGTTGGGTAACGAAAATTTCTACTTAACGTGTTTCTCTTCCTTAGATAAATCTTGTGGCTTTGGCAAATTGCGTATTTTGTGTAACGCTTGATTTTTCGTGGTTTATTTTATTTTAGTTATTGTCTTGTTTATCATATTTTCGTTTAAGCTCGTGAGACGTGGCGGCCCTCGTTTGTATTTTGTTGGGAGAGAACCACCCTTGCCCGAATCTTTTGTTTTCGGTGGTTTCTCTTTTGGTACAACACGCTCGATCGAACCGTGTGGGTTCTTTTCGCTTGAGAGGACCTTGGCCTAACGCCTTGGTGCTATCTTGAAGGGCTTTGCGAACCCTCCGTAATTGTTGTTTAGTAATAATATTAATTAAACCGCTGCGACGTTAAATGCTAGAGTGTAACGTGAGAATTATTCGAGAGCGTCGCGTTAATTTGTCGGCCACCAAAACGCTCGAAAGAGAGGGCCTACATCAATTTTGTATCAGAGGGAGGTTCATGTCAATTTCCTAATTGGCACCCTCCCCCTCTTATTTGGCATGTTAACAGGCACTCACTCGTTGCATGATATTTCATAAAAAAATCAATTTTTAAATTTTTGGTCTGCAAATAGTGGTCTAAAATTTTAATTTTTTTATCAAAATAATAAAAAAAAATCTGGAAATTCTCTATCTTATTTTAACAAGAATTCCAAAAAAAAATTTTATTTTCCATTAAGTCATTATTTTTATTTAGTTATTTTAAAATTTAATAGTTGGTCTGCAAATAGCGGCCTATATTTTTAATTTTTCAGCAAAATTCAAAAATAAAATTTTTTTAGTGATCCTCATATTTTTTTCAGCAAGAAAATCTATTTTATATAATTATAACCTTAGCTATTCGGCGGGAACAATTTCATCTTCATTAGAGTTTAGTGGATCTGGTACCCCTTTTCTGTGCACATGCACTAAATTGAGATTGAGTGTCCTCTCCGGTTCTCTCTAGGATGATATATGACGTATATGCTACCCAGTTAAACTATTCCTATGCTAAGGATATGGCTAAACACACCCACAGGGCACACCACATTTATCCTACTTATGACGGTTTAGAGTATCCCCAAACTTTTAAAGACTGGCTTAAGGGATTAGAACAATATTTTAATTATCATTTATGAGATGAATACGAAAAGGTTAGCTTTTCCCGAGAGCGATTAGTAGGTCGAGCCCGATTATTTTGGTTAAACGAAGAGCGTCGTGTTGGTAGCTATCGTTATGCTTGGCCGCACATGCGTAACCTCCTCTCAAATCAATTTGATCCCGCTTATCTGCGCACTAATAGCACCACACCCGCTAGTAAGAATAGTTACAGCACTAGACCCGTATCCTCTTATAGGAGTGACCCTACGCCTCAGGATAGATCCTATCCCCAGAGAGGTCGTATTACCCAGAGTGTGCCTAGTCCCACCTATAGGAAACATAAGCCATTCCGACACCAAAATTTGAACTCGAAAGAGGTTACTATTAGGGTGCTTGCTTCCTTAGCCTCGACATCTAAGCCCTCTGATATAGTGACTGATACCTTTGAGGATGCTTATGTGGATATAGAATCTCTGGAAGATGAAGTTAATCAGCTAGGTGAGAGTCTTCCTTCACTTACGATAGTGTCTGACTCTCCTGTTGAACCTGAGGATGTGATTAGGACTGAGCCCGTCACTGAGGACGAGGAGAGTTTCACTAACTCTTTTAGTGACGTTGAGGAGATTGGTTACCCTAGTGACTTGGAAGAGGATTTCTCCCCTGAGGAATCATCTCCAATCCCCTTCGACGATAATTTAGTCATGGAATCTTCTGTTGACCCTGAGCCAGTAGACATTCCGGTTGAGTCGGTAGTGTCATCCGATGCTGAGAGCTTACATGTTACTGATTTAGGTGAAGACTTGCTAGGATCTGACGTTATATTGGTTGACCCAGGATTATTAGAGGTTTCTACGGTATTGGTAGAGTCACCTTGGGATGGATGTTCAATTTGGGATAAGCTTAGTGTGATACATCCGGGAGTTAGTCTTTTGACGTTATTATCGCCGCTTGGGATTCGAGCTAATTTTTATACTCCCCTGGATTCGATTTGCCCATCCCCTATTGCTGACTTAGATGATGTCCCCACCTCATGGGAATAATTGGTCGACATAGAATGTGAAGCTGTAGTAGATTTACCCCACGAGGAAATATTATCTTTGGATGACGGTAGCGCTGAGGGCCCGATAGATTTTTCTTTAATGATAGCTCCTTTGCCTAAGGCCCAAGGTAGTTTAGAAGTTTTATCGGATATAAATTTGCCTACCTTAGGGAAGATCACTGAAGCTAAATTGAATAAAATATCTAATGCGTTAGAAGACATGTCGGCTGATTTGGCGGATTCATTCTGTGGTGAAAAGTTAATTGAGGATGAGTTTTCAGTGAGGACGAATCCACTATTCGAGTTTACTTTTGATTTTAATGGCTTGCAACCGGAGGCGTTCTCCTGGACGCTTAATCCATGTTTT
Source organism: Platanthera zijinensis (assembly GCA_039513925.1). Lineage (NCBI taxonomy): Eukaryota > Viridiplantae > Streptophyta > Magnoliopsida > Asparagales > Orchidaceae > Platanthera > Platanthera zijinensis. The sequence goes on from CM077093.1 coordinate 155,612,066, forward strand.
GAGGTTGAGTGTGACTTGGTTCCCCCTACAGAGTCAACCCTGTCGACTCTCCCTCCGGTTCCCTTAGCTCGAGTAGATGAGTTCGTCATTTTTAGCCCTCTATATTTAGAGAAGTTTATTATTCCCGCCTTCCCGTTAGACTTACTTATAAAGATGTGGGTGAACGTAGTTGGTGACGAGCGTTTTCTGAAAGCCTATTATTATGATATTTTTAAATCTAAGTTTAATACCAAATTTAAAACGATAACATTAGGCTCCACTGATTTGATTTTTGAACTGAAAGTGCCCATGCCACCTGACTTAATTCCGTTATTTTCTACTATTAATTCCAGTCATGTTGCACATGGGTTCTCCCCTCATGGTTTTAATTTTATTAGGAGCATTTTTCATTTCTTGATCCTTCTAAATATATCCATTAAATTACTTGTTATGTTGTATCAAATAATCTTCCACCGCTATATGAAAGATTTGGTTTTGGTTTGTCTCACCCCCGAACGGATGCCCCCGGGCACCTTAGAAATATTAACGAATCGGCTAGTCTACTTTTTATGGATTTTACGAAAATATGGTGACATGATGTTTCTATTAAAATTTTCCACTGATTGGGGTATAACTCTTATTTTCATCGTTACATATTTTTTGCTTTATGCTTTAATGCCACTTGAAATGTCTACCTCTTCGTCTATATTTTCCACTATGTTTTCTATTGGGTTGGGTGGTGATAGTTTTCTAGGATTGTTCTCCTTCTCGGTCTCCATCGGAGGTATGTTGGTGGATGTTGTTGAAATTCTTTTTCCTTTTTTGGCTAATGCATATTTCAGGTCCTTCCAAGACCACCTTGTGTCATGCAGGTTCTTCTTCCCTGCCGATGACCTCCCAGACGAGTACTCGGAGGCATACTCATCAGTGATGAGTCATTTTAAGAGGGGGAGGATTGATGGAGCCGACTTCCCACGATATGTCGCCAAGGAGCGTCCTCCCTCTGATGATGATGGTGACCCGATTGATGGAGATGATGGCCCGCAACGTTTTAAAGACGGCGATGGCGTGCTTACGGATGTTCATCTGGAGCATCACCATAATACCTGTCCTGAACGCAAGCCAACATATTAATAATAATTAATAATAATTATTAATTAATTATTATTAATTATTAATTAATTTTTATGCTTTGTTTTATTTTTGCAATGTTATTTAATTTCATGTTTTAATTTCCATTTCATGTGTAATGATGGGTGCGTATAACCATCATGTAGTATTTTAATTATTTCATTTCATGAACTATGATGGGTGCATATAACCATCATATGTTCAATTTGAATTTTGAATTTTGAAGTTTGTTTGGAGGGAGATTGAGTGGTGTAGCCTATATATAGGCATGTATCCTTCATGTTTTAATTAGTGAATGAATGAAATTGAAAAAAACCAACCTTAATCCTCCTCTTGAAGAATTCTCTCCTCCTTCTTCCTCTTTGGCCGAAATCCCTCTTCCCCCATCCTCTTCCTCTTGTGTTGGCTGACGGCCATCTCTTCTCTCTTCCCCTTCTCCCTTGCCTCCCTTGCTACCCGACCACCACCACCATTTTCCCCTCGCAAAACCGGCCATCTACCACTCCCTTAGCAAAACCGAGCCACAACTCTCATAACCTAGTCAAGCCGCACTTCTCCACCATCACAAGCCGGACACCACCTTTCCTTTCAACAACCCGACCACCACAACACCCCACCAAACCGAGCCTTCCACCACCCCTCTCAAAATCGTCCACCCTAACACCAAAAAAAAACGCCACCTTTCATCTCTCCTTTTCCCCCACACCAAAACTGACCCCCCCCTCCCATATCTCCTTCCTAAACACCAAGATATTATACCATCTTTAATCTCTACTACCAAATCTCATTCCTAAACAAAAAATTTCTCTACCATATTCCCCTCTTATTCTCCATAATCTAAATATACCTCCTACCATAATTTCTCTACCTACCATAATTGAAAAATATCTTTCCTAAAATATTCTGATATCCTGCCACCTTTTCTCTCTCCTGCCTTATTTGGAATTATTCTTTCCATATTCAGAAGATTTCGCCGGGACTTTCAAAATACAGCGTGACACGAAGAAGGCGACGAATTTCTCTCCCTCTAGTGTATCTCTGGTGGTGCCGTTGAGGAACGATTCTAGTTGAGCGTAACCGGATTCATCCAATCTGGTTGGGTAACGAAAATCTCTACTTAACGTGTTTCTCTTCCTTAGATAAATCTTGTGGCTTTGGCAAATTGCGCATTTTGTGTAACGCTTGATTTTTCGGGGTTTATTTTATTTTAGTTATTGTCATGTTTATCGTATTTTCGTTTAAGTTCGTGAGGCGTGGCGGCCATCGTTTGTATTTAGTTGGAAGAGAACCACCCTTGCCCGAATCTTTTGTTTTCGGTTGTTTCTCTTTTGGTACAACACGCTCGATCGAACTGTGTGGGTTCTTTTCACTTGAGAGGACCTTGGCCTATCGCCTTGGTGCTATCTTGAAGGGCTTTGCGAACCCTCCGTAATTGTTGTTTAGTTATAATATTAATTAAACCGCTGCGACGTTAAATGCTAGAGTGTAACGTGAGAATTATTCGAGAGCGCCGCGATAATTTGTCGGCCACCAAAACGCTCGAAAGAGCGGGCCTACATCAGAAATGGAAGAGGTGTGGAGACCTATATCTAGAGGAATCATATTAGATACCTTTTCCTTCGTTGATCTCGGAGGAGAAAAACGTGAACTTTTCTACGACCAAGAGAAATGGGTTAGGTATAAGTTGGCTTGCACCAGATAGAGGATACACTTCAGAAATAACAGGAATACAGATCCATTGCCTCCAGCCCCTCCAAAGTACTTTCCAAAGCCAAGGGAGTATTTTGTTAGGCAGAGAGTGAAGAGATAGAATAGGAAGATCTGAAATTAATATATTAATTGTTTAGTGTTGTGGGTTGCCCCCCAAACTATAAACATTTTTGATATATATATATGATTTTTATGATTGTTTGGAATGCGTGATTGTTTTTAATTTCATTTATCTTTTCAAGTCTTAATGTTTTATTATTTGTTATGTGCAATTCACCTTAGCTTGTAGGATTTTAACTTCTTCAAATAGGGGGTGATTGTTGGGTATTTCATCAACAATAACCTTGATTTGAAAATGGTCCAGTCAAGCTAAGATGAATTGAGATTGTATTTGATATTTCTTTTTAGTTATGTACTTGCAGGTTTATAGTGTTAAGTACACACCAATGTCAGGTTACAGTGGGTCAGTAAACACAGTACTATATAATGTAATCCTTCATTGTGTAGGCCAATGTGTTGACTCACATATAATCTCTCTATTGGGGTGTACTTCTATCCCAAGTATAGGAGAAGGATTAGGAAGGACAATGGCTTGGAAGTAGAAGGACAGGAATTTACCTAAGTATAATTCATCGAGTATGGCTAGGAATACTCGTCGAATTTGTCGAGTATAGTCATTCATACTCGTCGAATTTGTCGTGCATCCCTACCAACACTCGCCGAATTCATCATTTGTACTTAAGGAAAATTCTCTGAGTATTTGAAAATCCACCAAGTAAAATTTGCTGAGTATCATCGTGTATACTCGTCAAATTCGTCGAATGTATCTAATGATACTCGCCGAATTCGTCGAGTATACCAAACGGTACTCGCCAAATTCATCGAGTCCAATCTTGACTACTTTTCTGGATTTTTTCCAAGGCTTTTTCGTCATATATCAATAGCAGAATCGGCGAGTATCATAAGTGATACTCGTCGATTTTCATCGAATTTGACTTAGGTCATTTTCCGATAAAATTAAAAATCCAGTCTCGGGTTGCGTTGGCCATGTACAGTAACTTTTGAAGCTTTCTGATTTTGGAAAATCCTTTATAATCGTTATGATTGCTTATGGCTATATATATTTAGGGTTGATTTCTATTCTTCCTAATCTTACTTTTTGCTAATCGCTCTCTGATTCAAACGAGAAAGATATTTCCTAATCGGTAAAACCGATGGCCCTGTGTGATACGCGACATCCTGGTCGGCCGTGAACAGCAAGCTTTGCAAGATCCAATCTTCACCGATCTCTATGTCTCAATTGCTGCCATCTGAAGATTCCTATTAGTCCAGATCTAGACGATTGAAGATTGAAGATTCAAGATCTTCAAGATTTCTATTTTTCGAGTTCTCAAAATTTTAAGATCTACCTCTTCGAAGAACGTAGGAACAAAGACTTGTAATATTTATTGTATTGTAATATTCATTTACATTTGAAGGAGATTTTTCTCCAAGTTGTAGATCTGATTGGTGGATCGAGTTGTAGATCCATTTGTGGATCGAGTAGTAGATCCGTGTGTGGATCGAGTTGTAGATCCGATCGTGGATCGAGTAGTAGGAAAGGTTGTTCTCTGAGGTGTAGGAGTGTTGCTTCGAGTTGGAAGATTTGCAAGAATCTTAGAAAGGTGAAGTAGCCGAATCTATCCCTTCGTGGTAGATAGGCGAAGCGAGACAGTGGACACACCCAATACGGGGAACCAATATAGATCTATGTGTTAGTGCGCTTGTTTATTTTTGAGTAATTTTTTAATCTATGGAAAGACACAAAAATCACATATTCACCCCCCCCCCCTCTAGGTGATTTAGGTAGACGCTAGATACTTTCAGAAAGGGAGATTTGGGATCCAACCGATCATATTTCCTAATACCGCTGCAATCCCTTCACCGAGTAGACCTCGGGAAGTCTAAGATTCACCTTAAACCTCTAAATTTATTTAATAAATAGAAAAGAATAATCTAAGTAGAAGAGTAAAGATACAATGAACCTCATCTCTTATTATGGGATGGAGTTGGTAAGGACTCATTAGTCCTACGAGATGGAGGCTCTGGATGGTTCTGATACAAGGACTTCTTAGTCCTGCTTGCTGGAGGATCGGAAGGATGTGGGTGATACTTTGTTCGTGCATTTGATGTGGTAGGTACTCGGTATTATCCTGTCATCACACTGATGGCAGTATGTGGACTTGGCAAATTGATAAGGTCTAAAGAGCCAGCTTAGTCTTGAGTGTGACACTTTTCTAAAGACTTATCACTTTATCGTTAAGACTATTTACTCCAGCAAAGGGTACGCAGAGACTCTAGAGTACACCAAAGATGGGTACAAAGACGTGCAGAAGGCTTAGGCCTGGTAGTGTGTATACCCGCCTAGGAGTGGGGAGGTGCCCAATCCCCAGCCACCATTTGACCACAATAATGGTGCCTGAGAGGTTAGCTACCTCCAAAGAGTGGGAAAAAAAGGTATGTGCGAACATAGTTGACATGTGTGGGTGAGTTACACTTGCGTGAATCATAAACATTGCATTACCTATCTAGGCATTCATTCCTTAAGGACCCTCATCATATAAATGAGTATGGGCTCTTTTATATGATGAGTTCAATTAAATGGAAATCTTAACTTATAAGTTTGTGTGGGTATTCATATAAGTTAAGATATGCTTCTGTAATGGTAGTGTAGTTATTCTTACTAAATTTACTTACAGCTTAATGTTTACTTACATACTGCTTCCATTGTTATTACTTCTGTTATTTACTGCTTATTATATAACTTCTATATAGTGTCATGTCACCTACTTTTCCTTCTGCTTTATTGTCCTCATCATCCTTCCTCCCGCGCGGTCCATAGGAGTCGCAATGGGTAATTTGAGGATGATAATGGCTTAGTATTTTGACTAACGGTCGGTGGACCACATCATTTTAGGAGCGCATGGAAACGCAGAGACAACACGTCCCGGATGCCCAGTAGCACGAGGAGGCAGGACTTGGGGAGCCACTACAACACACTACAACTACTACTAGGCTTCAGGTTGATGAGAGATTTATTTAAATTCCGCATGATAGTGTATTAGAGAGAGAGAGTGAGAGTTTGGGATTTTACTATTGAAAATGTACCGGGCTTAAGCCTTATTACTCCTTCTTTTTCTCATTGTGGACCATATTTATCTATTAATATATATATATATGATGTGCTTGTGGACTTGGTTTTCTTTTACTTCATTTCTTGTTGGCAATGTGTTATGATCACACTAGCCGGCATAATTGGTGTCTTGTGGTGGAGACTAACCCGTGTGTTATTGCACCACAAGGTGGCTATTCTTAGCATAAAATCTCCCCTCGGGCATGCACAATTATCGGGATGGGTTTTTTTACAATTGGTATCACTTGAACAAATGATCATAAGAGAAAGAAGTCCACAAAACTTTGGGTCACCTCGCTAGAGCTTTAGTTTGTGGACAAACTAAGCAGTTAAAGCTATGGTGTGTGGGAAATCACATTATTTTGTCCACTTGAAATGAAATTATGTCAACCATATTTTACTATCGTAACGTTTTAAACTGCAGGCTATAGTTCCCCCTTTCCCAGTTGCTATGTCCATCCCGCAGATAGACCTAGGTCAGACACTTATTGCTATTCTAAAGGCCTTTAGAGCTCAGCAGATTCTGGCTCCATAGCCAAACCCGAGCTCAAATTGGTTTACTACCTTTCGAGGCCTCTCCCCTTCGACGTACCTTAGGAATGAGTTTGTAGAGCAGACAAAGGAGTGGCTTGACACTATCTAAGAGATGTTAGTGGGCATTCGTTGCCCAGACAACGAGGTCATAGCCTTAACAGTTATGATAATGGGATTCCATGCCTGGAAGTGGTGGAATTCCCTCATGGACTCCACCTTTGTAGGTTATGAGTACACTCAGATCAGCTTGGATCAGTTTAGCGATGCCTTGTTGGAGCATTTCGTCTCACCAACGGATAGAGATGCATTGTAGGATCGGTTTCTGCATCTCAGACATGGAAAACAGTCAGTGCTAGAGAACTAGAGAGAGTTCTCACACTTGGAAAGATTCACTAGCCCTTTGAGCGAGAAGGACTAGGCGAAAAAATTCTATAGAGGGTGAAAGTATCTAGCATCTACCTAAATCACCTAGAGGGGGGTGAATAGGTGATGTTTGTGTCATTTTGCAGAATAAAAATATCTAAAAACTCAAGCACATAAACACAGAGATTTATAGTGGTTCCCCGTATTAGGTACGTCCACTGTCCTTCCTCGCCTATCTACCATGAAGGGTAATATTCGGCTACTTCACCTTTCTCAGATTATAACAATATTACAACTCGGAGCCACTCTCCAACACCTCGATCCTCAACCGAATCTATACCTCGATCCACAAACCGGATCTACAAACTCGATCCACAACTGGATCTACAAACTCGATCCACCAACGGATCTACACTCAGAAGAATAAACTTCATACAAACTCGGAGACAAATCTCCTAAAAGAGTTAAAATCAATTTTACAATCAACAATAAAAATTGTATACATCCAGATCTAAAAACTTCAAGGGTCTTCCTTCTTGAAACTTAAAAAACTTGTTTAAGAAGGTTGAGGAAGAAAACCGAAAAGGCTGATCTGAAAACTAGGATCCGACACGATCAAATAGATATTGAAGAATCTTGGAATCTTGGATCTGTCGAATCGTTTCTCTCTTCGAATCGCTGGATCAAGAAATTAATATCAGAGAAGAACAATGATGGAGACGTGCGGCTTCTTCCAAAATTAGAAAGAGCAGTTCTGATTTTAATTCTAATTAGATTAGGGTTAGAGAATCCGATTTAAAAGAATATATATATAAATAGAGCATCTTCAACGGTCTTGAGTCATTAAGGAAAGATCCACTAATGGATCAATCATCATTAACTATGAATAATTTGAAATCCCGTCTAACAGTTTAAAATGAAAATTCTGCAATCGGTATTTCTCGAAAAGAAGTATATTTCTCAAGAAAACATTTGCTTTCTCGAGAAATGACTTGGCTTTCTCGAGAAAAGACTTGATTAAATTCTGTGAAGAAAATTATTGATTTCTCAAGAAGAATATTATTTCTCGAGAAAGTGATTTAGCGCATTTTTAAAGCTGGAGCCAGATTTCTCGAGAAGAGAATAATTTCTCGAGAAATAAATTGCTTTCTCGAGAAATAAATTACTTTCTCGAGAAATGGCCTGACCTTCTCGAGAAATTCACTTAGTGAAAATTCTGTGAACTGGTGCATTGATTTCTCGAGAAAGAATTGATTTCTCGGGAAAACTGCTTTGCATTTCTCGAGAACTAACTTGGCTTCTCGAAAAATCTTCAGGGCATTTCTCGAGAAAAGGACTTAGAGTATTTTCAGACAATTTCTCGAGAAGTCTTATGGTTTCTCGAGAATAGCTATGCTTTCTCGAGAAATGGACTTAGACTTCTCGAGAAACAATCTTCAATTTCTCGAGAAATGGACTTGGGAAATTCTGAAAAATTTTCTTTTCTTCTTTATTGGAAACCAGCAACCCTTCCCTTCTTCCATTTATTTAGTACATAAAAATGAAGTGAACCCCAATCGAGAGGTTACACATGAGTCAACACCATGGATCATACAAGTAGGGATTACATTGTATGGTCATGTGTTTAGTAACTCATTGTAAACTTACATTGGTCTACACTTAGAAATATTGACCTGCAAGCACTCAACAAAAAGATAGCATCAAATACAAACTTAATTAATATTAGTTCAAGGGTGACTTGACACAAATCTGGGTTATTGTGGATACAATATCCAACAATCTCCCCCTGATGAATTATATCAAGATAATTAAAGAATTAACAAACAAGCAAAACAAAGTATGTAATGACAGAAGAGAATAAATAAGATCATCAAAATTCAAAATTTCATATATGTATAGAATTTGTTCATTGATACATCTAGATCCACAAGATTGTACACTATAGCTAATCTCCACTCATTTGAATTACTGTTGATGCAGTCTTTCCATCTTTTCTTGCTGTCTTTTTTGATAGCTGTAAGGTTTGGGGTAGTACTTTGGAGGTCGAGGAGGAGCTGTAGGATTGTTTCTGTCATATTCTCTATCATAGATCCTCCTCTTGGTCAAAGATTTTTCATATAACTCTAATTTCTTGTGACTGTAGTGATCATCCTTATTTTCATTGAAATCCACTACAAGTTTAAGAGTGTCAAGAATGAGAGACATGGAGGTTGGACTCCACACTTCAGTAAATTCTTGTTCTTTTCTTTTGGCAGCACCTTGGTTGGGAATAGATCTGCTAGCTGAAGTACCCTCACCATATTTCCTTTTCTTTTTTTGCTTGTACTTTAGGAAGTGGTTCTTGAGGGAACTCTGGTTGTTCAGCAGTCTAGACTTGAGAATGACTTTTAGGAGGAAGTTCAAACTGTTCAGGATAAGGAGAGAAAGTAGGCTTGAAGGCACTTGGGTCAAGATGTTGAGTTGGAGCTTCATTAGGATCAATCTAAAAATCTTGGAAGATTTTGTTGTGTATCCACACAACAGACTCAAAAGTATATAAGTTTACACCTTTAATCTGGTTTTCCACACTTGTATTTATCTCTTTCAACTGATCACCCCACTGACTTTTCATATCTAGCACCTTCTTTTCTAGAACTTCTTTAACTTTATCCACCCCCTTTCTGACTATTACATAGAGGGAATCTATAGCAATTTCCTTGAATTTACCAACTTCGTCACAAGTTTTGAAGTTTTGTTCTCCAGTATTCTTTTGCAATATAATCTGATTGTTTGCCACTGTAACGGCTTGTTCCATGACCTGACTAACACTAGTGATAGTGTGGTCTATAGCCTTGCCACCAATGTTCAGTAGTATTTTAAATTCATCTGTGTTATGCTGAATTTCAGCAAACCCTCTGCTCATCTCTTTCTCTAGAGCAGATACTTTATCAGTAACTTCTTTAAGAGACTTATCAAATTACTCTCTTTAATTTGTAAGCATAGATTCTATTTTGCCCAAAAGGGTATCTTAAGTAATAACATCAGCTTGAGGAGGTAGAGCTGGAGGTGTCCAAATGGGGATTTCTTCAGTTTCAACTGATCTTTTTTCCTCTATGGGCTAAAGTCATTTCATCATCTTCCTCTCCAAGAATGATAGGCATGGAGAAATCCAAGTTCCTGAGAGGAGGTTCTGCTGGTTCTGGAGCATATCAACATTCTCCCCTCAATATGTTCCTAGGGCTGAGAATTCTCTGGAGTTTCTGCAGGAGTATCTTTTCAGCAATCTTTTCAGAAGACTTATCAGGAGTATTTTCTAGAGAGATGAACAGGGATCATCTGAAGTTAGATTTTTAATCATCCTATTAATATCCTCTATAGTAGTATCCAGTAGAGTATCTTGGTAAGAGGGGGAATCAACATTCATACCTGAGCCACCCTCATGCAGAGAGGTGCTCTGCTCATCATCAGACTGAACTAGACTGTCTTTCTCCACTGTCTCAACATCATCAACAACTATCTTTGGAATCTGGTCTGTAAGAGCATCTATCTGAACCTCTGTCTCTGGTACTTCATGAACTGAAGGAGCAGGCTCCCCCTTAGCAGTTTAACCAGATGTGTCAGCTGTATTAGTGTGAGGAGGAGATGGGATCCTATCCTCATCTACTACTATAATTCTTGGAGCTGGAGGAGCTTTGCCTGGCCTTGGGATTCTGATCTCCCATCTCTGGATAGAGGAAATAGATATTTTCTTCATGTGGTGAATTGCCAAACCTTTGGATATGTCAAAGATTTTTGGGTGATCTTGATTTAGATAAAGAGAAATTATTCTTCCAAATTTTGGTGCTTTCAAGCTTTCTTTAATCTTCTCAAATAATAGGTATCCCCATTAGAATCTCTTTCTACATACAACAATAGTCATCATATCGAAGAAATCTGAAGAAATATATCCAATAGACCCTGTTTTGCATAGAAGAACCTTGCCTAGAATGTCGGCCAAAAGTTTACTTTCATCTGACATGTTCTGTCTTTTAACTGAGATGGTGGACTGAGGAAGGCTACAAAAGGAAAATGTTCTATAGTAATCATCTTCTTACAAATATTCTTCCTCCTCAACTAATGGAAGTCTAAGGAACTCTATCAATGAAGATGGCTTGAATTCGATCTTCATGTCTCTGACTGAGCTCTTCAACAATTTTCCAGACCTCTTGACCTTTGCATTTTTGAAAAACTCCTCAACTTCAGGTAATAATACCTTACAGGGATGTTCCAGGATGAAGGTGAGGCGGACAACTTCCAGAAGTAGCAGAACATTATTGAAGTCGTCTGAAATTTCCGTTATGCATTCGTGAATGAATTCACTGCCAACACCAATCTCGGAAGATGGAGCCATCGATTGCATAGAATGAGAAATTTCTGGTTTGTCGGAGAAGAGGCGGTGGATTTTGCGAGAGAGACGACTGAACGCTCTGGCGGAACTAAAAAGTTTTCTCGGGTGTGGCTATTCGAATTTGTGGATTTGTATTTTTTCTATGGACTTAGCTATTTATATAAAATTGAGAATTTTGAAGAAATAAGAGAAGCGTACCAGGAACGGCGGTTCAAATTCTTCAGAAATTTGTCCTGTTGAATTAGGGAATTTCTCGAGAAAATTGATTCCTCTCGAGAAATCCATAAGCCATTTCTCAATAAAATTGATGCCTCTCGAGAAATCCATAAACCTTTCTCGAGAAATAGAAATGATATTCCGAGAAGTCCAGAAAACCTTTCTTGAGAAATATAGAGACTTTCGAGAAATCTAGTCTATTTCTCGAGAAATATAAAGGCTTTCGAGAAATCCAGTCTGTTTCCCGAGAAATCAGATATTTCTCGAGAAATGAAAGTCATTTTTCCCAGAAATAAAGCTTGTTTTCGAGAAATCCACACAAGTTTTCGAGAATTACAAGATCTTCTTTGAATTTATCCTTGACTTCAGATATAATCACATCAGGATCCCATGTTGAGCATGCCAAGTTCTGTCTTGAAAAAGGAGAACTTGGCCTTTTCTAGCGGCTTCGTGAAAATATCTGCCACTTGCTTGTCCGTCGGTACATAGCTGAGGGCTATGTACATATTCTCCACATGCTCTCAGATTAAATGTTAGCGTACCTGGATGTTCTTGGTCCGACTGTGGGAGACTGGATTGTTAGCAATAGCTATTGCGCTGGAAGTGTCGCAGTACATTGGAATTTCTCTGAACTTCAAATTATAGTCTTCAAGTTGATTCCTTATCCAAATAAGTTGTGAGCAATAACTACCCACAGAGATATTATCTGACTCAGCAGTAGATGTTGCCACACAATTTTGCTTCTTACTGCTCCAAGAGATATGCCATCTTCCGAGGAATTGGCACCTCCCGGAAGTGCTTTTCCTATCATCCTTGCTTCTGGCAAAGTCAGCATCTGAAAAGCCAATTAGCTCGACATCATTACTTCTTGGGTACCATAAGCCAAGATTGGGTGTACCCTTAAGGTATCTTAAAATCCGCTTTGTAGCGAAGTAATGAGATTCCTTAGAGTTCACCTGATATCTAGCGCAGACACATGTTGAAAACATTATATCTGGTCTATTGGCAGTCAGGTAGAATAAGGATCCAGTTATACTTCTGTACTTAGTTTAGTTAAAAGGTTTCCCTTTCTCATCCTTGTCTAAAGACACATTTAAACCCATAGGAGTCCTCATAGAGGTTGCGCTCTCCATTCCGAATTTCTTAAGAAGCTCCTTAGTGAACTTCGTTTGAGAGATGAAAATTCCATCTTCAGATTGCTTCACCTGAAGTTCTAAGAAATACTTCAGCCACCCATAATGCTCATTTAAAATTTCCCTTGCATAAGTTTGGAAACTTTTTGCAAAGGTTATCTTCTATAAAGCCAAATATGATGTCATCGACATAGATTTGCACTAGCAAAATCTTGCCTTTTACTTCCCTAAGAAATAATGTCTTGTCTATCTTTCCCCTTGTGAACGTGTTCTCAAGAAGAAAGCTATACAACATCTCATACCAAGCTCGGGGAGCTTGCTTTAAACCATATAGGGCTTTATTTAAAAAATAAACATGATCAGGGAATTTAGAATTGACAAAACCTGGGGTTTGTGCTACATATACTTCCTCGTTTAGATTCCCGTTGAGGAATGTTGACTTCACGTCCATTTGGTAGACGGTGAAGCCTTTGAGGGCAGCATACGCAAGAAATAACCTGATCACCTCGAGCCGAGCCACTAGAGCAAATGTCTGGTCGATGTCGATCCCCTCTTCTTGTCTATAACCTTGAGCTACAAGCCTGGCTTTATTCTTGATAATTACTCCGCTTTCGTCCAGCTTGTTTCTGAATATCCACTTGGAGCCTATCACGTTCTGTCCCTTTGGCCTTGGCACTATGAAAGTGAGGATAGATACAACTTTAGAGGGGGGTGAATAGAGTATTCAAAAACTATAACACCCTACTCAACACCCTTAGAGTTAATTTGCGGAATGAGTTTATAGATATTTGAAACCCTAGAGCCTAACACAAAGTGAAGTGCACAAGAGAAAGCTAACTGTAATTACAGTTGAGCTTTGGTCCTATCACAGCAACTCGCAATCCTCGTTATTTCTAATCACAGCCACAGTGCAATAATTAAATTAAGCAACACAGACGACACAAGAAGTTTATAGTGGTTCCCTCTAAATAGGTACGTGCACTCTTCTACCACCCTGGTAGAAAACCACTACAGGTTTTTGTTCAGGTGCCCAGCCGCCAACTGATCTGCTTCAGGTAGAATAAGTAGACCCTTTGAGCTTTTGATCAAGAGCTCAAAATCTAACACAGGTTTTTGATCAGGTGCCCTGCCACCAAGGTTCACTTTTAAAGGGAGTAAAAACCCTTTATACAAGAGGTTAAGAGAGGGTTAGAGGGTCTTCTCTATTGTTAAAACAATATTAGAGAAGCAAGTGGATTGCACAGAGCTAGAAAGCTCTAAAGAATCAAGGCTCCCCCTGACTTAGTGATATCAAGGAAGAAGTCTTGCTTCAGGGTGCAGGTTCTCTTCTGAACTCTTGACAGAGAGCTGTCTTGAAGTTCTTGAAGGAGCATCTTGAAGAAGACTCTTGATTTGTAATGGATGTTCTTCTTCAACAGCCTTTCTTCCTTCTTCTTCTTCTTCTTGAGACTCTGAGTGAATGTTCCTGGCAGCAGGATGAACTCAGGATTGAAGAAGAGAGAGTTGAAGAAGGTTGATCTTCTCAGTTGAATGTAACAATGTCTGAGAGCTGTATCTCTTATTTTGAATCTGTATGAAAATGTCTGTGTGTATCTCTCTTCTGTATTCTGTATATCTATATCTTCTCATTGAAAACTTCTTTCAAAATAAGCTCTTTAAATATTGGCCTTTGCAACGACTCTAATCTTTGTGTGAATTTTGTCTTCTTCTGAGATCTGTGATCTGGGCTATAAATAGCACAAAAGAAAACATATCCTGCAGACAGACATGCTATAAAGGGATAACGCTTTCTAAGAAGCTGCAAATCCAATCTGATAAAAGGAGTACTAAAGAAAGTCACATCAGACTAAACTCTTTACGGTAAGAGTAGACTTTTGTGTCTAACGGCTATAAAGGACGGCATGGCAGATAAAGCAAAAAGATATTTCAACTAATAAGACAAAAAACTTTGTCAGATAAAGCTTGACTTATGCACAAAGGATGGGGCAAAGATTGTCTTGAGATGTATGCACAAAATCAATGAAATAATCTTTAATAAAATTCCAAATAAATAGGAAATAAATCATAGAACAGAAGGAGTACAAAATTACTAAAGGCAGACAGAAGAACGTCGAACGACCCTCGGAGATCGTCGACCGAAGCACAAAGATCGTCGACCTATCAGAACAGATAGTCGAACGACACAGATAGTCGAACTATCAAAGCAGATAGTCGAGCTATCAAAAAGATAGTCGATCCATCAAATAGATGGTCGAACTATCAACACAGAACAGATAGTCGAACTATCAGAGCAGATAGTCGAACTACCAAAACAGAACAGATAGTCGAACTATCAGAGCAGATAGTCGAGCTATCAGATAGTTGAACTATCAAGGCAGATAGTCGAACTATCAAACAAAACAGATAGTCGAACTATCAAACAGATAGTCGAGCTATCAGATAGTTGAACTATCATGCCAGATAGTCGAACTATCCAAAAATCTGTCTGGTCAAAAGAAGTCGAGCGGGGTTCGACGATTGACGAGGCAGATACAACAGATCGTCGAGCTTACAAGAGTTGAACTAACTCAGAGATAGATGATTTACTGACTGACGATAGTCGACCAACTGATAGACGATCATCGAACAGTTGATAGACGATAGTCGAGCGGCGTTCGACCATAGTCGAACCAAAAACAACTTAACCAAATCTTCATCTGGAAAAGTGACAACTCTACAACTAAAGCAATCTAACCAAACAACTAACCTTTGACCATAGATAAATCTTGGGTCAAGAAACTAATTGAGAAGACTAAACTCAAATCCAAACTAGGGTACCAACAATCTCCCCCTATTTGGGTTAAGTATCTCAAAACAAAACTACAGGGAAAAAAATATAACTCAGGAAAAGAAATATCTAAGCATCAAATTGCATTAAACAAACAGTCAAAACAATCTGACAATAAATAAAACTTAAGCAGCATAAGAATCTGGTTTAGATACAGAAGAACAAGGAAGAAAAGAAATTTTTCTGAAAGGATCAAGAGCATCCTTCTTTGATATCTTTAAATCTTCTTCTCCAATGATTTTAGATTCTCCTGCTCTTGGCACTACTGCTTCTGGGTGCTTTTCCATATATTTAGAAGGATCAAAAACCTCAGGTCTCACCTGGAATTTATCTAGCTCCTTCTTTCTGAATTTAGACATAGTAGTTAAGCCTGTAATATCTTTTCCTTCAGCTTTGGCCTGTCTGATTTGATCTGATCCAACTAGTTCAAGAAATCTTGTCATCCTGTAATCAGGATTAAGCTCTTGGCTTTCATATTCATTTTCACCAGTTGGATCTAGAGGTTTTACAGTTCTGAATTTTGTAGAGAGTTCTAGCATACTTGCAGCTGGCTCTTTATTTTCTTGAATAATAAGAGAAGGCGGAGGAGCAAACTCTGCATATTTTATACTTGATTTTTCAGAGTGAATAATCTTTTTTCCTTTTGAATAAGTTTTCTTTGTTTGAGCTGGCTTTTTGGATGGTATTCTTTTGCTTTCTTCAAGAGAGGATGCTTTTCTCTTGGGTAAAGGAGGAGGAGAAAAGGTTGGCTTCTGATATACTACCTCCTTCACTTGATCTTTTGTATCAGCATCTTGTCTTTGATGTCCAGATTGAGATCTGCTTTGATATCCTGGATTGCTTCTTCTTTGATATGCTTGAGACAGAGTGAATCTAGCAGAAGGGGCTGATGGATTGGCAGAAATATTTCCAGATGCTCCTGCACTAGGAGGTGGAGGAGGAGGGCCTCTGGGATTCAACTTTGGAGCTGGACTGTCATACCTTTTTCTTTTCTTTTTCTGCTTTTGTTTATTTCTGGATAGTCCCATCCAATGTTGATATTCTTTAGACTTGGGATCTATCCCTTTCAGTATGTAATAGGGAATATCATGATTAGGATTAGGAGGAGGAGGAGCAGCAGCTTTCCTTTTCCTTTTTACTGCTTTCTTCTTATTAGAACCTTCTGATTAATCAGAATCCTCCTCATCATCGGAATGAGATGATAGAGGTTGATCATAGGGATCAAAAGCCTCCTGCTCAGCTTATTCTTTGGCTTTTAATGCAGCTTTCTCTTTCTCTTCTTCTAAGGCATCCTATGCTAGAAGAGTATCCAAATCTAGTCCTGAGGAGTCATCCCAAACTGTTGATTTTTCTTCTTGTACATCTGAAACTTTCTCTTGATCATCTTGCACAGCTATCTGAGCTGGAGGAGTAGATATAGGATCTTAAATAGCAGGTTCTTGAGTTGGTTCTGGAGCTGGTTCTGGAGCTGGTTGTTGAGTAGCTTGAACTTCTTGAACAAGATCTGAAACCAAAGGGACACAAAGGTGTTCTATATGGTATCGAAACATCCCTTCTAGGTATTCAAAGGCTAGCATATCAGTTATTATGTCTAGAAATTGAGTAAATGAATTACCTTCAGGATTTTCTTCAGAATTTTCTAACTCCCACAAGTCATCTAGATAGGAGGTAATGACTCCTTCTAGGAATAGAGAAACTAAGGGAGTGGAGGCTTCTTCAAGGCACACTTTGAAGGCAAATTCTGCTTCCATTATGATATCAGATGGCCTCTGAACTGGTGCTGGTTCTGTAGATGATGTTGTAATGTCAACTGGAACTGCTGTTTCTTTTTGAATTTCATCTTGGGGATCTGCTGGAAGAGTAACAAGGGGAAGTCCTGAGACATCTTCCTCGAACATCTCCCCCTGCCTGATTTCAGTAGATACTGAAGTCAGGCCCCTAACTAAAGAGGGCTCAGCAGACTTAGAGAGAGCTATGATGGAGGATGACAGGGAAGAGATGGTAGAAACAAGAGGGGAAATTACTTCTTCAATCATGATTTTGATTGAAGGAGTAATTAGCTCCAGGATGTTTGCAATGAAAGCTGGGGTTATTTCAAAAGATATGGAAGGGGAAATCACAGTAGATGGAAGATCATCGGGGATGGTGGTCTCCTGATGAGATATGTTGTGAACTGGTGATTGATGGGTGGATGCAGGAAGATCAACATGATCTGAATGATAAATTGGTGACTGAGGTGGAGTGGGTAGATTCTCAGAAACCAACAGATCATAACTAGGATGAGAAATCCTAGCAAGATGTGAAGGGAGTGGAGATGCTTGTGGTGATGCATGGAGAATAGTGGAGGAATCAAGTAGAAGAGAGACAGTGGATGTAGATGGTAATGCAAAAGTAGAGGTGGATGGTAATGTAGAAGTAGAGGTAATGGGAGGAATGGAGGAGCCTTCTTCAAGTAGGTGGGGAGTGACTGATACAGTCCTTGTGCTCTCAGATAAAATAGGAGCTACCCCAGTTGGTGAAGGCTTCTGAATGCTCCTTTTCCACTTAACAAATAAGGTGGGATCAATTTTCTTGCTGGCATTGATGGATGTTGCAACTATTCCCAACAGTTGAGGATATTTTTCTTTAAGAAATATTCCTATTACCCTTCTAAGGGTTACTTCCTTCTTGCTATTCTTCTTTCTTATCAAATCAAACAATATCCCTGCCCAATCTATCTCTTTCTTATTGATAATCGCGCTCATCAAGGCAAATTGCTGCCTGGTTATATTGTCATGAGCCGAGTGCTTACCTAACAGCACTTTTCCAACAATTTCAGCTAAGAACTTTATTCTCAACGGGAAGTTCACTTTCAGCAACTTTGTAGGAATGCCCTCAGCATGTCCTAGCTCTACGAGCATTCTTCTGTACTCTTGAATATCTTGGTCATATTCATCTTGTCCATTCAATAATCCAAAAATTTCAGTCAGAATGGCAGGAGTCAGGATTACCTCTTCGCCGCCTATTGTCCCGGTCATGGATTCGTAGCTGGAAGACGAAGAGTAAACCCACTCTTTGATCTCTGGGATGTTGATCTTGATCTTTGTTGACATCAGCTTTTCCAAACATTAGATGATCCTTGCAGATCTGGAGCATCTCTATGATCTCCGCATCGCAAGCGCTGAACGAGTCGAAATCCACGCTGAAACCGGTGTTAAACTTCATCGCTGTCAGGAGAGCTGGAGTAACCGCCATTGATTTGGTTGGTGAGGACGATGAAGACGAAACGGCAGAAGGTGCGGGGCAGAGCTCAAGCAGAAAGACGGAATACGAAAAGACGAGCTCTGTCGACTATTAAAAAAGACGATCTCTTAACCTAGGTCGACCATCGGTTTTAAAATATAACAATAATCGTCGATCTATGTTAACAGATCCTGGAGACGTTAGTCGAACGGTCGTTCGACGATCGTTTCCTGAAGCAGAGTAGTCGATCAATTATTCGACTATTTCTGTCTTCACAAACAAATAAGCCGTCGTCACCCATAGGTCGACGATAGGCTCGACCTGTTCGACTATCGTCGAACGTCATTCGACGATCTTCAAATAGATTTCAACAAAGGCAGAAGTCACACTTAGTCTTTTCCATTAATCATGCCTAGTTGAACCAAAAAGAACAGATGCTTCTGTTCATCTAAGGGCTTGGTGAAAATATCACCTCTCTGAAGGTCAGTGGATATGAACTCAAGGCTGATCTTATTCTTTTCCACACAATCTCTCAGGAAATGGTGTCTAATCTCAAAGTGCTTGGTTCTAGAGTGGTGCATAGGATTTTGTTCAATGGAGATAGCACTGGTACTGTCACACATGATTTTGGTGTTCTTGTGTGTGTACCCATAATCCAAAAGCTGGTTTTGAATCCACAGGATCTGTGAACAACAACTAACAGCTGCTATATATTCAGCCTCTGCAGTTGAAGTTGAGACAGAAGCCTATTTCTTACAGAACCAAGAGACCAATCTCTCTCCCAGGAACTGACAAGTTCCTTAGGTACTTTTCCTGTCAACTCTACAACCAGCATAGTCAGAATCAGAGTATCCAATTAACTCAAATTCTGATTCAACTGGGTACCACAGTCCTAAATTTCGACATCCCTTCAGGTATCTCAAAATTCTCTTGAGAAGAATCAAATGAGATTCCTTAGGTTTGACCTGGAATCTAGCACATAGGCATGTGGAAAACATTATATCTGGTCTACTTGCAGTTAAATACAATAGAGAACCAAAAATGGCCCTATAGTTTTTCTGATCAACTTGCTTACCCTGATCATCAGAATCTATAACTAAATTCATAGTCATAGGTGTATGCATTGCTGAAGAATCAGCCATCCCAAACTTCTTTACCAATTCCTTGGCATATTTGTATTGGGAGATGAATATGCCATCAGCATCTTGCTTTACTTGGAGACCAAGAAAGTAAGACAACTCACCCATACTACTCATATCAAACTTAGAGTGCATCAGGTCAGAGAACTTTTTGCACAGTTTGGGATCAGTGGAGCCAAAAATAATATCATCCACATAAACTTGAACTAACAGGATGGTGTCCTTGTTGTGCTTAACGAAAAGGGTTCTATCAACTACTCCCCTAACAAAGTTGTGCTCTAACAGGAAACTAGCTAGAGTCTCATACCAGGCTCTGGGTGCTTGTTTAAGTCCATAAAGAGCTTTTTGAAACTTATAAACAAATGAGGGTTGAGTTAAAGAGACAAACCCAGGAGGTTGTTCAACAAACACCTCTTCCTTTAGCTCACCATTTAGGAATGCACTCTTAACATCCATCTGAAAGACCTTAAACTTCATATAGGCTGCATAGGCTAGAAAGATCCTTATTGCCTCTAGCCTTGCAACAGGAGCAAAGGTTTGGTCATAGTCTATACCTTCCTCCTGTCTGTAGCCCTGATCTACAAGCCTAGCTTTGTTCCTTACAATAATTCCATTTGCATCCAACTTGTTTCTAAACACCCACTTGGTGCCTATGATCAGTTTGCCTTTAGGTCTTGGAACCAAAGTCCATACTTTACATTGTTAAAATTGATTAAGCTCCTCTTGCATAGCAATGATCCAGTGGGGATCTAGATCAGCATCTTTTAAGGTGAGAGGCTCAATCTGTGAAAGGAAACAAGCATGCATCACATCCGGTCTTAATTGATGTCTTGTTTGCACACCAGCTGATATGTCACCAATCACTTGAGATGTAGGATGATCTCTAAGTGTGATAAGATCAGTAGGTGGGATGTGATCTTCAGCAACAGTTGGGATTAATTCCTCCTGAGGAATAGGATCAACTGTAGGTGGTACTGCAACTGCTTCCACAGTGTCTTCATCACTGTCTGAATCAGTTATATGAAGAGTTGATAGATGGAGAATCTCTTGAGTGACATCTTTGCATAAATCTGGTACCTGCAATGAGCTTGAGGAAGGAGAAGTTTCCTTCTCCTTGTAAAACATCTTTGACTCATCAAAAGAAACATGCACAGACTCCTCTATTTTAAATGTTGATTTATTAAAGACCCTATAAGCTTTGCTTACTTGGGAATATCCAACAAAAATTTCCATTGAAGCTTTTGCTTCAAACTTTCTAAGATATTCTTTGTTGTTATTATGAATATACACTACACAACCAAAGACTCTAAAATAATTAATTTTAGGTTTCTTTCCTTTAAGCAACTCATAAGGAGTTTTACTCTTAAGCTTGTGTATAAGACATTTGTTCAAGACATAATTAGCTGTGCTAACAGCTTCTTCCCAATAAGAGAGAGGCATGTTAGCATCTGCCAATAATGTTCCAGCAGCTTCAATAAGGATTCTATTCTTCCTTTCCACTACCCCATTTTGTTGGGGAGTTCTAGGAGTATAGAAGCTATGTTTGATACCTTCTTTCTCACAGAATTCTTGCATGAGAAGATACTCAAACTCAGTACCATGATCACTTCTGATCAAGGCCAGATGAGTAGAATACTTAGTCTGCACACATAGCAGAAAGTTTGTAAGAACTTTGAAGTTATCTGCCTTAGTTCTCAAGAAGAACACCCAAGTGAACCTAAAGAAGTCGTCTATAATCACTAAAGTGTAATACTTCCCTCCTAGACTCTGTACATTTATTGGGCCAAAAAGGTCCAAATGTAATAAATACAGGATTCTAGGTGAATCACTTTTATTTACAGATTTAAAGGAGTTTTTGGTTTGCTTGCCTAATTTGTAAGCCTAGCATAGGCTCTCCTTCTTATAGGGGCAAGAAGGTAAACCTCTTACAAGGTTGTATTTAGATAACCTAGATATGTTCTTGAGGTTAACATGGCTAAGCCTCCCATGTCATAAGGTGTTATTTTTTGTTACTTCATTAAACAGGCAGATTTCAGATTGGGTTAAATTAAAATCTACTAAATAAACATTACCCTGTCTAATACCTACTAACACAACATTACTATTTAAAGTAATATTACAGAGAGTGTTAGTGAAAGATACCTGATATCTTGCATCACATAACTTGCTTACTGAGATAAGGTTGTGCTTCAGTCCAGTTACATATGCAACCCTTTTGAAAGTTACTGCTCCAATGGTAGTCCTACCATATCCTTCAGTTTGACCACAGCTGGAATCTCCAAAGATCACCTTTGGTCCAAGCTTGGCCTTGTATCTTGACAGATTTTCTTTGTTTCCTGTCATGTGTTTGGAACAGCTACTATCCAAATACCATTTATCTTTAGTAATTGGATAGGTCATCACCTACAAATTAAACAGTTAGACATTATGGACCCAGACAACCTTGGGTCCATTATTCTTCACATAATGAAAACTTGAAATAAAATAATAAGCAGGTTGGGGTTTATATCCTAAAGGGTAAGATCTCCTAGGTGGGATACTCCATGCAGTTGATGGGTCAACAAACCTAGGGTTTTTATTTACATTAGGATTTCTAGGGTTCAGGTTGTTATCTTGAAAATCATATTGAGATCATCGATCATCGTTCGACGATCGATGCTCAGATCGTCGAGCATCGTTCGACCATTGAGCCTTCGATCGTCGAGCAGCGTTCGACGCTTTTTGTAGTTCCTTAAATTTTTGCTTTCTCTTTTCTCTCTTAGCTTTATTTAAGGCTTTGTTAACTAGATTTACTTGCTCAGTAATCTTTATTCCATCAGCTGAAATAAAGTTTACTGGAGTTGAAAGATGATTTTTAAGAACCAATGGGGGTTCACTTGATGAGGCTCCTAAGCCTAGCTTATTATTGCCTGACCTAGTGTTTGTCATGCTAGTGATTTCTAGCAGCTTAAGGCTTCTACCATTTAGAGATTCTTCTAATCTTTTTGACTTAGCTAGTTCATTTTTAAGAAATTTTATTTCTCCACTGGACTTTGTGAGTTCTGCTTCTAACCTAGCATTTTCAATGGAGAGGATTTCTGATTATGCTATCCTATTTCTAAGCTCGTTAATTTCTTTTTTTTAACTAATTAAATCTAAACAAAGGGATTTAAATTCAGATTTAAATTCAGCAGAAGAAAAATCATAAGAAGATAATACCTGATCTTCTGTAGGCATTTCTTCATCATCATCAGAACTCTCTAAAGCTGAGTGGTTGGTGCGGGCATCAATTGCCATAAGGCAAATTTCCTTTGCCTTCTTCTCTTCCTCATCTTCACTGGAGCTTGAGGAGGAAGATTCCTCATCTGAATCACTCCAGGTTTCAGCAACAAATCCTTTCCCCTTCTTCTTATTTTTGTAGGAGGAGGACTTGGAGTGCTTCTTGTGATGTTCTTTTTCTTTTCTCTTTTCTTTGTTCTTTTCCTTTGAACACTCTAGTAGAATGTGTCAAGGTTTCCTGCAACCATAACAGATAATTTCTTAAGCAGGAGATCTGTCATACCTTGGTTTATCTTCATATCTTGAAGACTTCGTTCTAAAGTTCTTTCTGCCCATCTTGAGAAACTTTTTGGCAAAGAGTGCCATCAGCTCCTCATTGGATTGGCTTCCTTCAAAAGCATCAGCAGCTTTGAGAGCAAGAGTTTGCTCTTTCCTTGTTGGAGTGGGAGTCTTAGCTTCAGCCTCAGCTTCCCTGGACTTCAGCACTTGCTCAAAAGATTTAAGCTTGCCAAGGAGGGCTTCAGTTGAGATTTCAGTTGTACTTCTGGCCTCCTTGATGGGCAAGATCCTAAGATCCCATGTGCTGGGGAAGCACATCAGTATCTTATCATTGACCTCTGTCAATGTTATCTCCTTATCAAGGGTTCTCAGCTCATTGATGATTGAGCTGAGCCTGGTGTACATTCCTTCAACTGATCCAGCTTCAGTCTTCTTGAAGTTTTCATATTGGGATATAAGGTTGGAACTTCTGTCCTTCCTCTCATCAGCTGAACCAGCTACATTCTGGTTCAATGAGTCCCACATGGCTTTTGCAGAAGTGCAATCAGCCACTTTCTGGAAGGTTTCATCAGACATAGTCTGAGCCAGAATATTCATTGCTTTAGCACCAGCTACTTTTGCTTTCTTGTATGCATCATTGTAGTCTGGAGGTGGCACTACACTGAGATTTATAGATGTTGTAGCAGTGGCTGCAGCAGGAGGTGTTGGAGGTCCTATCAAAATAGAAGAAAAAATATCTTCATCAATAGAATTCATCTATAACTTGATTCTTGCCTTCCAGATGCTAAACTTAGCTAAGTTGCAAACTGGAGGTCTGGTGCTAGAATAATCCTTGTACTGGGCCATGAAGTGAATATCTATAAACTTGGTATCTATCAGGATCTTGTGACTCAGGTGTTAGCCTGTACAGTCAGTCAACCTCCCTCTGATACCAATTAAAAGTGAGGATCGATACAACTCTAGAGGGGGGGTGAATAGAGTATTCAAAAATTATGACACTCTACTCAACTCCCTTAGAGTTAATTTGCGGAATGAGTTTATAGATATTTGAAACCCTAGAGCCTAACACAAAGTGAAGTGCACAAGAGAAAGCTAACTGTAATTACAGTTGAGCTTTTGTCCTAGCACAGCAACTAGCAATCCTAGTTATTTCTAATCACAGCCATAGTGCAATAATTAAATTAAGCAACGCAGACGACACAAGAAGTTTATAGTGGTTCCCTCTAAATAAGTACGTCCACTCTTCTACCACCCTGGAAGGAAACCACTATAGGATTTTGTTCAGGTGCCCTGCCACCAACTGATCTGCTTCAGGTAGATCAAGTAGACCCTTTGAGCTTTTAATCAGGAGCTCAAAATCCAACATAGGTTTTTGATCAGGTGCACTGCCACCAAGGTTCACTTTTAAAGGGAGTAAAAACCCTTTATACAGGAGGTTGAGAGAGGGTTAGAGGGTCTTCTCTATTGTTAAAAAATATTAAAGAAGCAAGTGGATTGCACAGAGCTAGAAAGCTCTAAAGAATCAAGGCTCCCCCTGGATTAGTGGTATCCAGGAAGAATTCTTGCTTCAGGGTACAGGTTCTCTTCTGAACTCTTGACAGAGAGCTGTCTTGAAGTTCTTGAAGGAGCAGCTTGAAGAAGACTCTTGATTTGTAATGGATGTTCTTCTTCAACATCTTTTCTTCCTTCTTCTTCTTCTTCTTCTTCTTGAGACTCTGAGTGAATGTTCCTGGCAGCAGGATGAACTCAGGATTGAAGAAGAGAGAGTTGAAGAAGGTTGATCTTATCAGTCTAATGTAACAATGTCTGAGAGCTGTATCTCTTGTTTTAAATCTGTATGAAAATGTCTGTGTGTATTTCTCTTCAGTATTCTGTATATCTATATCTTCTCATTGAAAACTTCTTTCAAAAGAAGCTCTTTAAATATTGGCCTTTGCAACGGCTCTAATCTTTGTTTGAATTTTGTCTTCTTCTGAGATCTGCGATCTGGGCTGCAAATAGCAAAAAACAAAACATATCCTTCAGACAGACATGCTATAAAGGGATAACGCTTTCTAAGAAGCTGCAAATCCAATCTGATAAAAGGAGTACTAAAGAAAGTCACATTAGACTAAACTCTTCACGGCTAGAGAAGACTTTTGTGTCTAACGGCTATAAAGGACAGCATGGCAGATAAAGCAAAAAGATATTTCAACTAATAAGACAAAAAACTTTGTCAAATAAAGCTTGACTTATGCACAAAGGATGGGCCAAAGATTGCCTTGAGATGTATGCACCAAATCAATGAAATAATCTTTAATAAAATGCCAAATAAATAGGAAATAAATCATAGAACAAAAGGAGTACACAATTACTAAAGGCAGACAGAAGAACGTCGAATGACCCTCGGAGATCGTCGACCGAACCACAAGGATCGTCGACCTATCAGAACAGATAGTCGAACGACACAGATAGTCGAACTATCAAAGCAGATAGTCGAGCTATCAAAAAGATAGTCGATCCATCAAATAGATGGTCGAACTATCAACACAAAACAGATAGTCGAACTATCAGAGCAGATAGTCGAACTACCAAAACAGAAAAGATAGTCGAACTATCAGAGCAGATAGTCGAGCTATCAGATAGTTGAATTATCAAGGCAGATAGTCAAACTATAAAACAAAACAGATAGTCGAACTATCAAACAGATAGTCGAGCTATCAGATAGTTGAACTATCAAGCCAGACAGTCAAACTATCAAAAAATCTGTCTGGTCAAAAGAAGTCGAGCGGGGTTCGACGATCGACGAGGCAGATACCACAGATTATCGAGCTTACAAGAGTTGAACAAACTCAGAGATAGAAGATCTGCTTACTGACGATAGTCAACCAACTGATAGACGATCGTTGAACAGTTGATAGACGATAGTCGAGCGGCGTTCGACCATAGTCGAACCAAAAATAACCTAACCAAATCTTCATCTAGAAAAGTGACAACTCTACAACTAAAGCAATCTAACCAAACAACTAACCTTTGACAATAGATAAATCTTGGGTCAAGAAACTAATTGAGAAGACTAAACTCAAATCCAAACTAGGGTACCAACACACTAGCTCCCAGACTTTGCATTGTTCAAACTGGCTGAGCTCCTCTTGTATTGCCATTATCAAATAAGCATCTTTGTTCGCTTCCTCGAACTTCTTTAGTTCAACCTGAGATAGAAAGCTTAGATGTAAAATCTCATTCGTTGTACCTCTTCTGGTTGTAATGTCGTCGCCTCGCTCTCTAATGATTTGATTAGCTGGGTGATATCTTTGGTGTTGGAACCCTAGATTCCTTGACCTTCCTTCAGCAGGACCTGCAACATCTTATACAACCTCTATAAGTTGAGGCAATTCTTCCTCTAGAGGTTCTTCATCCACGAGGCCCGGATCGACAATCTTGACTTAGTTTGGAATGTATTTTTTGACTGGTTCATCCAAGCTAAGCTCTTTTTATCTGGTACCTTCATCTACACCAATAATACTTAGCGAGCTGCTATGAAGCATGCTAGTCTCATCAAATACAACATTTATAGAGTCTTCCACCACCAGTGTTTTCTTATTGAAAATTCTATATGCCTTACTATGGCTACTATATCCTACAAAAATACCTTCAAAACACTTTACACTAAACTTTGTGCGGTAATACTTCCCATTATTAAGAACGAAGCATTTATTTCCAAAGATTCTAAAGTAGGGCACAGTCAGTTTTTTGCCCTTCAATAGCTCATATGGGGTCTTACGATAGCATTTGTTGATAAGTGCTCTATTTTGCACGTGACATGCCGTGTTGACTGCTTCAGCCCAGAAGTACTCCGGAAGTGAAGCATCGTTCAACATGGTTGTACATACTTCAATCAGGGTTATATTCCTTCTCTCAGCAACTCCATTTTGCTGTGGAGTGCAAGGGGAGGAAAACTCATGAAAGAAACCTTGACTTTCACAAAATTTTGTCATGGCACCAGACTCAAACTCTATTCCATAGTCACTTCTGATTTTGACCACTGAGCAGTCCAATTCGTTCTGAATTTGCTGGACAAAATTAGTGAAAGAATCGAAGGTGTCTGACTTGTGTTTCAGAAAAAAATACCACGGTGAAACGCGAGTAGTCATCAATAATCACTAACGTATAGACCTTACCTCCTAAGCAATGAAAAGGCATAGGACTGAATAAGTCCCCATGAAGCAAGTATAAGATTTGTGAAGAATCCTTTTTAGTAATACCTTTGAAGGTAGCCCGTGTCTGCTTACCCATTTGACAGGAGTGACCTGGACTCTTTTTAATGCACTTAATGTTGGGGGCATCACGCAATAAGTTGTGAGAAAATAGCATGTTTATGTTTTTGAAATTAATATGTGCTAATTTCTTGTGTCATTGATCACAAAGAGACACACTATCTTTTGCAATAAAATAAACTGGGTTAGAGTTGTCTAAGCAAAGGAAATTTAAACAACAAATTTTTCTGATTCAAGTGCCTGTTAAGAACGTCTCCAAATTTGCAGACAAATTTATCAAATACTTGTCCTTGTAGAACTCAATGATGTAGCCTTTGTCACATAATTGACTTATGCTTATGAGATAATGGTGTAATCCTTCAACATAAGCCACGTCTGTGAAAGAGACTACGTAATTGGAAATCATACAATAACCTTTTGTTGTTCCCCTGTCTGAACCTCCAAAGATGACTTTTGGTCCTCCTTTGACTAGGGTATAATCACGCAAAAGACTTCTTGTCCCGGTCATGTGCCGAAAGCATCCACTGTCCAAATACCAGATTGGAGTTCTATTGGCCTTTGTACATTCCTGCAAAAATAAATCAGTTTACCTTATGAACCCAAAAATATTAGGGTCCTTGGTTCTTGGTCAACATACTCCGCCTAGGAGCATTAGCCTTGCGAGTGGTTGGTCTCGCATAGCTAACTCATGGAGTTACAAAATTGGCCGGGTTATACCAACAATCTACGCCAAAGTGACCAACTTTGCCGCAACACCAACAGTCAAACCTATTAAACCTTCTCGGGTACTCCTGCTTTACCTTTTGAGACTTAGGTCTGGAGGGGGAATCGTACTTTAAGGTGGAGGCCTCATGTTTGTAGCATACACAAGGTTTCTACATCTCCTTTTCCTTTTGTACAACGGGCTTGGCTTTAGGTGCCTTCTTAATGTTATGACCATGAACATATGGTCCATAATTTTTCAAATGCATTTCTTTATAAGGTACTTTGAACACACTCTTACTATAGTTCCGGGGATGGGTCCATCCTTGATAGCGCGACTTAGGCTCTACATGAGTAGGCCGAGCATAGTGCCTATAGGACGACTCAAAATAAAACTTGTTCATTGGGAATATTGCCTTCTTAAACGAGGTTTGACCAAGAGGGGCCTTCCCTTTCTCTTTGGCAGAGGCTTTCATAGTAGCCTTTCCTTTTTCAACCTGGTGGCCAAGACCACTACCCTTCTTTGGAGCGGAGAACTGATCAATGGGAGGGAGGATAGTCTTTGGCTTGGAGTAGCTCTCAATGAGTTTCCTCTCTACCAAAAGATTTTCTTCCAACTCATCAAGACATTTCTCTTTTAGACTTAACGTTTCAGCAGAGCCCTTGAGTTCCTCTTTCAAGGAGTGGAATTCATCTCTGAGAGGAAGCAATTTTGCAATTTCCTCCTACAGATTTGTTTCCACTGCCTTGATGGAGGAAATCTCTTTTAACTGCCTTTTGACTACCTTACGATATTTTTCAGAAGCCTTTAAGAGGTTCTCATGCTTAGCCATCAACTCAGAATCACCATCCTCTTCAGAAGAGTAGCAATCATGAACATTCGAGGACATTTAAGATTCAGAGAGTATCGTGCACGAGTTTACCTTCCCGCGGTACTCAGAGTCGCCAACTTTCTCTTCTGTATGAGCCATGAGCTCGAAGTAGGCTTCTTCATTCTCAGAGCTAGACTCACTCGAGTCACTGTCACTGAGAGTATTCGACTTCTTGGCGACGAAGCTATTTTCTTCTTTCTTCTTCCCTTTGAAAGATCTCTTCTCTTCCTCCTAGGAGCTATCCTACTTCTTATATAGACACTCCACAATCATGTGACCTGACTTATTGCAACAGTAGCAAACAACGTCAGAGGAATAAAATTTATTAGGTTTCGATTTATACTTGTCCTCTGTATTATAGCTTTTCTTCGTACGATCACTGTCACGATGTGATCTCCTGGAATCTGAAGAGAAATACTTATTCTTCATTTGTCTCCTCTTGATCAGCATCTTCTTGAACTGCTTGGAGATTAGGGAGAACTCTCTGTCCAATAGCTTGGAGCCTGATGTGCTGGGCTCAGAGTCTTCAGGAGTGTCAGGGGCTCATGTCCTTTTGGGGGACACGGCTTTAGAATTCCTTGAACCTTCATCCTTTAACGTTGTCGACTTCTCTTTGCTTGAAGATCGGTTGGGCTGCTCCTCCTTCTTTCTAGTGTTCATTTGGAGTTTGTAGGAGAGCAATTTGTCAAAAAGATTCTGAGGGTCGATCTCTGGCAACTTCCCGAATTCTCTGATGGAAAAAACTTTTGTATCCCAGTCCTTTGTCAAGGATCTAAGGATATTTGTCGTTCAGTTCACCATGAGTGAATTCACGGTCATAGTTCCTGAGGCCATTGACTATCTTGAAGAACTTCTCAAAACTGTCTGCTATGGAGTCATTGTCACCTTGCTTGAAGGCTTCGTACTCCTTGTTCAACAATGATCGGCGATCGTCTCTCACTTCTGGAGTACCTTCCATTAGGACAACAAGACAGTCTCACATCTCTTTGGCAGACTTGCAGTGGAATAAGTTCCTGAGCATTGAATCGTCCTCTGCACTCGCTATGATATTCTTCGCCTTCTCTTCAAGGGAGACTAAGGCAATCTCATCATTAGTAAGATCCATCATCTTCTTTGGAATCATTATCATTTGATTTATCGTTGAAGGCTGAGTGGGAATGTGTGGTCCTTCCACTATCTGAAAAATCCTTTGATCAACAGCTTCCATGTTGAACCATACTCGCTCTTTCCATAGGGGAAAGTTTTCCTTTGTGCATATTTGTAGCTTCATGAATTACATGTCTTTGCTTTGATCCATGGTGAATATGCGTAAACTCAAAGCGCTAGATCAGGGATCTTGTTCAAGGTGTTAGCCTTATCGAAGAAAATGCTCCTCTCATACTAATTGAAAGTATCTAGCGTCTACCTTAATCACCTAGAGGGGGTGAACATGTGATGTTTTTTTCTTTTTATGGAATAAAAATATCTAAAAATTCAAGCACACAAACACAGAGATTTATAGTGGTTCTCCGTATTGGGTACGTTCATTATCCCGCCTCGCCTATCTACCACGAAGGGTAAGATTCAGTTACTTCACCTTTCTCAGATTATAACAATCATTCAACTCGGAGCCACGCTCCTACACCTCGATCCACAACCGGATCTACACCTCGATCCACAAATCAGATCTACAAACTCGATCCACCAACAGATCTACAAACTCGATCCACCAACGGATCTACACTCGGAAGAACAAACTTCTTACAAACTCAGAGACAAAGCTCTTACAAGAGTTAAAATAAATTTTACAATCAACAATAAAAATTTTATACTTCCAGATCTGAAAAACTTCAAGGGTCTTCCTTCTTGAAACTTGAAAAACTTGTTTAATAAGGTTGAGGAAGAAAACTGAGAAGGCTGATCTAAAAACTAGGATCCGACACGATCAAATAGATATTGAAGAATCTTGGAATCTTGGATCTGTCGAATCGTTTCTCTTTTCGAATCGCTGGATCAAGAGATTAATGACAGAGAAGAACGGCGATGGAGACATGCGGCTTCTTCCAAAATTAGAAAGAGCGGTTCTTATTTTAATTCTAATTAGATTACAGTTAGAGAATCCGATTGAAAAAAATATATAGAGAGAGCATCTTCAACGGTCATGAGTCATTAAGGAAAGATCCACTAATGGATCAATCATCATTAACTTAGAATAATTTGAAATCCCGTATAACAGTTTAAAACATAAATTCTGCAATTGGTATTTCTCGAAAATAAGTATATTTCTCGAGAAAACATTTGCTTTCTCGAGAAATGACTTGGCTTTCTCGAGAAAAGACTTGATGAAATTCTGTTAAGAAATTATTGATTTCTCGAGAAAAAAATTATTTCTCGAGAAAGTGACTTAGCGCATTTTTAGAGCTGGAGCATGATTTCTCGAGAAGAGAATGATTTCTCGAGAAATAAATTGCTTTCTCGAGAAATGGACTGACCTTCTCGAGAAATTCACTTAGCGAAAATTCTGTGAACTGGTGCATTGATTTCTTAAGAAAGAATTGATTTCTCGAGAAAAAGACTTAGCTTCTTGAGAAATGATTTCGACTTCTCGAGAACTGCTTTGCATTTCTCGAGACCTAACTTGGCTTCTCGAGAAATCTTCAGGGCATTTCTCGAGAAAAGGACTTGGAGTATTTTCTGAAAATTTCCCGAGAAGTCTTATGGTTTCTCGAGAACAGCTATGCTTTCTCGAGAAATGGACTTAAACTTCTAGAGAAACAATCTTAAATTTCTCGAGAAATGGACTTAGAAAATTTTTGAAAAATTTTCTTTTCGACTTTATTGGAAACCAGCAACCCTTCCCTTCTTACATTTATTTAGTACTTGAAAATGAAGTGCATCCCAATAGAGAGGTTACACATGAGTCAACACCATGGATCACACAATGAGGGATTACATTGTTGGTCCTGTGTTTAGTGACTTATTATAAACTAACATTGGTCTACACTTAATAATATTGACCTGCAAGCACTCAACTAAAACATATCATCAAATACAAACTTAATTCATCTTAGTTCAGGGGTGAATTCACACAAATCTGGGTTATTTTGGATATAATACCCAACATAGGGCTTCAGGATCCACCTAGGCATGCCCCCTTCTTTATCTCGGAGGCCAGTTTGTCAAATATTATCGAACCAGTAAAGAAATGGGAAGTAGATCATTTGATGGTTCTGGGCAAAGGGAAAATATCAGCTGAGGGGATGTACCATGGTGAGCGCAGCTGGGTACCATAACGAGGTAGATTCATGAGACATAGGAGAGGTGGAGGATGTCCTCGTCTTGATGTCAGGACAGAGTAGCGACCTCCTACAGTTCCAGTCCCACCAACACCACACTTCCAGGAGCTGAGGAGACATGATGACTAAGGATGCCCTCCGATGGTATTCTTTGGGTGTAACCAGCCGGGGCATGTCAGAGCCCACTGTCCCCAGCAATTCCTTCCACCTCCCCCTCCCCCTCCAGTAGCCCCTCCAGCACAGCAAGGTAGAGGCCTAGGAAGAGGTTGGTGCCGAGGATATCATGGCGGAGGCCGACGACCGAGCTAGGTATACGTCTTGTATATGGCTCAGTCGAGGTACCCTGAGGTCGTCATCACAGATACTTTAAGTTTGGTGTTTTAATTTATTACTTAGTACCTTATACCCACTTTGTTAAATCATGATAATATAACCCTACAATCATAACTATCTCAGACATAGTGTTTGTTTGTGTCAAGCCTGCCCACACACTATTTGGCATTGGTGTATCACACTCATTTGTATCAGAGGACTTCATTATGGACTTGAATGTCATTCAGCATTTCCCGGGCATCTCCCGGAGGGTACGACTATCAGATGGATTAGAGTTGCAATCCACTGCAAAATGCAACATGTATGTTGATATTGGAGACAAGCTATTCGAGACTCCGATGACAATCCTATGGATCCCAAACTTTGATCTGATTATGGGCATGAAATGGTTACACTGGCACCATGCCAGAATGTATTTCATTGCTAGGAGGATTGTACTGCGATAAGGATACACCGAGGTTATATTCAAATGTATTAGACTCGTCTCCCGCCTTTTATTATCATCGGTACATATCATCAAGGCCCATGACAAGGGATGAGGTATATATGTGTTCTTCGAGATTGCGGAGGCGGAGGCATCCATTAATGATATCCCGATGGTTAGGGACTTCTCTGACGTCTTTCCGGAGAAGCTACTCAGATTACCCCCATATAGAGATATGGATTTTTGGATCTAGATGTTGCTAGGAGTGAGACCTGTCTCTCGGGCACCATAAAAGATAGCTCGGAAGGAGCTAACAAAGTTCCATATTCAGCTGAAAGAGCTAGTCGACTCAAACTTTATCAGACCGAGCTCATCACCATGGGGAGTTCCGGTCTTGTTCATAAAGAAGAAGGACTGAAACTATCTAGTGTCAACCTAAATAACCTAGAGGGGGTGAATAAGTGAGTTCTGCGTCTTTTTGTAGAATAAAAATAACTGAAAATTTAAATATACGGAAAACAGGGATTTATAGTTGTTCCCCGAGTTAAGTACGTCCACTGTCCCGCCTTGCCAATTTACCACGAAGGGCTAGATTTTGCTACTTCACCTTTATCTCAGATTGAAACCAATCTTACACCTCGGAGCCTCAACTCCTACAACTCGGAGACAACGCTCCTACCACTCGAAGAACAACCTCTCTTATAACTC
The DNA here is from genome assembly GCA_039513925.1 of Platanthera zijinensis. Classification (NCBI taxonomy): domain Eukaryota; kingdom Viridiplantae; phylum Streptophyta; class Magnoliopsida; order Asparagales; family Orchidaceae; genus Platanthera; species Platanthera zijinensis. The sequence continues at coordinate 155,645,965 of CM077093.1, forward strand.
GGAGAACAACCTCTCCTACAACTCGATCCTAAAATAAAGATCTACAACTCGTAGGGAAAAACTTCCTACAATAGGAAAAAGATTTACACAAGTAAAGATTAATAATAATCTTTTATAGATCTGAAATCTCCGATCCCTCATTCCTCTGAAAAGTTGTTCTTGAACGACTTTACGAACAAGAAAAATCGAAAGCTTTGAAAACTTGATCTGAACATACGGATCTACTAGATCTGAGTAGAATCGAAATCTTCAGAGATCAACGATCTTGTCGAAACTTTTAAGGACGAACGAATCATGCATCAAGCTTTTTGTCGGCCGAGAGAAAAGCAAAGATCATATATTGGGCCGACTGAAGTTTTCTCGTTCTTATAATTTCTTCAGTTGAATAATAGACACGATTTTGTTTGATTGAAAATCCACCCTAAATATATATAGGAATCCTCCTTCTGTAACGGATAGAAGAAACAATCCAAATGAGAAATTCGTAATTTACTGTAGATGGCAATCTGGACAGGCTGTCGGGATTTTGAAATTGGACGAAATAAACACTAAGTGTAATTCGTCGAGTATCGTCGAGAATAATTGTTTTTACTCGTCAAATGGCAATTAAACTCGACGAAAAACACTTTGACAAAACCAGCCAGATCGAATAGTTAACTCAACACTTGGCAGAAGAGATACTCGACGAATTCGACGAGTATCGACTAGTATACTCAACAATTTCGACGAGTATCGGCTAGCTGACTCGATGCATTCAAAGCCCATCCAAGTCATATTCGATAAATATCACTTAGAGAAATTAAAAGAAGTAAAGCCAAAATAACTTGATCAATTCGTCGTGTAACGACATGTATATTCAACGAATTTGATGAGTATCGATAGATACACTTAACAAATTTGACGTGTATATATGATGATACTCGACGACTTTTACTTAACTGATTTCCAGGAATTCAGTGATTATTCTCTAAGTAAATTCGATGGATTCGATGAGTGCTAGTAAGAATATATGACGAATTTTAGTTAGGAAAATCTGTTCTTCTGAATCCAGCAACTTGTCCTTCCTTGTTTTCTTCTAATGCACTTGGAATAAAAGTACACCCCAATAGAGAGATTATGCGTGAGTCAACACATTGGCCTACACAATGAAGGATTGCATTGTATAGTCATGTGTTTAATGACCCACTATAACCCGACATTGGGTTGTACTTAACAATATATTCCTGCAAGCACATAACTAAATAAAGAGCATCAAATACAACTCAATTCATCTTAGTTCAAGGCACACTTCTTCAAATCAGGGTTATTAGGGATATAATACCCAACAATCTCTCACTATTTGAAGAAGTTGGAACCCTACAAACTAAGGTGAATTTTACACACAATAATCTTAAAGCATGAAATGGAAAGAACATATAAAATTAAGAAATAATAGAATTCCCAGTCAAAACATTAATATATATATATACATACATATATATATATATATATATATATATATATATATATATATATATATATATATATATATATATATATATGCGGAAAACAATATCCACAAGCATCAATTGAAAACAAACCACGCATGTTTGCCCTAGCTTTTCTGATATTGCCTGTCAAAATACGCTTTTAGCTTCGGATAATATCTTGGCGGAGCTGGAGGTGCATCTGGTTCATCGTATCTGTGCTTCCTGAAATGAAGTCGTTTTTTAGCATATACTACCTCATACTTTTGTCATTCTTCTCTGCAATAATGATCCCATCTTTTTTCATTTGATAGATCAACCAAAGTGAAGGTGTCTAAGATAATGCTTTTGGAAATAGGACTTTATACTTTAGCCATTTCTCTATTCAGATAAGACCTAACAGCAGACTGGCCTTCACCATATCTTCTTCTTTTCTAAGCTAGTGGAGGTATGTCTTCAACTCATTGAATTTCTAGTTCAGCTGCAACAGTAGAAGATCCTTGTCCAAACTAAGCAAAATCCTGAGTGTCTTCCTAGTACTGATCTCTTTTCTTCCTTCTTGGATCCTTCCTTCTTTTTTATAAGGGCACTCTGCAATCATGTGTTCTAGATTGTTGCAAAAATAACAAACTATGTCAGAGGAAGAATGTTCGTTCGGTTTAGATTTATACCTGTCCTATCGGTTCTAGCTTTCTTAGACCGATCACCATCACGATGTGGTCTCTTAAACTCTGAGGAGGAGGACTGATTTTTAATTTGCCTCCTCTTACTGAGCAATCTTTTGAATTGATTGGAGATTAGCTAGAATTCTCCATCAGACAACTCAGAGCCTGACGTGCTTGGCTCAGAATCGTCTTGGGCATCAGAAGCTTGTATCCTTACTACTGACACAACTTTAGATTTTCTTGTCCCATCGGCCTTCAGAGCTACCGACTTCTCTTTGCTTGAAGTCATGCTTCTTTGCTCCTCTTTCTTTCAAGTATTCAATTGCAGTTCATATGAGAGGAGCTTCCCGAACTGATTTTGGTGTTCAATCTCAGGCAGCTTTCCAAATTCCCTAATGGCCACAACCTTAGTATCCCAGTCTTTTGTCAGGGATCTTAGGAATTTGCCGTTGAGCTCACCATTAGTGAATGTATAGCCATAGTTTCTGACGCCGTTGATGTTCTTAAAGAATTTCTCGAAGCTATCAGCAATTGTATCATTTGTCCCTTGCTTGAATGCCTCGTATTCTTGATTAAGTAGAGATCTCTTATCATCTCTAACTTCTTCAGTTCCTTCCATGAGAACCATGAGACAGTACCACATCTTCATGGTAGATTTGCAGTGGATATAATTTTGTAGTATTGAGTCATACACTGCACTGGCTATGATATTCTTTGCCTTTTATCCAAGGAGACTAGGGCAATTTCATACTTGGTCAAATCCATCATTTTATTTGGAATCATGACCGCAGGATTCAGAGCAGAGGCTTGTGTAGGAATACAAGGTCATTCTCCAACAATCTAAAAGATACGTGGATCAGTAGCTTCCATGTAGAATCTGACTCTTTCCTTCCACATAGGGAAGTTCTCTTTAGTGCGCACCAGCAACTTCATCGAAGACATTTCCTTGCTTCTGTCCATTGCAACTGAACAATATCTCTTGACAACTAGATAAGAGATCTTGTTCAAGGTATTAAACTTATATCGAACAACCTCCCTCTAATAAAAATAGAAAGTATCTAGTTTCAACCTAAATAACCTAGAGGGGCATGAAAAGGTGAGTTCTGCGTCTTTTTGCGGAATAAAAATAACTGAAAAATTAAAAACACAGAACACAAAGATTTATAGTTGTTTCCCGAGTTAGATACGTCCACTGTCCCACCTCACCTATCTACCACGAAGGGCTAGATTTGGCTACTTCACCTTTATCTCCAATTACAACCAATCTTACACCACGGAGCCTCAACTCCTACAACTCGAAGACAACTCTCCTATAACTCTGAGACAACACACCTACAACTCAGAGACAACGCTCCTACCACTCGGAGAACAAGCTCTCCTATAACTCAGAGAACAACCTCTCTTACAACTCGATCCTAAAATAAGGATCTACAACTCAGAGGTAAAAACCTCCTACAATAGTAAAAAGATGTACACAAGTAAAGATAAACAATAATCTTTTATAGATCTGAAATCTTTGATCCCTCGTTCATCTGAAAAGTTGATCATGAATGACTTGAAGAACAAGAGAAACCGAAGGCTTAGAATACTTGATCTGAACACACGGGCTGACTAGATCTGAGTAAAATCGGAATCTTCAGAGATCAGCGATCTAGTAGACACGTTTGGGTACAAACGAATCGTATAGCAAGCTTTTCATCGGCTGAGAGACTTGTGAAGATCGTATATTGCGCCGACCGAAGTTTTCTCGTTCTTATAATTTCTTGATTTGAACAATAGGCACGATTAGGGTTGATTGAAAATCCACCTTAAATATATATAGGAATCCTCCATTTATAGCAGCTAAAAGAAATAATCCAAACCGATAAATCCGTAATTTACTGTATATGGCGATCTAGACAGGCTATCGGGATTTTGAAATTGGAAGAAATAAACACTAAGTGTAATTCGTCGAGTATGTTCGAGAATAACCGGGTATACTCGTCGAATTGCAATGAAACTCAACGAAAAACACTTTGATAAAACTAGCCAGATCGAGCAGTTAACTCAATGCTTGGAAGAAGAGATACTCGATGAATTCGACGAGTATCGGCTAGTATACTCGATGAATTCGATGAGAATCAGCTAGCTGACTCGATGCATTCAACGCCTATCACTTAGAGAAATCCAGAGAAGTAAAGCCAAAATGACTCGACAAATTTGTCGTGTATCGACATGTATATTCGACAGGTATCGATAGATACACAAAACGAATTCAACGTGTATATATGATGATACTCAATGACTTTTACTTAACTGATTTCCAGGAATTCAGAGATTATTCTCTAAGTAAATTCAACAGATTCGACGAGTGCTTGTAAGAATACACGATAAATTTTACATAGTAAAATCTGTTCTTCTGAATCCAGCAAATTGTCCTTCCTTGTTTTCTTATAATGCACTTGGAATAGAAGTACACCCCAATAAAGAGATTACACGTGAGTCAACACATTGGCCTACACAATGATGGATTACATTATATAGTATTGTGCTTCATGACGCACTGTAACCTGACATTGGACTATACTTAGAAATATAGTCCTACAAGCATATAACTAAATAAAGAGCATCAAATACAACTAAATTCATCTTATTCTAAGGTACATTTATTCAAATCAGGGTTATTGTGGATATAATACCCAACAAGGATAGATTGCTTAGGCGATCTGCATCGATTACCTGGAGCTCAACTAGTTGGTCGTGCGGAACACACACCCATTGCTGAGGATCGACGAGCTATTTGACCAGCTAGAGGGAGCCCATTAGTTCTCTAAGCTGGATTTGCGATCTGGATACTATTAGCTGAGGATTCAGGAGGAGGATATTCTGAAGAAGGCTTTCATCTTGCGCTACAGATTGTATGAGTTCACAATGATGCCTTTTGGGCTCACCAATGCCAGGAGTATGATGAACTGGATATTCAAGCCATACTTGGTCATATTCTTTTTGATCGATGACATCCTGATCTACTCCAGGATGAAGGAGGATCAAATAGAGCACCTAAGATGGGTATAAAGGAAGCGGAGGGAGCATCAAATGTAAGAAATGTTTTTGAAGTGCTAGTTTTGGCTATATGAGGTAGCTTTCCTTGGGCATATGATCAGCGGAGCCGGGTTGGCAGTGTACCCCGCCAAGTTGCAGGCAGTCGGGTATTGGCCGCAACTGAAGTAGGCCACGGATTTTAGGAGTTTCCTCAGACTAGTGGGCTATTACCGCAAGTTTGTAGAAGGATTTTCCAGGGTTGCGCTCCCTCTTACTACATTGATGAGGCAGGATGCACCCTTTGAGTGGATGCTACAATGCGAGCCAACATTTCAGGAGCTGAAGGACAGGCTCACTTCAGCCCCCATCCTTTCCCTCCCATCTGGGAAGGAGTGATTTCAGATTTACACAGATGAATCATAGTAGGAGATGGGTGCAGTTCTGATGCAGTAGGGGCATTTCATCACCTACGCTTCTAGGAAGTTGAAGAAGTATGAGCATAATTTCCCAGTACACAGCCTTGAGCTCGAGGCAGTGATTTTTGCATTGAAGATGTGGAGGCATTGCCTATATGGGGTCCATTATGAGATCTTCTCAGATTACAAGAACCTCAAGTATATAGACGTATAGAAGGATCTAAACATGCGTTAGAGAAGGTGGTTAGAGTTCCTGTGTGATTACGATTACACTATTCACTATCATCTGAGGAAGGCAAACCCGTTGGTTGATGCTTTAAGCAGGAATGTCATCACTGTTGTTTTGAAGCCCCGAATGATGGTCGTTGAGTTGGTCAAGATATTGCGGGATATGGAAATTACCTTGGTGATCAAGGCCGAGTCGGAGACCTATGTATAGTATTTACACTCCTTGAGCATCGTGTGTGACATCAGAGACCGCATCATAGTAGAGCAGAGGCTGGATTCAGAGCTAGAGCCGATATTCAGAGACCTGGAAGGGGCACCTCAGAGGACTATACATTGCGTGATGACCTCGTTTGTTTTTGGGGCCGCATCTATATACCTACAGGAGGTTGGATTTGGGAGGATATACTCTGGGAGGCACACTGTTTCAGGTACTCAGTGAACCCAAGGATAACCAAGTTGATGGCGGACCTGCGATGCGACATGTATTGGCCTGGAATGAAGAAGGATATTATTTATTTTGTGATGCACTGCGAGGTCTTCACCTGGTGAAGGTCGAGTACAAGAGTCCTTGGGGACAATTACAGTCGTTGCCTGTACTAGAGTGGAAGTTCGAGGATAGAGCTATATATTTTGTGCATGGGTTACCTCATTCCCACTTCATGCATTATTATATGTGGGTCATCGTTGAAAGATTGACAAAGGTAGACAAGTTCATTCTGGTTCGAATGGACGCTCGACTTATTGTGCTAGAGAGGTTGTTTGTGGAGCAGTTTGTGCGGTACCACGACATGTCCAAGACTATCGATTTAGATCGAGATGATCGATTCACTTCCATGGATTTGAGGGTGATGCATGAGTACATAGGTTATTACTGTGCATTCAGCACCGCCTTTCATCCACACACTGGTGGGTAAACAGAGCAGACCAACAGGACCATGGAGGATCTATTGCACTTGTGTATACTTGATACAGGGAAACCTTAGGAGCGGTTGTTACCTTTAATCTAGTCCTCATACAATAACAACCATTAGGCCAGTATTGGTATGGCTCCATATGAGGCTCTCAAGAGAAAATATCGGGCACCGCTTTCCTGGGTACATGACGAGGATCCAAAGGCACTTGTATCAGATTACATTGAAGACATAGATGCATACATTAAACTAATTAGAGACCAGATGCTGGAGGCCCAAAGCCGGTAGGCAAAGTATTAAGATGAAAGGCATCAAAAGGTGGAATTCTAGGTGGGGGAAAGGTGTTCCTGAAGACATGTTTGATGCACGAGGTTTCATGGGTGCGTGTGTACAAGAAGCTCAGCCCTCGATATATAGGGACTTATAAAATCCTCGAACAGATCGGTCCCTGGGCATATAGGCTAGAGCTACTGTAAGAGTTGGAAAACCTATACAACGACTTCCACGTCTCCTCACTTTAGAGGGCCTTACTTCGGCCTGAGCAGCACATCACTTCCACCTCGGGCCTTATAACATCTGATCGGTCAGTTTGTTTGGAGCCAAACCAGATCGATGATACAGTAAAAGAGTGTTCCTTTAGTCAAGTTGTTATGGTCAAATCATGGGCAGGAGAAGCACACTTGGGTGCCCATGGACCTCATGCAGCAATACCACCATGAGCTCTTCACTTCAGGTACAACCTAAACACTCATGCAAATGCTCGTATTTTCATTAATTCTTAGAACCTCGTAGACCCAGTGAATTTCGAGGATGATTTTTTTGTTTCTTGGGATTTATAACATCCCTAATACTTCTAGAACCTATGATAGTGTTATGACATTGTTTGAGAGTTGGGCCAAGGAGGTGACCTAGATTTCCTTGAACTAAGACACAAATTGTTAAGTGCACAACCACGGTGCACAAGGCAATCTAGGTCAATTCACATCCAATTGAATTCACCACATCAAATTGACCTCACCCCGAGCCTTATAACACCATTAGAGACCTAATGGACAATAAAGCCCCAATAGGTGGGCACTAATTTCTACATTTTGGCCAAAGTAAAACCTAGGTCAATTTTGGTCAAACATACACCTTTTGGATAAATTGGCCCAATTGGGGTCCCACCATGGCACAACCAACATGTTGTGGTGTCATAGGACTCAAGAAAAACCCAGGGGACCAGTCAACCCCTCAGTTGATCAAGTCAATACCCCAAGTCAACCATGGTAAAAATTGAGCCTTAAAGAGAGAAATAAAGGCTCAACCAAATTCCTATGGGTTAAGGACTTGAACCAAGGCCCATCCTACAGACCACTAACTTCATTTCATTTAATTAAACTGATTAGGGAATTTCAAATCATTTAATGAGGAGAAATTAGAAAATTATCCATTAATTAATTGTAGAAAGATGAATTAATGGGAGGAGGTCATGGGTCACCCCATTCATCTCCTCCAAAGCATACTTTGATCTCCCCCGAAGCTTGGGGATGTATTTCCCATCAATTCTAGTCGGCCACAATCAAGGAGTGCCATTAATAGTAACCCCCTAACCACCCCTTTCGTAGCAACTCCATAAATATCCCTCCTCAGCCCCAATTGATCCTTTCATCACCTTCAGAACCTCTCAAGGATTCTAAAGAGTGTGTTAGATCAAATCTTTTGGTGGAGGATTGAGGAATTGAGCAAGGTTGCTAGAAATAGCCTCCCCATGGCAACCACCCATTGAAGTAGACGCCTCCAAGCCCGATTATAGGTCAATTTCTCCTCCTTTCCCCTTATGCTAGCATCCTATATCAATTAGGAGAGATATCAGGCTCAATTGAGCCCGATCCATTGAGAAAATAACAAAAAAAATTCAGAGCTTTTGAGTGGTGTCCGGTTTGCCGGAAACTGCCACCTTCGGCGACCAAACCACCGCCAATCAAAAGCCACTACTTCAATAGAGGTGGTGGTGGTGTTCGGCAGGGGAGGTGGTTAGATCGCCGTGAAATTGATGTGGAAGGAGCTCCAGGTTGGGAGAATCTCCACCCTTGGCTGGAGGTTGAAGATGACCTGGATGGCACTTGATCTGCTTCAAGATTCGTGCAGGATCAAAAAATTTATACACTATAATTTGGTAATATTTTGTCACACTTATATAGAGTTCTTCAAACAAAAATTAAGTTCCCTTAGATGCCAAATTTGAAAAGGTTGCTTGGGACAACTTTTGAATCCCTTGAAGTCTACTTTCTAAAGGAATTAAAATCAACTCATTTGGAGTCTTACATATCTCGGTAAGGCATTTTTAGTGGGATTGGTCCTTGGGAAGGACAGAACTTTGATTGTAAATAACTTTCACATATATGAATGGATGAAGCTAAAATTTTTACCATATCGATATGAACCCTAGATACACTATGTGACCAAAAATCAGAATTTTGGAGCACATTTTTCTATAGTTTTGTCCAATATATGATTTATTGAATTATTAGAATAAAAGTTGTTAGACAACTCATATAGACCCAAATTTTGGGTGGTAGGTTCATTAGGTTCTTATAAGACCCTAATAAAATTTTGAGGCCATTTGGAGCTCTGTAGGTTGGTGTATTTCAATGCATGAGAATATGGCTTAAGGTTTCTAGGGCGCATTTTGCCAAAAAGGTGTATCTTGTGAATTTAGCAAGATTGGCATGGTCAAATCCAGTGAAATTTTGTACATGCACTTATTTAGTGATAATATACCTCTTCAAAGAGCTTTAGAATATTCAGAGATGAATTTGATTGGAAATTGAATTATTTTGCATATTGTTATGCTTGGGTTTAAATGGAATTAATGTGACATGAAGAGTTGCAAAAATCATGAAGATTTGTCAGTTGTATTATTTTAGCATTTTACATTCTTGGTAAACTATTTGGAATTTTTAGAGGTTAGAATCTTAGGATAACAGTTATAATTATAATTTTGTCTCATGTTTTATTATTGAAGTAATTGTGATCAAATAGAGTTAAAAAATTTTGAATTTCTTAAAAAGTTAATTATTAAACACATTAGACCTTTAGTAATTTTTCTGGAATTATTATATGAGCATTTATAATACCTCATGTATAAAATTAATTAGATGACCAGATTTTGATAATTAAAAATTAAATATAAAATATTACTAGAATATTATGAAATTTGGTCCAGATCTCTTATTTATCATTTTACTCTCAAAGTAAAATTAATTAGTACTATTTGGACCCTTAGAAATGATACTTCATGTACAAATCCACTAGTGACTTATATTTTTAGGAATATTTAATTATGGTCAAATTAATTGTGAAACTGGGAAAACTGTGGAATTTCATCATAATTAAGTGTCTAGACCCCTGTAATTAATTGTAGGACATTTGAATCAAAATGATTTGTGATTAATACCCTTAGGCTCAAATCGCACATCTGGTCTGCATATAGTAATGTCAAAAGGGTGATGGTTAAAAGCGATACTAAATTTGATATAGACAGTTTTGGTTAGAGTTAGGATCACAATATGATGTTGGTTGGATTACCAAGGCATTTATCAAGAGGTGATGTGAGCTATTGTACATTGACCCTAAGGGGAGTAGTTAAGCTCTGAGTTCGACGAAAGATCGTCATTTCCCTATAAGATATATAACCCACCCTATGATAGATCAAGAGTAACTTGAGAGAAAGGTAGTATAAAAAGGGTAAACACCAATAACCGTAAATATCTTGAAAAGGGAGATTTGGGATTCAGCCCTTCAAACTTCTTAATACCGCTACAAGACCTTCACCTGGTAGACCTCGGGAAGCCCAAGATTCACCTTAAACCTCTAAGTTTAATTAACCAATAGATAAGAGTAGTATAAGTAGGAGAGTAAAGATACAATGAACCTAGTCCCTTATTATGGGATGGAGTGGGCTAGGACTCATTAGTCCTGCAAGTTGGAGGCTAGGGATGGTTGTGATAGAAGGACTTGTTATTCATTCAAGCTGGAGGCTCGGAAGGATGTGACTGATACTTTGTTTATGCATTTGATATTGTAGGTCCTCGGTACTAGTCTGTCTTCACACTGACGATAGTACGTGTACTTGGCAAGTTGATAAGGTCTAGAGAGCCATCTTAGTCTGTAGTTTGACTCTTTCCTAAAGACTTATCACTTGGTTTTTAAGAATAGTTACTCTAATAAAGGGTATGTAGAGTCTCTAGAGTACACAAAAGATGGTTACAGAAGAGTACAGAGGGCTTAGGCCTGGTAGTGTGTATAGCCGCTAGGAGTGGGGAGGTGCATGATCCCTAGTCACCATTTAACCACGACGGGGGTGCTCGAGAGTTTAGCTACCTCTAAAGAGTGGGAACAAAAGGTTTGTGAATATAGAGTCAACATGTGTGGGTGAGTTGCACTTGTGTGAATCATAAACATTGTATTGCATATCTAGGCATTCATTCCTTGCAGACCCTCATCATATCAATTAATAAGGGCTCTTTTATATGATGAGTAAAATTAAATGGAAATCTTAACTTATAAGTTTGCATGGGCATTCATATAAGTTGAGATACGCTTCGTTCTTACTTTCTTTACTTAGTGCTCATTGTTTACTTACATACTGCTTATATTATTATTACTTTTGTTATTTACTGCTTATTATATAAACTGTTAGATAGTGTCATGTCACCTAATTTTTTATCCTGCATTGTTGTCCTCCTCTTCCTTCCTCTTGCGTGGTGCCTAGGAGTCATAGGGGTGAGGCGAGGATGATAATAGCTTAGTCTTTTGACTAATTGTCGGTAGAACACATCATTTTAGGAGCGCATGGTGACAGAGCAGTAACACGTCTTGGAGGACCAGCAACATGAGGAGGCGGGACTTGAGTAGCCACTGTAGCGCACTACTACTACCAGGCATTGGGTTGATGGGAGATTTATTTAGCTTCTGCATGATAGTGTATTAGAGAGAGAAAGAGTTTGAGATTTTACTATTGGACATGTACCGAGCTTAAGCATTATTACTTCTTATATATATCATTGTAGACCATATATATATATATATATATGACGTGCTTGTTGACTTGGTTGTCTTTTACTTCTTTTCTCATTGGCAATGTGATATGATCGTACTAGCGGGCAGAATTGGCATCTTGTGGTGGAAACTAACTCGTGTGTTGGTGTCACAACAAGGCGACGATTCTGGGTATAAAATCTCCCCTCGGTCGTGAACAATTATCGGGAGGGTTAGATTTTACACTTATCACCTTCGGTGAAAGGTAGAGGTCATGCCAATAGCAATCAGGGAAAGAAGAAGAAACCTCAGCAAGAATATACATTGGATCTCACTCAAGGGCATAAGCCCCAAGATGTTGTGATCGGTACATAAAATTGTTGGGTTTTAGACTTTCTAAAATGTTCTTTCTTTTGGTTGTTTAATATAATTTGGTGCTTGGTCATGTAAAACAATACTAATCATAGAAAGTACAAGTTGCATTTTCATTAGCAATAAGAAAACAAAATTTTATTAGACATTGAAGCCACACATTCCTTTGTGTCTAGAGATTTTAACAAGGACCTGAATGGAATTCGATTCTTTGAAGGACTACTCTTGTGGTCCGCCTTCCTAACGGATCACTAGTTCATTCAGCAACAAAATGTTCCTTAATGCTGACTTTGGAAGGCGAGACATTCAAAATCACCGCAACTATTTTAGATATTCCATAGTTGGATCTCATCTTAAGTATAGATGAACTTTCTTAGCACAAAGCCCAGATCAATTGTGAAATGAAGAAAGTATCTTTGAGTGCACCATTTAACAATATACATGTGTTCAAAGGTATAAATCTTGTTTCTTGTATGCTAATGACTTCACTTCAGGTCTCCAGAGCAATAAAATCTAGTGATACAATATTTGTAGTCTTATGTAGTCTTTTTGAGAGCAAGATAGACATTGAGTCGATAGTAGTGGTAAATAAATTTCCCTATGTATTCCCTCAGAAGTTACCTGGTATGTAGACGCAGTGTGCAATGGAGTTTTCCATAGATTTGGTACTTCAGGCTAGACCTGTATCTAGAACTCCATACCTAATGGCTCCAAAGAAGTTAGCATACTTATGAGTGAAATTGCAGGAAATGATTGACTCAAGATTTGTTCAACCTAGTTCATCTTCATGAAGAGTCGCTATGCTCTTTATTAAAAAGAAGGATGGTAGATTGTGGTTATGCATCAATTATTGGGAATTGAATAGGCTGACAGTCCGAAATACCTCTCCTCTCTCCAGGATCGATGAATTATTTGATCAACCGTGGGGAGCTCATGTATTTTCCAAGATAGATTTGTGATCGATATATTATCAAATGGGTAATAGAGAGTTAGACATTTCTAAGATAACTTACAATACTGTTATACACAATATAAGTTCACTGTAATGTCTTTCGGCCTCACAACGGCTCCTTATGTATTCATGAGCCACAAGAACCAAGGTTTTGAGCCTTTCCATGATGCCTTTGTGGTTGTATTTATTGATGATATACTTGTATATTCATGTTTTGAGGAGACCCATTTCGAACATCTGCAGATGGTGTTGCGAAAATTGTAGAAGCATAAACTTTATGCTAAGTTTAGTAAGAGTAAGTTCTGGTTTAAGCAAGTTCACTTCATATGTCATGTAATTGGTGGAGATGGGTTATCCGTTGACCCAACCAAGATTCAGGCTATTAAGGATTGTCATGTGTTGAAAACTGTTGGATATTTTATCCACAATGACCCTGATTTGAAGAATGGTCCCTTAATCTAAGATGAATTGAGTTGTATTTGATGTTGTGTGTTTAGTTATGTACTTGCAGGACTATATTGCTAAATACACACCAATGTCAGGTTATAGTGGGTCAATAAACACAAGACTATACAATGTAATCCTTCATTGTGTAGGCCAATGTGTTGACTCTTATGTAATCTCTCTATTAGGGTGTACTTCCATTCCAAGTATAGTAGAAGAAACAAGGAAGGTCAAACGGCTGGATTCAGAAGAACATATTTTCCTAAGTAAAATTTGTCGATTATAGTAGTGAATACTCGTCAAATTTGTCGAGTGTAACTATCGATACTCGTCGAATTCGTCGTGTATTCTTTTTAGAACTCGTCGAATCAGTTGAATTTACTTAGAGAATAATCTCCGAGCTCCTAGAAATCAGTTAAGTATAAGTCATCGAGTATCATCATGTATACACGTCGAATTCGTCGAATGTATCTATCGATACTCAACAAATTCGTCAAATCTACTAGTAAATACACGACTAATTCGTCGAGTCATTTCGACTTTACTTTTATTGATTTCCCTAAGTGATTTTCGTCGAATATCACTTGGTAAGGTGTTGAATGCATCGAGTCAGCTAGCGGATACTCGTCGAATTCGTCGAGTATGCTAGCTGATACTCGTCGAATTTGTCGAATGATTCTTCTACCAAGAGTTGAGTTAACCCTTCAATCTGGATGTATTTCTCTAAGTATTTTTCGTCGAATTTCATTGACGGTCGACGAGTATACCCTTATATACTCGACGAATTAGACTTAGGGTTATTTTTCAAACTTCAAGGCTCGGGCTGAACAGAACACCATGTACTTTGATTTTTGGAGGTCTCGTTTAGGAAGGATTTTTCTAGCCATTGCAAAAGATAATCCCTATATATATTCAGGGTGGATTTTCCTTCAACCCTAATCGTGCTCAAATCAATTCAAGATATTCAAAATATAGAAAAGAACCTGTCGTCTCCCGTATGTGATTCAAAAATTCGCTCGACAATCGACAAACATGATCCGTTTGTTTCCATCTTCCTCATATAAGTCGACTAGATTGTTGATCTCTGAAGACTGATTCTCTCAGATCTAGCCGACCCGTGCATTGAAAGATAAATTTTTCAAAGTCTTCGATTTCACTTGTTCTTCAAGTCATTCAAGATCAACTTTTACAAAGAACGAAGAATCAAAGATGTTAGATCTTTATAAGATTATTTGTAATCTTTTTTGTGTAAATCATTATTACTTTTATAGGAGGTTTTTATCTCCGAGTTGTAGATCCGTATTTGGATTGAGTTGTAGATCCGTGTTTGGATCGAGTTGTATGAGAGGTTATTCTCCGATTGGTAGGATCATTGTCTCCGAGTTGTAGGAGTTGAGGCTCCGAGGTGTAAGATTTGTTGAAATTAGAGAAAGGTGAAGTAGCCGAATCTAACTATTCATTATAGATAGGCGAGGCAGGACAGTAGACGTACCCAACTCGGGGAACCACTATAGATCTATATGTTCTATGTGCTTTAATTTTTAAGTTATTTTTTAATCCGCGAAAAGACACAGACCTCACCTATTCACCCCCCTCTAAGTGATTTAGGTTGACTCTAGATACTTCAATTGATATCATAGGGGTGTTGTTCGGTATAAGGTTAGCACCTTGAACAAGATCTCCTATCTAGAGTTAAGAGATTTCGCTCAGTTGTTATGGACAGAAGCAAGGATATGTCTTCTATGAAGTTACCTGTGTGCACAAAAGATAACTTTCCTATGTGGAAAGAAAGAGTTAGATTCTTCATGGAAGCAACAAATCCCAGGATATTTCAGATCGTTGAAGAAGGATTTCATGTTACTACACAGTCTGCTCTGAATCCCACTATCATGATCCCAATGAAGATGATGGATCTTACGAAAGATGAAACCTCATTGGTCTCCTTGATTAAAAAGGCAAAGAATATTAGAGCCAGTACAGATGACGATTCCATGTTAAAAGACTAATGAAGTTAGAGATGATCGAAGATCTCCGCTTAATCAGGAATACGAGGCGTTCATACAAGGATCAAATGATACTATTACAGACAGCTTTGAGAAATTCTTTAAGATCGTCAACGGCCTCAGAAACTACGGTCGTACATTCATTAATGGTGAGCTCAATGATAAATTCCTCAGATCCCTGACTAAAGAATGGGATACTAAAGTGGTAGCCATTATGGAATTTGGTAAGCTGCCAGTGATTGATCCCCAGAATCTTTTCGGAAAGCTGCTCGCCTACGAACTACAAATGAACACTCGCAAGAAGGAGGAGCAAAGCAGCAGGACTCCAGCAAAGATAAGTTGATATCTCTAAAGACAGAAGGATCTAGGAAATCTAAAGAAGTGTCACCTATAAGGACACAAGCTTTTGATGGCCAACAATATTCTGAGCCAAGCACGTCAGGATCGGAATTGTCCGATGGAGAATTCTCGCTCATCTCCAAGCAATTCAAGATATTTCTTAGCAAGAGGAGGCAAATGAAAAATCAGTCATCATCCATTGATTTCAGAAGATCACATCGTGATGGTGATTGGGCGAAGAAAAGCTACAATAGAGAGGACATGTATAAGCCTAAACAGAACAAATATTCTTCCTCTGACATTGTTTGTTATTGTTGTAATAAGCTAGGACACGTGATTGGGGAGTGTCCTTATAAAAAGAAGGAAGGATCCAAGCAGGAAGAGAAGAGATCCTTCAAAGGTAAGAGGAAGGAAGAGAAGAGCTTTGTTGCTAAGAAGTCAAAGACTCTTAGTGACAGTGACTCAAGCGAGTCCAGTTCTGAAAATAAAGAAGCCTACTTCGGGCTTATGGCTCAATCAGATGAGGAAGTAGGCGAATCTGAGTTTCACGGGAAGGTACAATCGCACATTATACTCTCTGAATCTGAAACTTCACTAAAGGTCATGAAGGTTATTCTTCGGAGGAAGACGATTCTGACTTGATGAATTAGCATCAAGAACTTTTGAGTGCTTTTGACAAATGTCGCAAGGTAGTCAAAAAGTAATTAAAAGTGATTGCCTCTCTCAAGGAAGTGGAATCAAGTTTGCAAGGAGAAATTACTGAATTAACTCCTCTCAGAGATGAAGTTCACTCCTTGAAAGAGGAATTGAAATGCTCTACTGAAGCATTAAGTCAAAAGGAGAAATACTTTGATGAGCTAGAAGAAAACTCTTGGCAGAAAGGAAACTTGTTGAAAGTTACTCCAAGCCGAGAAATATTCTTCCTCTCATTGATAATTTCTCCTATCCAAAGAAGGGTAGTGGTTTTGTCCACATAGCTGAAAAGGGTAAGGCTACTAAGAGTGACACTACCAAAGGCAAAAGGAAGGCACCTCAAAGTCAATCCTCTTTTAAGAAGGTTATCTTCCCCACGAACAATTATGACTTTGAGACGTCCTATGGGCACTTTGCTATGCCTACTTAAGTGGAACCTAAAAAGCGCTACCAAGGATGGACCCATCCCCGAGACTTTGGTGCGAGTGCGTTCAAGGCACCGTATGAAGAGATAACTCTCAAAGAGTATTGTCCCTATGTTAATGAACGAAATTTTAAGAAGGCACCGAAAGCCAAAACTATTATAAGCAAGGCTAAGGAGACAGAAAAGCCCTGTGCTTGTTGCAATCAAGAGGTTTCCACCTGCAAGTATATAGCCCCTACTAGACCTCCAATTAAAAAGGTAAAGCAAGGATACATGAGAAGGTACAATAGATTTGACTGTTGGTGTTGCGGCAAAATTGGTCATTTTGGCGTAGATTGTTTGTTTAACCCTGTAAAAATTTGAAACTCCATGAGTTAATAGTGCGAGGCCGACCACTCACAACGTTAATGTTCCTAGTAGTGTTAAGCTAATAAGGAATCAAGGACACAAATCTATTTGGGTTCCTAAGGTTAAATGATTTATGATCGCAGGTATGTCCAAAGGCCAATAAAAATCTGATCTGGTATTTGGACAGTTGATGCTCTCGACAAATGACCGGGACAAAAATCCTTTTGCTAGAATTTACCCTAGTAGAGACGGTCCAAAAGTTATCATTGGAGGGTTTGACAGGGGAATCACTAAAGGCTACAGTATGATTTCCAATGGCATAGTTTCCTTCACAGAAGTGGCTTATGTTGAAGGATTACAACATAATCTCATAAGCATAAGTCAATTATGTGATAAAGGCTACATCGTTGAGTTTTACAAGGACAAGTTTCCTATAAAATCGTTTGCTAATCTGGAGACGGTCTTAACAGGCACTCGAAGTAGAAATATTTTCTGTTTAAATTTTTTATGCTTAGGTAATTCTACACCAGTATGTTTTTTTAGCACAAGATAGTGCATCTCTTTGTGACCAATGGCACTAGAGATTAGCACATATTAATTTAAAAATTATAAACATATTATTTTCTCACAACTTAGTGTGTGATGCCCACAACATTAAGTGCCTTAAAAAGAGTCCATATCATGCAGACAAGGGCTACCTTCAAGGGTATTGCTGAAAAAGATTCTTCTAGAAGTTTGTACTTACTTTATATGGACTTATTCGGTCATATGCCAATTCACAGTTTAGGAGGTAAAGTCTATATGTTTGTAATGGTTGATGACTACTCTTGTTTTACTTGTGTGTTCTTTCTAAAACACAAGTCAGACACATTTTATGCTTTCACTAATTTTGTCCGGCAAAATTAGAATGAATTGAACTGTTGAGTGGTCAAAATCAGAAGTGATCACAAAATAGAATTTGAGTCTGGTGGCATGACAAAATTCTATGGTAGTCATGGTATCTTTCATGAGTTTTCCTCCGCAAGTACTCCACAACAAAATGGAGTTACCGAGAGAAGGAGTATAACCCTCATTAAAGCATGTATAACTATGTTGAATTACGCTTCACTTCAAGAGTACTATTGGGCCGAAGCAGTCAACACAGCGTGCCACGTGCAAAATAGAGCACTAATCAACAAAAGCCATCGTATAAATCCCTATGAACTATTGAAGGGCAGGAAACCGGTTGTGTCCTACTTTAGAATCTTTGGCAGCAAATGCTTCGTACTTAACAATGCGAAGTATTATCACACAAAGTTTAGTGATAAGAGTTTTGAAGGTATTTTTGTAGGCTATAGTAGTCATAATAAGGCATATAGGATTTTTAATAAGAAAAACCTTGTTGTAGAAGAGTCTATAAATGTTTTATTTAATGAAACAAGCATGCTCCATATCAGCTCGTCTAATGTTATTGGTGTAGATGCAGGTACCGAGTTCAAGGAACTAAACTTGGATGAAGGGGTCAAGGAAGATGCTTCAAGCTTAGTCAAGGTCGTCAATCCAATTGTAGTGGATGAAGAATAACTAGATGAAGAACTCATTCTACCCACAAGGGATGCAACAGATGTGGCAGAACATGCTGGCAGGAGAGGAAGAATTTTATGGTTCAAACACCTAAGAGATCACCCCGCAGACCAGATCATTAGAGAACTAGGCGACGGTGTATGAACCAGAAGAGGTACAGCTAACGAGATATACATCTTTGCTTTCTGTCTCTGGTTGAGCCAAAGAAGTTTAAAGAAACAAACAAGGATGCCACTTGGATAATGTCAATGTAAGAGGAGCTCAACCAATTAGAAAGATGCAAAGTCTTGGAGTTTGTGCCCTGACCCAAAGGATAGAACGTGATCGACACCAAATGGATTTTCAGAAACAAACTGGACAAAAATGGAGTAATTATCAAGAACAAAGTCATGCTTGTAGCTCAAGGATACAGACAAGAAGAAGGGATCGAATTCTATCAGACCTTTGCTCCAGTGGCCAGGCTCGAAGCAATTAGGTTTTTACTTGCATATGCTGCCCTCAAAGGATTCAATATCTATCAAATGGACGTGAAGTCAGCATTCCTCAACGGGAATCTAAAAGAGGAATTATATATAGCACAACCCCCAGATTTTGTCAACTCTACTTTCCCTAACTATGTTTATTTCCTCAATAAAGCTCTATACGTCTTAATACAAGCTCCCCGAGCTTGGTATGAGACGCTGTCTAGCTTTCTTCTTGAGAATAAGTTCACAAGAGGCAAGATAGACAAGCCATTATTTCTTAAGGAAGTAAAAGGTAAGATTTTGCTAGTGTTAATCTAGGTCGATGACATTATCTTGGCTCTACGGAAGACAACTTTTGTAAGAAGTTCTTAAACTTATGTAAGGGAGGTTTGAAATGAGCAATATGGGCGAATTAAAGTTTTTCTTTGGACTTCAAGTGAAACAACTTGAAGATGAAATTTTCATCTCTCAGACGAAGTTCACCAAAGAGTTACTTAAGAAATTCGGAATGGAGAACGCAACCTTAATGAGGAATCTAATGGGTTTAACTATGTCTCTAGACAAGGATGAGAAAGGGAAACCTTTTGATGAAACAAGTACAAAAGCATAATTGGATCCTTGCTCTACCTCACTGATAGTAGACCCGACATAATGTTTTCAATATGTGTGCGCACTAGATTTCAGGTGAACTCGAAGGAATCACAATACTTTGTTGCAAAACGAATTTTAAGATACCTCAAGGGTACATATAATCTTGGCTTATGGTATCCAAGAAGTAATGATGTCGAGCTAGTTGGATTTTCATATGCAGATTTTCCAGGAAGCAGGGATGACAGGAAAAGCACTTCCGGGACGTGAAAATTCCTCAGAAGAAGGAATATCTCATAGAGCAGCAAGAAGAAAAATTATGTGGCAACTTCAACTACTGAGTCAGAGAACATCTCTGTTGGTAGTTATTGCGCACACCTTCTCTGGATCAGGAATCAGCTTGAGGATTACAACCTGAAATTCAAGGAGATTATGATGTTTTGCGACTCCTCTAGTGCAATAGCGATTGCAAACAATCTAGTCTCTCACAGTAAGATAAAGCACATCAAACTCAGATATCACTTTATCCGGGAGCATGCAGAGAACAAGGGCATAACTCTCAGCTCTTCTTCCGGTGAATCTCGAAAAATTAACTTAGTTCAAATTTCTTTTCATATGTTCTACAAATAACTATTGTCAGCAATCTGAACATATCTCCTGAAACATAATCGTGAGAGCCATTCTTGCACAAGAACACCTTCTCAAGGATAGTTGTTAACAATTTGCCTTCATCATTCATCTCTTTCCTTTGAATTATTGTAGATTTTTTTTTAAAATCACGGTAAGATAGGTATCTATTGTAGTCTTAATCAGTAAGATCATCTTCTTCCACAACCTCTTGCTTCCTCAGAAAATTTTTTAGAGACTTTGGCTTCAATCGAACCTCAAAATTTCGAACACTATTCTTGATCAATGATCCCTCATGATTCAGCTCTGCATTCTTATAGAACTCAAGAACTTCTCTGTCCAGAACCCGACATTCCTTCTCTAGAACGAACGACAGTCCAATCGTTTCCAGTAAAAGAATGATATTGTGAAATTTTTCGGAAGTGGTGGCAAACCCTGACAGTACTAGCTCTCCAACTTCAAGATTTTTTGCTCCCCTTCGTGCCATTCTGAGAACTAGAGAAGAATCAACGCGAAGATGATCGATCGAGAGGCAGAAAGACAAAGAGATAGCGCACAGTTTGACAGTGGGTTTTGAGAAGTGTTTGTGAAGTCTCATAATGCCCTTTGAAACATTTATATATATATATATATTGCAAAAAATGAAGAGGTGCGCAACTTTGAAGATTTAATAAAAATTCTTCGGATCTAATAATAAAAAATTCTGAATAAGTGCATTATCGAAAACTTACGTGGGTATTCATCAAATTCATCGAGACAACACGTGATGTCCCGTCTATTCGTCGAGATATCTCGTCGATACATCAAAAACACTTACATTTTTTCGATTTATTCACGAGTACTTGTGTGAACTTAAGTAAAATTTCTTCACTTGGGTAGATTTCTTTAGGCTTTATGATTCCTTATTGAGCATTCCAAGTTCCATTTTGAAGAAAGTGAACTTGGCTTCATCCAGCGGCTTCATGAAAATATCTGCAACCTGCTTGTCCGTTGAGACATAGTTGAGAATGATGTCCTTGTTCTCCACATGTTCCCGGATGAAGTGATAGCTTAACTTGATATGCTTTCTCCGGCTGTGAGAAACTAGATTGTTAGCCATTACTATCTCACTGGATGAGTTGCAAAACATTGGAATCTCCTTCAACTTCATACTATAGTCTTCAATTTGATCCCTTATCTATGGAAGTTGTGCGCAATAACTGCTTGTAGAGATGTACTCCGACTCAGCAGTTGAAATTTCCACACAATTTTTCTTTTTGCTACTCCATGAGATAAGCCTCCCTCCAAAGAATTGACATGTACTAGAAGTACTTTTCCTATCATCCCTACTTCTTGCAAAGTTAGCATCTGAAAAATCAATCTGCTTGCATTCATTACTTCTTGGGTACCATAAGCTAAGATTTGGTGTGCCTTTAAGGTATCTCAAAATTCTCTTTGGTGCAGCATAGTGAGATTCATAAGAGTTCACCTGGAATTCAGCACAGACACATGTTGAAAACATTATATCTTGTCTACTGGCAGTGAGGTAAAGCAAGGATCCAATTATGATTATGTACTTGGTTCATAAAAAGGATTCCCTTTCTCATCCTTGTCTAGAGACATAGTTGAACCCATTGGACTCCTGATAGAGGTTGCAATCTTAATTCCAAATTTATTTAGTAACTCCTTGGTGAACTTTGTTTGAGAGATGAAAATTCCATCTTCAGATTGTTTCATCAAAAGCCCTAAGAAATACTTTACCTCACACATACTGCTCATTTCAAACTTCCCTTGCATCAAGTTAGAGAAATTTTTGCAAAGGTTGTCGTCTGTAGATCCAAATATAATATCATCAATATATATTTATACAAGCATGATCTTGCCTTTTACTTCCCTCAGAAATAATCTTTTTTCTATCTTTCCTCGTGTGAACTTGTTTTCAAGAAGAAAAGTTAGATATCGTCTCATACCAAGGTTTAGGAGCTTATTTTAAACCATATAATGAATTATTCAAAAAGAAGACATGATTAGGAAAAGTTAGAACGATGAAACCTGGGGTTCCACCTATACTTACTCCTTTAATTATCATTTAGGAAGGTTGACTTCACATCCATTTGGTAGACTTTAAAACCTGTGTGAGCAGCATACTCTAGGAACAATTTAATCGCTTCAAGTCTGGCCACTGAAACAAAAGTTTGATCGAAGTCGATTCCTTCTTTTTGTAGGTCACCTCGAGCTACAAATCAGGCTTCATTCCTTATGATAACTCCATTTTTATCCAGCTTGTTTCTAAAGACCCATTTAGTCCATATAATATTTTGACCTTTGGGCCTTGGTACCAGCTCTCAAACCATGCACTTTTAAAACTGATTGAGCTCTTCTTGCATTGCAACAATCCATGTAGCATCCTTATTTGCTTCTTCGAACTTCTTCGGCATTTTCGGCTCAATCTGAAAAAGAAAACTCAAATGCAAGACTTCGTTATCTGCACCTCTTCTTGTTCTAACTCCTTCACAAGGATCTCCAATGATCAGATCAACGGAGTGATCTCTTGAATGTCTGATCACTAGATTCCTTGCAGTGCCATTAAGAATTTCTGCTTCTTCTGGTGCACGTTCTTCATCTTGATGCTCATCATCTTCAATCATGTTCGGAGTATTTACATTGATGGAACTTGAGTGATCTTCTTTGACCGCTTCTTTTAAACTTAGCTCTTTTATCATTGAACTAACATCTTCAATAAAAACACTAGAAGAGTTGTTATGAAGCATACTTTTCTTACAAAATAAAACATTGATTGACTCTTCTACAACTATGATTTTCTTATAAAAAATCCTATATGTCATACTATGGCTACTATATCCAATGAAAGTACCTTCAAAACATTTATCACTAAATTTAGTTTTGTGATACTTCCCATTATTAAGTACAAAGAATTTGGTTCCAATATTTCTAAAGTATGACACAGTTGGTTTTCTGCCTTTCAGAAGTCCATAAGGTGTCTTACGATGATTCTTCTAGATTAAGGCTTTGTTTCGCACGTGACAAGCTGTATTGACTACTTCAGCCCAGAAGTATTCTGGTAATGAAAAGTCATTCAACATTATGGTACTTGCCTCAATGAGTGTTCTGTTCTTACTCTCCGTAACTCCAGTCTACTGTGTAGTACAAGGAGAGGGAAACTTATGAAAGATACCTAGGCTTGCACAAAACTTTGTCATGACACCAAACTCAAATTTTGTTCCATAGTCACTTCTTATTTTGACCACATATCAGTTCAATTCATTATGTATTTGTCTGACAACGTTAGAGAAAGAACTAAATGTATCTAACTTGTGTTTCAGAAAGAATACACATGCAAAATTTGAGTAATCATCAACAATAACCAATGTGTAATATTTACCTTCTAAACTATGGGCAGACATATGACTGAATAAGTCTATATGAAGAAAATAAGAGCATTTGGAAGAATATTTGGTAATAATGCTTTTAAAAGTAACCCTTGTCTGCTTACCTATCTCCAGTCTCTGTTTAATGCACTTAATATTTGGTGCATCGCAAACTAACTTGTGAGAGAATAACATACTTATAGTTTTGAAATTAATATGTGATAATATAATGTGTCATTGATCATACGTAGATGCACTATCAAAAGCAAAGAACATTTTAGACGAAAAATATTTCTACTCTAAGTGTCTGATGAAATAGTTTCTAAGTTAACAGACGACTTTATCAAACACATGTCCTTGTAGAACTCAACCATATACCCTTTGTCACATAATTGACATATGCTTATGAGATTATGTTGTAATCCCTCAACATAAGCCACATCTGTAAAAGAGACTATATCTTTGGTAATCATACCATAGCCTTTTGTGATTCTTTCGGATCTGCCAAAAATGACTTTTGGGCCGTATTTGATTGAGGTAAAATTTTGAAGAAGGCTTCTTATTCCGTTCATATTCCTGGAACATCCATTTTCCAAATACCAGATAGGATTTTTGTTGGCATTTGGACATACCTAAATTCACAGATTAAATACCCTTATGAACCCAAACAAATTGGGGTCCTTGGTTCCTTGTCAGATAACTTCAACTAGGAATATTACCATTACAAGGGGTCATTCTTGCATTGTTAACTCATGGAGTATTATACTTATTCGAAGTAGGCTAACAATCTATGGCAAAATGACTAATTTTTCCACAACACCAACTGTCTAAACCAATTGTACCTTCTTTTCTTCTCATGCCTTGCATTTTGAACGGGAGATCTGGAAGGAGCTACTGATCTACAGGTAGAAGCCTCATGAGAATAATATATGTTTGGCTTCTTTGTATCATGTGGCTTTTTAGCAACATGCTTGACTTGTGGTGCTTTCTTAGCACTCAATCCATGAACGAATGGACATAATGCTGAAGGATGATATCTTAATGAGATGCCTTGAGAGCACTCGTTCCAAGATTTTTGTGTTGGCTCCATCCTTGGTTAGTTTTGTTAGAGGCAACGTGTGTTGGTCTAGCAAAATGACTATAGGATGTTTCAGGTTCATACTTATTCATCAGAAAAATTACCTTCTTCAAGGAAGGTTGACCTTGAGGAGCCTTCCCTTTATCCTTTGTAGCATCATATCAAATATCACTCTCCTTAGAGGCTGAGAATCCATCAATGAGAGGAGGATAGTCTTTGGCTTCGAGAAGCTTTCTATAAGCTTCCTTTTAGTCAATAACTTTTCTTCCAGTTCACTTAGGTTCTTCTCTTTCAGACATACTAGCTTAGTAGAGCATTTCGGTTCCATTTTCAAGGATTGAATTTTGTCTCTAAAAGGAGTCAATCTCTTAATTTCCTCCCTCAGTTCAGACTCTAATGCCTTGAGAGAGAGACGATCTCTTTGGCTTGAGATTTGACCACCTTATGACATTTGTCAAATCCCTTTAGTAATGCCCGACACTGTACCATTAAGTCTGAGTCCTCCTCAGATGAGTAGTCTTCATGACCATTGGAAGTAGTATCAGATTTAGACATTAGAGTATGTGAATTTACCTTCCCATTATATTGGGAGTCACAGTTATCCTCATCGGACTGTGCCATAAGCCCAAAATAAGCTTTTTCCTCTGAGCTTAACTCACTTGAGTCGCTATCATTGAAAGTCTTTAACTTCTTAACGATAAAGCTATTTTCTTCTTCCTTTTAAACTTTGAAGGATCTAGTTTCGTCTTTCTTGGATCCTTCCCTCTTTTTGTATGTGCAGTCGTCAATCATGTGCCCTGGCTTATTACAACAATAGCAAAGTATGTCAGAAGAAACGTGTTTGTTTTGATTTATACATGATGATGTTGTTGTATCTCTTCTTGTGATGATCACCGTCATAATGAGATTCTCTGTAATTAAAAGAGGAGGACTGATTTTGTATTTGACTCCTTTTGCTGAGCACTTTCTTAAACTATCTAGATAGTATAGAAAACTCTCCATCTGACATTTCAGAACTGGAGGTACTTGGCTCTAAATCTTCATGTTCAATTAAAACTTGTGTCCTTGTAGTTGACACAACTCTGCCTTTCCTTAACCCTTCGGCCTTAAGTTCTATAGACTTCTCTCTGACTGAAGTCTTGCTTACCTTTTCTTCCACATTTCTGGTGTTGAGTTACAGCTTGTGGGAAGTAGATTCCCGAACAAGTTATGTATCTCAATACTTTCCAATTTATCAAACTCTCTTATTTCCCAAACCGTGTTATCACATTCTTTAGTCAAGGATCTCAAGAATTTTTTATTAAGTTCACTTTTGGAAAACACATGACTATAATTTCTTAGGTCGTTGACGATCTTGAAGAACTTTTCGTAGAAGTTAGAAATATTGTCCCTCTTATCTTGCTTGAACACCTCGTATTCTTGATTTAGGAGGGATTTATTATCATCCCTAACATTCTTTATTCCTTATATAAGGACAATTAGAGATCGCCACATCTCATTAGCATGATTACTGTGGATTAAATTTTGCAGGATTGAATCGTCCACCACACTAGCAATGATGTTCTTCACCTTCTTATCTAGAGTGACGTACGAGAGCAATCTCATCTTTGTTCAAGTCCATTATCTTTTTGGGAAC
This sequence comes from Platanthera zijinensis, assembly GCA_039513925.1. Taxonomy (NCBI): domain Eukaryota; kingdom Viridiplantae; phylum Streptophyta; class Magnoliopsida; order Asparagales; family Orchidaceae; genus Platanthera; species Platanthera zijinensis. The sequence continues at coordinate 155,672,593 of CM077093.1, forward strand.
CATAAGATTAGGATCAATAGTTGACGGAGTCATAGGAACATGTGGACCTTCTTCAATAATTATGAAGATTCTGGGATCAGAAGCTTCCATGAACAATTTTACTTTTTCCATTCACATAGAGAAATTATCCTTGGTACACATCGACAACTTCATCGAGGATAAATCCTTACACTTGTCCATTCCAAACATGCTTATCTCTTTTGACACATAGATCATGATATGTTCAAAGTGTTAACCTTTTAACTAATAACCTGACTCTGAAACCAATTGAAAGTATCTAGTTGTCGACCGAAATCACCTAGAGGGGGTGAATGTGTGAATCTTGGGGCTTTTAGCAGAATTACAAATTTAACAAAGTAAAGCACACAAAACATTGGAGCACAGCATATCACATACACAAAGATTTATTGCGGTTCTCCAAAGATGGGCACATCCATATTCTCACCCTGTCTGTTAAACACTTTGGGATAGATTCAGCTACTTCACTAAGAACTCATATTATAATAATATTACAACTCAGAGTACCACTCCTACAATCTCGGAGAGTAACTTCCCCTACACCCAATCCTTTACCAAGGATCTACAAACTCAAAAGAACACACTTCCTATAAAGCAATACAAAAATCATTTGTTTGAAAACGATCTTCTTTTCTCAGATCTGAAAACAACCCTTCTACATTGCATGAAAATTTTGACTGAAATCTTGAAGGAGAAGGATATGAAATTTAAGAACACGGATCTGAACTTAAGAAATGACTGATCTCTAAAATTATTTGAATCTGAAATATTGAGATCGACCAAGTCTTTTCTTGCAGGAGAAATTGCGAATAGGGAGTGATGTCGGCGACGTAGTTCTTTGTGAAATCAAATTTGAATTTCTGATCGTTAATGGCAATTAGCAATTAGATCAGCAATTCGGGTTTTCTGAAATATCCCTTGACTATTTATATGTGATTCCTCACTAACAGCTAGATTTCGAAGTTAGTTCTACCGTCTACGTGTACTGTATATAGAGGAAGCCCTAATTCTAGAAAACCGTCAAAATGAGAATGAAAATTTGTGCAAGTCCAAATTCGTCAAGACATCACGAGAACTCTCTTGACCACTCAACAAACCAGTCAAAACTACTTGAGAAAGAGCTTGTGTGAGATAGAGTGACTTCATGAGACCTTTCAACAGATTATATGAAAGTTATCGAGAGTACTTGACGAATTCCTTGAGTATACGACGAATTGAATAAAACTAGCTAAGCATTCAAACTTTCTCTGGAACCATAGAGCACTTTACATGACCTCTCGAGAGTACTCGATGAATTTCACGAGTACTCACGTAAGCACTCGTCGAATTCGTCGAGTATATATGAGAAGTCTAAGCTACTTTAGCTTAGCAGTTCTGGACAATGATTCTCTGTGATCTCTTAAGTACTCTCGAGATCACTTGACGAATTTTGCGAGTTCTTATGGAGTTCTTGACAAATTTCATGAGTCCTCACGAGATCACTCGACAAATTGACTTTGCAAATTTTGAACCTCTTGAACAACTTTCTTTGTGACACTAGAGATGAAGTACACCACATAAGAGAGATTATACATGGGTCAGCATGATGTTCTATACAATAAGAAATTATATTGCACGGAACTGTGTTTGGAGACCCATTACAACCTGACAATGGTTTGTAATTGCAATTAAGACCTGCATCACACATAACTAAAACCAATATAAAATACGTACTCAATTCAACTTAGTTCAAGGGACACTTCTTAAAATCAAGGTTATTGTGGAAGCAATACCCGACATTTATTGATTGGAGTTGTCATCAGATTTATGCAATTTGCATTTTGTTTTCATGTGTCGTCACTCAGATGGGCTTTACTAAACCCAGATCAGTATGTATCAGTGCCCTCAGGACAGTTAGATCCAGATAGATCAATACTATTGGAACCTGTTTGTATATTGGATCAAGAGATTCGTCAACTTCGCAGCAATGTCCAACTGGTTAAAGTTTTTTGGAATAATCATGGTCGTAATAAGTACCCATGGGAGCCTGCGGATCTCATGCAAAGGAGGTATACATGATTATTTTGTGAAGGTTCATACTAATTTGGTTTTATAAATAATATTTCTATCTACTTGATTTCTTTAATGAACTGTTTACACAATTTTGAGGATGAAATTTCTCGAAGGAGGGGTGATTTGTAACATCCCAATTCTTTTTTAGGGGTCTAAAAGTTTTGTGTTACATCAATGTGCACTCATGGTAGGCTACTGAGCTAGGGCGAGACTTTTAAACCATTGATGGTATATTCTTAATTTGATCAAAACTAGATTGACCCTATGCAATAATGACCTATCTATACTCCAAGGTGTGTACAAAAGGTCTTGTCTATTCTCTATCAGGCATAAGGTGACCAATTAGGTTCATGTTTGTGCTTTGGACTTGTTAAATGCACCTAAGTCACTTAGGGTCAATCTTGATGTGACAAATCACTTAAAGCAACCCTAATGTGAATACTAATGAAATTTGACAGCTCTTGTTAATCTAGTGAACACTTAGGCTATGTTAGACTATCTTGAGACACAAACCACCTTATGGTGGGGTCAAGTCATCAAAAAGGTCTAGGTCAAACAAAGAATACTCAAACTCGAGCCTTAGGGATTGAATTAAGTAAAAACAACATCCCAATTGGGTTGAATCAAGGCTAGCCTGACCACTATCGGTCTCTCAGAGTTGCATCCCATCAAATTGGTGGTTGTAGAGAAACTTTGAGGAAGGAGAAGGGATTGGCCAAGCATAACCGCCACATGAGTGGTAGAAGTTGATGGAAGATGATTTTTAAGGGGTTATAAAGCTCCCCCTAAGCCCCCCTCCCCCCCCCCCCCGTTAACTCCATTTCCCCCTCCCGAACCTTTTTTGCAATGAGAGAGTAGAGTGGAGGCTACTGCCGATGATTGGAGAGCGAAGAAGAGATTTGCACTGTCATGAATATAGTGATTGCGCTGCACCTCCATTCAATGTCAAAACTCTCCTCTTAAGTATACATTTGAACCCTCTTAGTGAGTAAATTTTGTAGGATGTTTAGAATGGGGACTCTGGCCACCGGAGCACCCTTTTCTCGTCCACCTTGAGATTTGTGGTAGTACTCTAGATATCTTAGAGATTTACTATAGAGCTTCATAGTGGAGAGAAAGACTCCGTAATCCTCTTATTGGCCTTTGAGGTGGTTACCATCGATGGAGAAAATAATCCTGAGAGGTCGTGTCATTAGAAAATAATAATTAATATTTTTCGGTGAGAGACTGTGGCAACCGGTCACCGGAATGCCACCCAGGATTTCACCATCCTCCTAGGAGTCGACTGGTGGTTGTGCCTCTACGGGGTGATCACCAGAGTGGATTGGATGAAGAGATCAAGTCTCGATTAATCATCAGACATTGATCCAAGGAGGAAGACAAAATCAGAACCCTCGATTTACTTGGAAATGATTGGCTAGTAGTGTAGTGGATTGTAAATGTCTGATCTCGTATGATCGTTGTGAGGATTGCACTAAGAATGCATCACAACAGTTAGATCTTTTTGATTTAGGCGTCGCGCGCTATCCGCACACAAGAATGAAATAAATAAAATTATAATGTGACATTAAATACAGACTTCTTTATTTTATTAATTTGAGGGTCTTATGGTCATTTTCAGAAAAAGTGCCCAATACCAAACTTTTAGAGGACATTGAGAGCTTTCCAGATTATTGTTGCATTTGTTCTAGTGACCACTTTAGCTCCTTGAAAGTCCATTTTACTGAGAGAAAAAAAACTTTAGGGTTATAATTAAAGAAAGTGTATTTCTCTCCCAAAAATAATTATTTTTGGCTGATATTTTATATAGAGGCTTTTATTATCAGTTAATATATGTGGATAAAATTTGGGGACTTTAAAATAAATATTCCTATAACTTTTCATAATATTTTCATGTGTGACATAAAATAAATAAAATTTTTAGTACTTAGACTACTTCAAATGATCGGAAATTTTGGTGACTCTTTTAATGTACTATTAAGCATTAGTGGTCCTAATTTGGTGACATTTGGATAAGTAAAACTCTGGTTTTGACCTAAACATATTTTGGCTATTATTCATCATACCAAACTATACTAGAGAATAATTAAGTGCATATTTAATTTGGTCTAAGGCATTATGTTATATAGTTCGTGCTATAAAATTGTACTCCCATTTACCTTATATGTTAGTAATGTGGTAGCACAAAACTATGGCCTGCCTCATACCAATTTGATGAAGGTGTCACTTTGAGCTAATATTGGTTGTGATTATTTATGCACTTTGCACATGTGATGGACACAAATATATTTGGTGTAATTACCTCTAAAATTTTAGAGTGATTGCCACTTCACATGATTTAGACTTGCCACAATTATATCAATTTAATATTAGAAGAATGAACACTTGTTTTACTAATAAACTAGTTTTGTTAATCATGAATATCCTTCTTATTTCTATACAAAAGAGGTTTATTATGCTTGATATGCCTTATGTTGTTTGGTTATATGAACTCTTTGGCAATCACAAGTAGATATCAGATATATCATGATTTTGTTGTAACTTAAGATATTTATGTTATTTTCTTCTCTTGACTTTCATGCTAGTGCTCATGTTATAATTGTATCTATGATTAAGAAATGCCTTTGTCTTGTACTATTAATTTATATGCGTGCATGAGTTACTATCACAATTGTGATAGGTGTTATCATTTTGTGGCGGGTCAATCCATCTCTTTTGAATTTTCCATATTGACGGGGTGGTTGAGAGGTGACTCTAAGAGGCAGTGGGTCTTAAGGTAATCCTTAGCTACTTTTTAAGGCATTCTACCTTGATAGGCTCTGCAATCTTAAAACTGGAGTTTTTCACAGTGTTGTGCCTTTGACTTGGTCGTTTACTCTAACTTAGTACATGTTTAAACATACATTAGGGCATAGGGTGAGTTTTGTGTTACTCCCCTAAAAGCGGTGTTAATCGTATCATAGTTATCTTCTTGCCATTACAGCGAGGCCCGTAGGATTTCTACCTACTTAATAAAGTTGTTGGTGTTGCTATATATTATAGATCATGTATACAAGATGATGTCTAGGATAGAGCCCGAGTAAGCTCGTGGTTCGCATAGTTTTACTTGATAGCTTACATTGTCTTGATTAATGCATTATCATCTTTGACCTTATGCAAATTAATTAGGAAAATTCTAGTTCTCTGCCAATTGTCTCATAATGGCTTATTCCACCTCTCGTAAATTATTTGAAATTTTTGGAAACTACTACATATGATTATTAGCAAAAATTACATATATGACTCTTAAGTGTTTTTGTGTAACTTATAATTTAAAGTGCTTGTAAAATTCTAAAAAATTTACTGGATCTTTTTATTATATTTTTGAACTTTGTGAATTTTCGTATAATTTTTGAGAGAATGATGAAAATATTTTATTTGACCAATGACATTTTTGTAATAATGTTATTTTATGAAAATCAAGGGTCAATATACCTTGGAAAGTTATTAATCTCGGTCCAATATGTTATTTCGTCATTATGTACTTTTGGAAATTTAATTAGACTCATTGGACATATGAACTTGGTACTTCATGAACAAATTGGACTATGTCATTCATTTAAATAATTTTAATTATGGCCAATTTTAATAAGCAAAATTATGATCTTCTGATAGTCTATTATATTCATCATGACGAACCTCTTGTAAAAACAATTATAGATCACTTGGACAAGGCATTTGGTAGTCACCCTTATAGATCATTTGGACAAGGCATTTGATAGTCACACTTTTAGATCACAAATAGTTACTTTGAAAATCGGGGTGCGATTAATTAAATCTTGAAGCCGTAGACATGTCATCAAGATCATAATACATAGTTACCAACTCAATGGAGGGCATTTTATGGTCCCTGTGCATCAATGGAGTTAGTCTTGGGACATTTAGAGTCTGTTCGGCGCGTAGGTATTAGCATTCTAGTATTTGCTTTGCCTTCCAGAAAGTTAATTCTCCTGTTCGGCATGCCAGAATTAGATGGGCATTGATTTTCACTTGAAAACCATGGTTTTTCCTATATACCTAAAAATCCAGTCCCCCAAAACTTACCTACTGCTGCAGGTTTTCCATATTTTCACCGTTGTCGTGCCCTAACCCCGACCCCACTCTCGCTCCCGTGCCCCGTCCCCGACCCCACTCCCACTCCCGTGCCCTAACCCCGACGCTCCGACGTCGACTGTGCAACCCCAAGGCTCAGACGTTGATGCTCCGACATCGACTCCTCCGACGCCGCTGAACATATGTACGCTCTGACGCCAACTCCTCCTTCATGCCCTAAATCAAATATTTACTCCTCCGATGCTTCGACGTCGGCTCCTTCAGAATTTTCGCCTCTAGGTAATATATTCCTTCTCCACTTCTTCTTCTTCCTATTTATCTTCTTACTCTTTCTCTTGAGATTTTTTTATGCATTGTGACGGTCATACAAATCTTCTTCCTCTTCCTCTTTAGATTGTGGCAGTCATACATATCTTAATTGGATAGTGATGTGTGTTTAGTGTGTGTACTTGTTAGTTGATTACTCTTCATCCTTCTATCTTGTGTGTTGTTGTCATCAAAAATAACATATAAATTGAGAGTTTTATCCAAAGGTTATATCTATGTTCAAATTGTTCAATTTTAAAAATTATTACAATTCTAGAAAACCAATTCATTTGGGCAGCCGAACAACATTTTGGAATTAATGCAGTTTTGTTCACTGAATAACATCCTACAGTCGAACAATAGAATTGTTTTTCTACAAAAAAAACAATTCCTTCAAATACTGGTTTTCTGACCAAAGCGAATTCCAAAAAGCTTAAACCTATGTGTTGAACAGGCCATTAGAGAAATGAGCTTAAGTTAGCACCTCTTTCAATAAAGGAATAATTAAGAGTCGAATCATTCGATAGAATGAGTGTTAGGGTAGACATGATTGTGAGCACAAGAGTGGTTTGTATCTGAATTAAAATAATGATTTGAGGGGAAAGACTTCTGGGTGAAACCCTGGGGCATGTCATTATATATAGTAATCAACTCTTTTAAATATCTTTAGAAATGGAGATTTGGGCTTCAGCCCATAGTATCTCCAAGTACCGTTGTGATCCCTTCACTAGGTAGACCTCAAGAAGTCCAAGGTCCACCCTAAATCTCTAGGTGTAAGCAAATGATACACGATGTAATAATAAAAGTGGGAAATATGAGGGGTGGACACCAATAAAAGTAAGTGCCTTGAGAAAGGGATATTTGGGCTTCAACCCATCATATCTCCTAGTACTGCTGCGAGACCTTCACCGGGTAGACCTCGGGAAGTCTAGGGTTTACCATAAGTTTTTATATGCAAATAAGTAGTTAGAAAAGATTAGTCTAATAGGTAGAAGGAATAACATAACACCTCACTCATGTATAGGTTAGAGTGATTTAGGACTTGTTTGTCTTGCGAGCTGTGTAAGACCCCTCCCCTTACCAAGGAGTTTACCCGGTCTTATGCCTAGAATCGCCGCCCTACAGTAACACTAACACATGGGTTAGTCACCACCGCATAACGCTGATCCTGCCAGCTATTCTGATCATTTATCCTGTAGGCCAATTTGAGAATAGAATTAAAAAACCACTAATATATATAACAAGTCCAAATCACAAATACATCATAATAATAATGAAAAGCAGTCCACAATGAATACAAATAAGAGAGTATGGGCTTATGCCTAGTACATCACGAAATAAAATAAATCACTCTCTCTCACAGCACTATGTGGAAGCTGGAACTAGAACACTCATCATCACCTGACGCTGAGCTATAGTTGTAGTGTATGGTATCTGCTCCTCACGTCCTGCAACCCCAACCTACTGGCTGTGCTGGTGCTCCATCTCCTAAAGATCCTAAAATGATATGGTCACAACTGACCATTAGTCATAAAGACTAAGCCATTTTTTCCTCGCCTCACCCCCGCGACTCCTAGGTACTGTGCGGAAGGACGAAAGCGGAGGACAATAAGACAGAATCAAAAAGGCCGGTGATAGTGGAACTATGCTAACAAAAGTAAGAATCTAACATTTATTTCATTATATTAACAGTTGTATATGTGTATCAAGAGTATAAAAACATTAATGAAAGGAGCAGTAGTATTAAAAAGAGAAGCAGTAAAGTAAAAGAAGAACAGTGCAGTAAAGTAAAGAACTACAACTAATATATCTTCATAGGAGTACCTTAACTTATATGAATGCTCATACAAACTTATTAGTTAGGGTTTCAGGAATTATAACTTATCATATAAAAGATCCCACCCTAATTTTTTATATGATAAGGATCTGTATTATGAATGACCTAGTACGTATATATGCTATGATATGTTATGCATGATATGATTCATACAAGTGCAACCCACACACACGACTCTATGATCACAGACCTTTAGTTCCCACTTTTTGGAGTTATCTAAACTCTCTGGTACCACCATTGTGGCTATGACAATAGTGGAGCGGGCGTCTCCACTCCTAGGCGGGTATACAAACTACCAGGCTTAGACGTCTCATACTCCTATATACACGTCCTAGGTGCACTCTAGATTCTCTGTGTACTATTTGTTGGCTATCCCACTAGTCTTTTTGATCGAGTGTGCATTTTTGGGGATTGTCCACAAGACGCAGTATAAACAACCTACTAGCCCCCCAAACCCTCACACCTCGCCTGAGTCATCGTAAAGCCATTGGTGTGATGACTGGCCCGGTATCGCATGACTTACCACTAATTTGTTTCTATGCACATGCAAGTTATTTCAGCACGAGCCTCTAGCTCGCAGGACCAACCCGTCCTGATATCAAATCCCGAGCCTCCAGCTCGCAGGACTAACTTGTTCTGTATAAACTCTCGAGCCTCCAGCTCGCAGGACCCACCTGACCTATATCCCTCCAACCCTATACGGGTGAGATTGCAACATTGTTCCTCAACCTATTAGACTACTATTGTATAATTTTTGTTATACTTAGCGACTTAAGTTTAATCCTGCACTTTTCGAGGTCTACCCGGTGAAGGGGTCGCAGCGGTACTAGGGAATACGATGGGCTGAATCCCAAATCCCCCTTTCCAGAACACTTATTATTTTTATTGACTACCCGACATTAATAGCCCACTCTTAGTGTTTCTCTTGAATAACCCTAATGACTTAGGATACTTATAGGAGAATGATGATCTTTCATCGGCCTCCGATCTAGCAATTCAATTAGGTTTTATGCGCACAAACGCTTGAAACTATGTAGTGATACAACTTAGGATTCTAACCAGGGTTTTGACCTTCCAACATATCTTTAATTTCAAATATATTTCATTACCCTGAATATCCTACCCATCCCATCTTTAGGCATCTGTCGCATAGACGGTGCGAACTCAAAAACCCTTAAGTGTGGTGCAAGCCTACCTGATGACCTTCATGAATCCAAAAACACTTCTAATGATTCACCAAAGCCTTATTCATGACTTTAAGTGCCTAGGTAACTATTTTCATATCATTTTGAATGGGCTAAAACTATATGTCACATTTTGTTATATGCAACCCAAGATCTATCCCTAACCTGTATGAGGTGACTTCCGATTCCTTGGGCGAAAGGCTTCCAAATTATTATCTTGGATTAATCATGTGGTAATTAATGGTAAATCAGAATCCCATAATTTTTTCTAATTATTTTGGGTCATATTTAAAATCATTTAATTACATGACCTAATCCATATTGAACATGAACTACCATAACCAGATGTCTTCGGGGTCTAATTAATTTATTTGATGTTCATCTTGGTTTAAAAAATCAGAGTACAAAATATCCTTATTTTCTAGAGTGGCTTGTCCCATATTTTCTATTTATGACTAATATTATAAAATTGCCCCTTTACAAATGAAGTACCCAAAATTATCATCCATAAATTTAGAGAAATTTCCTAGATATTAGGATCATCATGGTAGTAGACTAAATATAATTTCATAATTTTTCATGATGTTTTGACCTATGATTACCATAACTCAAGATATTTACAAAAATACCCTTATTATTATAAGTATGTTAAACAATTAACCAAAATTTCTAATAAAATTACAGAGTTACACATTACTGAAATAATTGTCTAGAAAGATTTTCATAATTTTCGAGGTAATATTGGTCACATTTTTAATCAAAATCAATGAAGGGTATAATTGGAATTTGTACTATTTACTCATGAAATAATTCCCAAAAATTTCACTAAATTTTTCAGAGAAATAAAATGATATTTTAAGCCTTGTGACAATGATTTATAATTTTCTAAGTTCATATGTCCTAATTTCCTGTCATGACATATAAGTGTTCTTATTTTGAAATAAATTTAAACTATGCAAAATTTTATTCCAAAAATCTCAATTTTCGTATGGAAGGTACATTGCACCTCCATAAACCACTAGCCAAAAGTGCATTGGAATGCAGTGAGTCAAATGGGCTTAATTCCAATTTTTGTCCTTTGTACTATTGGCACACCATACTCATCTATACATTCACCTTACAAGTTGGATCCTCAAACATGAAGAGGTCTTAATGACTCTAAATGGTTACCATGGTACTAAAATGACCCTAGAGTCATGCCACCAAAATTTGGGGGCATTTGAAGTTGAAAATCTCCCTAAATTGCCTTTATTTGATAAATCAAATTATAGACTAAAACTATAGAAACATGTCCTCTACAAATTCTGATTTTTGGACAAAGTCTAATTCTAGCATATACACATGCATGATTCAAATTTCATTGCATGTTAAGTTGTATTGTAGCATGGACACTCATTTTAATTTCTGACCTAGGCTAGGAGCAGTCATAGGATAATGACCCTACAAGGAGTTACAGTGCTTCAAATGACTTGATTAAGGAGTCAAATTAAAATTAAGACACAGGGCTACATTTTTGATGTTGAAAACATTTTCTGAAACTGTCTCTAAGGGGCTTAAAATTAAGATGCAAGTATCTGTAAATAGTGTGATAGAAAATATCATTTAATTTAAACTATCTTATAGTTTAATACACATAAAACCGACGGCATCCCATCATCATTCCCGACGAGCCAACGACCCAAATTCATCCTGGCTAGAACATATTGATCGCCCATGTCCCGGCCACTTGGCCACCACCATCTCCGGCGATCATCGCCACCACCTCCGTTGTGGTGGCTGGCATTTCCCAGTGATATGGCCGCCAGATGCGGCTCCTCTGGCGAACTCGAGCAAGAAGAAATGCTCAGCTTTCTCTCTATTTTCTCCCATGGCATCGGGCTCAATTGAGCCTGATATCTCTCCTAGTCGATCTAGAAATCTAGCACAAGGGGAGGGGAGGAGAAACAGACTTGTAATCATACTTGGCGGTGGGGGTGGGGGTGGTGCGCCATGGCCGACGATCTCTCCGGCGAGCTAGCTTCAAAGCTCATTTCTCCACCTAAAGCTCTGCTCCAGGACTCGATTTCCACTCCTCTGGGCTCACTGAAGGTGATGGTGAGCTCAAATGGCGGTGGAGTTGGACGGATGTGGTGTTTTGAACATTGGGAATTTCGGCCAAGCATTGGATGCTTCACCATGGCTATCATGTGTCATGGAGATTGCTAGAAATTGCTGAGAATTGATGGGTGAGCTCAGAGATGGGCTTGGGAAGAGAGAGGGAGGGCCATATGGCCTTCATTCCTTGGTTTCCTTTGTTCCCTTCCCTCCACTAGGAAAATTTCCCAAAATACCCCCATACATGTTACTACCCTCCAAAACTATAGGGTAGGGGTTATACTTGAGTTCATGGGCTGCTAATGGGCCATGGACCATGGCCTTAGCCCATTGGAATTGGGCTTGGCTATTAATTCCTCACTGAGGCTTAATGTTGACCAAATTTTACTTTAGGGTTGACTTTGTCAATTTGATGAGTGGGTTGGCCCCACTTGATGTTCATGGACCCTATGACAGCACCCAACATGGGTTGGGCCTTATTTCAAGGCCTTAACCCATTAGGAATGAGCTTGGTTCGTAAATTCCTTATTTAGGTCTAAAGTTGACCGAGTTTGACAATCGGGTTGACTTGGTCAATTTGATGAGTGGGCGGGCCCCACTTGATGGTCATGAACCCTTTGACACCACCCAAAATGGGTTGGTCCATGGTGATGCCCTACTTGAGCTAATTGGACCTATGTTTGTGGTTTTGGCCAAATTAGGGTAGGCGTTAACTTTTGTCAAATTGGGCCAATGGGTGCCCATGTGATGGGGATTTTGGGCCACTTAGATTTCTTCTAGGGTTAGGGACATAGTGGTTTGGTAAAGTTGTATTCATGGTTTCCATTTGGGCTAGTTTTACCTAAGTGGACTTGAACCCTATAGTGGGCCCCATGTGAACCCACCCTAACTCCATGGGCCATAAGGTCAATACCTAGCCTAATCGCTCTCACTCACAACATGTCATACCCTTATCTAAGTTAAGGGATCTAGAAGAGAAAGGGATGTTACAAATCCTAATAAACAAAAGAATAATTTTGTCCCCAAAATTAAAGTTCGGGTCTACGGGGTTCTAAGCATATGAAATTAAGAAACCTTTAAAAAAAAATTTTATAAAGTACCTTTGGCGAAGAGTCCCAGATATTATTCATGCATCGGGTCCATCGACTCCCATGTGTGCTCCTTCCTTCCATGTTTGGACCATAACACCTTGACCAAGGGAACCTTCTTTTTCCGCAGAACTCAAACCACTGTGTCATCTATCCAGATCGACTCCAACCAAACTAATCGATCAGATGTTACTAGGCCAGCGGTAGCTGTGAAATACTGCTCTGTCCGAAGCAATGCCCTCCAAAGTAAGGAGATGTGGAAGTCATTGTGTAGGCTCTCTAACTCTAGCGGCAGCTCCAACCGGGAAGCAAAAGGACCGATCCGCTCCAGGATCATGTATGGTCCCATATACTGAGGGTTGAGCTTATTATTCCTCTGCACCCGCAAAACTCCGTGCATTGGACGTATCTTCAAGAAGACTCTGTCTCCCACCTAGAAATCCACATTCTGATGCCTCACATCATAATACTTGGCATGTCTGCTCCGTGCCTCCAACATCCGGTCCATGATCAGCCATATATGCGCATCCGTGTCTTTAATATAATCTTAACTGAGTGCCCTAGGATTCTCATCCTCGACCAAAGATAGTGGTGTCCGACACTTCCTCCCAAATAATGCCTCGTATAGTGCCATCCCAATGCTCGCCTGGTGACTATTGTCATTGTTGAATCCAAAAACTAGCTTCTGTAGAGTTCGAACCCTAGAAAGGGGAGACCACACACTTACTTCTCCTAGTAAGCCTGCTTGATTGAGAACTTAGGATTCGAGACTGACCCAAGGATGCAGCCCGAAGGTCCCACCACACACTCGAAAGATCTTATATTGTTTCCCCTCCTTAGCCAATGTTGAGTTAAGGGCACCTCAGAAAGCGCTATAAGACCAGAGGAAATGAGAAAGCTTGCCTTCTGAGGTACACCCATGGGTCTATTTATAGATTTCTGAGTCTGGCCTACAAATAATGTAACTTTGCCTTTTATTATTCTATATGCAGCCCAAAGTGGGTATGCCAATGGCGAAAATCTGATGTTTGGTGTGGCTATTGGCAGATCAAATCAAATTAAATACATGCTATCAGCACCCCACCTATGGGGGAGAATGTGAGCGAGCTCGCCAGTCATCTAGACACGTGCGACCCGGCTTCCATTGCTCGCCTACCTCTTAGGCGAGTGCGGGTCGGGTTCCTGCGACTCGCCCACCCCTTATATAAAGGCGAGTCGACTGCCACGGCTGGCCCACCTGCTTGGCGGATGTGGGTTGGATGCCCCCTGGGCTCTCTCACCTACCGAGCTAAAGCGGGCCAACTACCCTGGCTCACTCGCCTGCCTGGCGGGTGCGAGTCAGGCTATATCGCGGGCCCCATTCTGCTTTGTTGGGTCCACTCGGCGAACACTAGTTTGTACATAATCCCGGATCTTTACGAGATTTTGCAAAGCTTGGAAAGAATCATCCAATCCCACGTGTTCGCTGAGTGTCTACTGAGCTGGAGGGAATCTTTTTGTGGGTCTCACCTTCGTGATCTGTATATATCTCCGGTCTCAAAGAAATTCCCCTACTTTCCTCTTCTCATTCTTTTAGTGAGTTACTGTAGTTGATTGATGCCTATCTCCGAAGAGATGCGAGCTCGCTTTGAGACTGAGATGGATGGCACGCAGTCGCAGATCGCCGAAGGATCCCCCTGGCAGGCTCGGAGGTCTCCTGACTCTTCCTTCAGACCAAAGAAGGCCAAGATGATCAAGCGGCCTCTCCAGGACATACCCCCTCCTGACCTGGTGACCCGTTCAGATGCTATCCATCTGGTGCGCGGGCTGGCTGCTTGATTCCCTGCTGCTTCGATTTTGATATCTTCTCTCATGCAGGAGGCCTCTCGTGAGAATGGAGATGGGGGAGTGGAGACGAGACATCCTTCCCCACGTTTGTCCGAGCGAGCCATCATCCCCTCGGTCGCGGGATCCACCCTTTTCGTGGTTCGGATCATTCCTCCTCTCTTGCCTTGTGAGTTCCGGACTCGCCGTCTTTGCTTTTCGCCAGATTGCCCCTCACTTATGCTTACCTGTTTCGGCAGCCTCGACCCTAGGGGTCATCGATCTGCCTCCGCAGGTTCCAGAATCGCCGACCTGCACCGAGTTGGGAAAATCTTTTGCGACTCTTGAAGGCGAGCTCTTCCAGGGCCAACTAGGTACTTCCCGCCCGCATGCCAGCCCGGGAGATGTGTCGACCCCGAGTTAGTTCATATACTTGCTCGCCCATCATTGCCCGCCTATTCTGCTAACCCTTTCTCTTTTTCAGGTTTCCACCAGGTGTCATCATCTGAAGTCAACATGAGTGAGGAGTTCTCGCCTCCCCCTTCCCCAGACCACATCTCCTACTACCTGGGCGACCCTCAACATGCTGAGGGAATGAAGAAATGGGTGACCGGGCCTATCAACTAGGCAAGCAAACTAAATCTAGCTTTAAATCAGTAAACAAAAGTGATTCACCTAGGATTTGTACTTGCTACACATGGATTTCTTTGGACCCATTACTGTACATAGCCTAGGAGGGAAATCCTACATTTTGGTTATTGTGGATGATCTCTCAAAGTTCACTTAGGTGTTCTTTTTGAAATCTAAGTCAGATACCTTTAAAGTTCTTACAGATTTTCTCAGGACCATACAGATTGAGTACTCTACTCATGTTGCATTGATCAGAAGTGATCATGGCACAGAGTTTGAGTCTCTTCTTATGCATGAGTTCTGTGAGAAGGAAGGAATCAGGCACTGCTTCTCAGCTCCTAGAACTCCCAAATAAAATGGGGTAGTTGAAAGGAAAAATAGGACCCTTATTGAAGCTGCAGGCACATTACTTGCAGATGCTTACATACCCCTTTCCTTTTGGGCAGAGGATGTAAGCACAACAAATTATGTACTGAACAGAAGCTTGATACATAAACTAAAGAATAGGACTCCCTATTAATTACTTAAAGGGAAGAAACCTAAACTCACCTATCTTAAAGTATTTGGATGTGTATGTTATATACATAATAATAACAAGAAATATATTAGAAAGTTTGAAGCTAAGGCTGAAGAGGAAATTTATCTAGGATATTCCCAAGTAAGCAAAGCTTATTGGGTATTCAATAAATCATCTCTAAAAATTGAAGAATCAATCCATGTTACTTTTGATAAGGCTAATATGTCTTGCAAGGAGAAAGAGATTTCTACCAATAATCATTTGCAGGTACCTCACTTGTGTGAGAATTTGGATGGAAGAAACCCCTGGATGAAAGAAACCACTTATTCTTTAAAAATCAGCTTGGAATGATCAATGGAGAAGACTTAGTTTAGTTTCTGTCTACACTCGACGAAATTTTCAAAGTTCGTCGAACGGAGCTTGACGAACTGGGAAAAGTTCTTGAGTTAGTTTCGTCGAACTGAGATCGATGAACCTACTTCAGAAAACTTTCGTCGAACGGAGCTCGGCGAAATGTTTTCAAACCTTCAGACTAAGATCGACAAATTTTTTAACTCCAAATTCTTTCGTCGACCTTAGATCGATGAATTGTTTATTTTTCGTGGAACGGAGCTTGTCAATTCATATTCTGGAAAACCTTATATTTAGGTTTTCTTCGACCTCCGTCCCGCGCTTTCAGTTCCTTTCACTTGATCTTTGTTTTTCTCTTGCAGGTGCTCTCATGGAGATTCCAATAGGCAATCTTGCGGCGATGAAATTTGATACTGTCTTCGACCTTGATTTCGAATCCTTTCAATATTCCGATCCTATCTTTCTGAATATCCTATAACTACTTGAAGCACAACAGTTGAAGACTATGCTATCCACCAGGATCATGATATCTGGAGCAGAAATCAGAGAGTGGGTCTATAAATCTTCAACAGTGGACAACACCATGACTGGAACTCTAGCGGGTAATGTTGTTTCCCTCACCCCCGCTGTTTTAATAGAAGTTTTTTGATTAAACAATGGTGAAGAGGAATTCGAAATAGAAACTGAGGAGTCTGACATGATGCTGAGAATGATGGGTTATTCAGGACAAACCCCTAATGAACTGCTTAAGAAACATTTATCTGCATAGTTTAAGTTTCTCGCAGACATTGTGGGCAAGGTGTTGATTGGAAAGCACACAGCCCATGACTACATAACCATGCACCAATTCCTGGTTATGTGTGTTGTGGTCAATAAGAAGAAAGTGAACTAGGCTCAGATCCTTTTTTATCTGATTAAAAAGAAGAATATAAAGAAAGAGGTCTGTTTTGGAAGGATCCTAGGGATCTTCCTAAAGGAAAAGGCTGATGAATCCCTGGTCTCCCCGACCATATTCATAAATGCTAGCAAGAGGCTCACATGTGCCCTTTTTAGCAAGTGGGAGAGGACAATCACCAAGCCTCCAAGGCTACCTCCTCTTCCACCAGACCTTATGAGAGTACAAGGGATGCTCCAGCCACTTCCCACCCTACTGAAGAGGTTCCTTCCACCACTCCACACCCTCCAGCTCTCCAAATTCCATCACAACCAGCAAAACCACAAACCCCACCTTCCAATCATATTACAGTCTCTACTCCCACACCTCCATCATCCCCAATTCCTACATCTTCAACCCACATTCCCTCTTATACTCCTTCCCCCAAGCATGATACATCACTACCATCACCACCTCCATCTCCTCTTCCAAGACTCTTAGTTGACATCCCCCTATCCAAACTCTCATCCCTCCCATCCTTCAATCTACTATCATCCCCTCTTAACACTCCCTCTCCTCCAGATATCTCTCACCAAGACACTCACATACAATCTCCACCTCCACCACCACCTCCACCTCTAACTCCACCAGCTCCTACCACCTCCACTCAAACACCCCCTGCCACAACATCTACCTCCCCACTGTTGGACTCTTCCATTATCCCTCCCCTCATTGCCATTCTCACACCCCTCCTCAAAACAATTATAGCAGAGGCCATTTCTCCTCTTGCTTCTTCCATCACTACCGTTGCTGCCCAGATATCTGCTCTCTCTATTGCTCCCTCTTCAGTTGGGGGCCTGGCTTCAGTTACCACTGAAACCAGGCAGGCGGAGATACTCTATGAATAAGTAGTAACAAATGTACTAGTAGTAGCAGCAACAGCAGAGTCAGGTTAAACTGATATGGAAACAATACCAGATGTAGTAGTAGAAGCAGCAACAGCAGAACCAACTGATACTAATGATTCTTTTTTATTTTATTCAATTTATAGAATCTGATATGGATATAGATGAACAGGTCCCTAAAACTCCTAGTGATTTTATTATAAATCCCACAGTTGACCTTTTACAGCTGTTAAGTATTTTTGATACAGCTCATTTGAACTCCCAACCATTCTATCCCCTCCAAGAGTTTCTTCACCCACTGTCTCATCTCCTCTTGCTCCAATTTATGTTATGGATGATTCTCCAATGACTGATCTTGATGTAGTGATCAAGGCTGATATAGAAGAGGAAAATGAACCAGTTGCTGAAAGCACTGATATGTATAATTCTCCAGCTCCTCCTCCAGCTCCCTCCAAGACTAAAAAATCAGCAATACCTGATGAAATAATAAGAGAGATAGATGCACTATATGACAATCCATAACAGTCAGATGATGATGATGATGATGATGATTTAGATGAGGATCCCAAAAGAAAGAAAGTCTCCAAGAAGAGGAAAGCTCCTCCACCTCCTGCCCATAAACCCAATCCTGCAAATGACACACCCTACTATATTCTGCAAAATATTACTCCATACAAGGGTATGCCAACATGGATGTGGATATCCAAGTATGAACAGAAGGCTAGGAAGAAAAGCAGGAGATACTCTCCTCCTCCACAGAAGTTTTAGAAAGTTCCTCCTCCACAGAAGTTTAAGAGAGGTCCTCCTCCTCCTCCTATTTCTTGTGCCTCAGGAGTTGCTCCTCAAAGTTCATATGTATCTTACAAGCCTACATCTTTCACCAGAACCTATCAAAGGTAGGAAAGATCATCCAGACATCAATCCCAAGGAGGCAGTCAGTAAAGGAGTACAAGTTCATCTGAGGAAATAAAGGAAGTTGTTTATCAAAGGCCAGCATTCTCTCCTCCTAAATAGCAAGCTCCTCAACATCAATACCAAAGGCACACTGAATCTCATAAGCCTAAAGGAAAATATAGTGAAGCTGCTCCTCCTAAATCCCTTAATACTCAGATAAATGAAAAGCAGAATGTGACAAGTTTCCAAGCTCAATCTACACAGTTCAAGCCTGTTACCCTGCTACCTCTACAAGATGATCATTCATCTGTCAATCAAGATGTTGATCCAAATTTTAGGATGGCAAGGCTCCAGGAGCTAATTGGACTTTCACAGATAAAGAAAGTTATGGAAGAAGGAGAAGACCCATCAAAATTCACCGCTATGTCATCTTATAGAGAAAAAGAACTGGACAAACTTCAGGTTAGCAAGAATGTATTCATTCCAGCAGAATACATGGCATTGAACCCAGAGACTGTTGTACCCAGAACTTCAACCATGACTGTGATTGGAGCATCATATCTGTATATGTCAAAGAAAGAAGTTGCCAATCCCAACACGGAAATTATATTCACTCAGCCTGGGGACAAAAGTAAAGAGGAGAAGCACAGGGAAAAGAAGCAAAAGAAATAAAATTTGAACTGCTTTGTTTATGGTAACTTTAAAACTATTTTCTCATCATGATACAAAGCTTACTGTATATGTATATATATCTTTTTCATATACCATTCTCTTTTCTGCCAGATATATGTTTTTCCTGATTTGTACATTTCTGTTTTTAGCATTGAGTCTGTAATTAGTGACCTTATCCAAATAGGGGGAGATTGTTGGATCCCTAGTTGGATTTGGGCTAGGTTAACTAAGTTAGGAACATATGATGACCCAACATGCATAGCAAGGGTCATGGTTGTGTCCTAGAGTCTAGGCCAAGTCCTTAGAGTCAACAATGCATGGACCAGCCATCAACAGTATGCCAAAGATTCAAGACTTAGAGAAATATCAAGACTCAAAAAAAGAGTTCGACGTTCGTCGAACTCAGGTCGACGAAAGTCGTGCTCACCTCGACAAAATCAGAGAAAAATTCTCTGAGCTGAGCTCGATGAACTCAGTTCTTAGTTCGATGATTTCTGGATCATCTGCTTCAACACTCAAGTCCATAAAACATCTCAATATTTCTAAGTCCAGAATCAAAATCCAGTCGACGAACTTGGTTCTCAGCTCGACGATCTTGGTGCACATAATTAGAAAGATCTATCAAGCAGCAGTAAGCAGTTCAAAGGTCGACGATCTTGGATCTCAGCTCGATGAACACCAATTCTCAGCTCGATGAACTGTGGACTCAGGTCGACGAAGTTAGACTTGGTTGTCTTCATTCTTCGGTCCCTATTATATTGCAATAATTCCTGAGTAATTAATGCTCAAATAATCTTTGAATATTACCGTTAGATGGAGCATTAATTATGGTCTTCATCAGGATTACTACCTGCCGTTTTTTTAAGGGATAGTTGGGGAAATCAATCAATGCAATATATTTTCAAGGCCATCAGCATTGAATGCCGGAAGGATTTCAAAATTCAAAAGGAATTTCACATGGAAAATATAAAAAAGAGGATTTATCTTCTTTCTAGATACCTGGCTCAAGACAATCTAACAATCTAAGCGAGAGAACAAGACATAGAAGTGAAGAACATCAGAACCAGATCAAGAATCTTCTGCTCATGCTTTCTATACAACAAAGTGATAGAAAGAAAGAACTGCTAGACCAGAAGGAGAACAGCAATCTGAAGAAGAAGAACAATCATTCAAAATCAAGAGTTTTCTTCTTCTGTCATCATCTCAGGAATCTTCAAAGTACAACAACTATTGCATCAGTCAAGAAGTTCCTGAAGATCTTCTGGCCAAACCTAAACTATGAAGGCCTATCACCCTGTAGCAAATCTCCAACCCCCTGAACCAATTCATTATCTCAGGGAGAACCTTTGCTAACATCAGATCCATAAGAGTCTTCTCAATTGTATATTGAGAAAGAGAAGACATAATCAATCTCTCATCCCGCCACTGTATAAAGGGTTCTCTACTCCCTTCAAAAGTGATTCCTGGTTGCAAGTCACCTAACCAAAAGACTTGAGGTTTGGTTTTTGAGAGCTTGATCAAAAGCTGATTGGTGGAAGTCACCTGATCAAAAACCTGAGTAGATTCCTACCAGGGTGTTAGAAGAGTGGATGTACCCAGGTGTGGGAACCACTATAAAATTCTAATGTTATCTGGATACCCTTTTCTTTTTGTTCTTGCTGTGGCTGTGCTAGTTAGGTTGTTGTAGTTGTGATTACTTATATTTGTTGTTTGCCTGTGACAAATCATATATGTTTAGGAATAATTATTTATTTACAGCAAAAGTTTTAAAACCCAAAGAATACTCTATTCACCCCCCTCCAGAGTATACCATATCTAACCCCTAACTTTCAGATGTACTCTTTCAGATATTTATTTATCTGATATTATGACTTTTGTGCTCTTCTTTTGGTTGGGTTGGCATTGTGATATCGGATTGGTCGGCAGGATAGGAGGCATGTGGTACAGATTAGCCTGTGTGTTGATGCTACCGCAAGGCAGCTATTCTCGGCATAAGACTTCCCTCGATTGTGTCGTGTGTTTCGTGAGGGGGGATTACAAATGGTATCAGTTTGCATCGATCCTACGATAAAAAGGTCATTGAACATGGTGTTATGTACAGTCAATTATTCGGTTTGCGGACAAACTGGATTGGCGGAAGCAGTGGTGTGGCCATTCGTGATTCACACTAAGTATGTCCACCCGTTACCCTACGTTTAGCCAACCTGGCCCAAAATCCATGTTTTGTACATAGATTCTGGAACATATAGAGCCTACGAAGGGCATTGCTGTTCCTCTGATCCCTACTCCATTCCAACAATCAGAGTTGGGGCAGACCCTAAATGCAATCTTGGATACCTTCAGGTCTCTACAGGCTCTGGTGCAGCAATAGGCACTGGGCTCTAACTGGCTTAGAACCTTTCGAGCTCTTTCTCCACCCGTCTACTACGGGACTTAATCGGCCATTCGCACAGAGGAATGACTAGATGTTTTACAAGAACTGATGGCCAGATCTGAAGCCCAGCCTGTATGGATGTTTCCTTAATTTTGTCCGTCCTAGAGTCACACATAAAAAGGTGGTGGAAGTCCCTTATGGGATCAACTTTTCAAGGACGTGTATACACCGACATCAGCTGGAATAAATTTTTATAGGCCTTCTTAGAACATTTTGTTCCCTCCACTGCTCGAGATGAGCTCGAGGAAAGATTCCTAGAGTTGAAATAGGGATCAAAGTCAGTCATGGAGTATCAACAGGAGTTTCAGCAGCTCGGCAGGTTCTCTGAGTCCTACAATTTGGATGATCGCGGATATGCGAAGCGGTTAGACAAAGTTTTGTGAGATCTCCTAAGGCAAGCACTTTTGTTCATAGTAGACTCAAGCCTGGCAGAGATAATAGATATGGAAAAAAGATTGGAAGCAAATCATCTTGGTGTCCAGGCTAGAGGTAAGAGAACCGCAGAGGGAGTGATAGATTTAGGACCCAGCTTCAGAAGAAGACAAAATATTAGAGGCGAAAGAGTAAACCAAAGAGGTAGTGGTCATTTCCATCAGAATTTTAGGATGGATCGTCAGGCCCCAGTGCTAACATTACCTCCACCCCCATAGTTCCAACCTCATCAACAACCCGAAGGGCCATTCGGGCAAGTCTGTTCCAGTGTCATCAGCCGGGCTAAATACAATGTTATTTCCCATAGCTAGGAGGAGATGTTCCCCCTGTTTTTCCTCCGACAGCTCAGCGAGGACGAGGGAAAGTTCGCGGTAGAGGATTAGGACCATGAGGAAGGAATCCTAGACCTACTAGAGAGAAGATGTTTACTCGTGATATTACTCAAGAGAGGAATCCTCAGGACATGATTGCAGGAATTGAGTAGTCAACTAATATGTTATAAGCATTCGTCCTTAGCTTACCTAAGTGTGTGCTGAAAATTTAGCTTGAGAATGTCATAACTTGGTAGTTAGGCATTGTGAGTGTAAGTGGGAGACCAACTCGCACTCAATTTGATACACGTGCTACTCACTTGTTTGTCTAGGTGGACTTGTGAAAGATCTAAATGGTGTGCAATACTTCAATGTATCACTCGGAGAGTACGCCTTCCGGACGGCTCCGAGATGACTTAGTCTGTCAAGTGCGACTTTAAGGTGTATATTGGAGGAAACCTTTTTGAAACCCATGCGATATTGTTGAGGACGAGAAAATTTGATCTTATTTTGGGAATGAAATGGCTGTATTGGCACCATGCCAGGATTTAGTGTGTGGCAAAGCAAATCACCTTGAGGCATGCGGATTCTAAGATAATCTTTCAAGATATTAAACTTGTACCCTGAATTATGTTGTCTTCAATTCAGGCCCTTAAGGCCCATAAGAAAGGGGATGAGGTGTATATGATATGTTTTGAACAAAGTGAGATGGCGGCGAATATGGAAGATATACCAGTGGTGCGGGATTTTCCTGAGGTTTTCCCCAAAAAGCTACCTGGATTGCCCCTGCCTAGGGATGTAGACTTCCAGATTAAGCTAGTGTCGGGTGCCAAGCCCATCTATCGAACCCCTTATAGGATGGATCTAACTGGCATAGTTTAGGGTGCATTTGCAAGAGTTGGTGGAATCAGGGTTTGTGCGCCCCAGTTCATCACCATGGGGAGCTGACATTCTATTTGTTAAGAAGAAGGACAGATCATGATTATGCATAGATTATCGGGAGCTCAACCGAATGACAGTGCGGAACACCTATCCTTTACCTCAAATCGACGAGTTATTCGATAAGCTAGTGGTAGCACATTGGTCTTCTAAGCTTGATTTGTGCTCAGGGTACTATTTGTTGAGAATACAAGAGGAAGATATTCAGAAAACAACATTTAGCTCGAGATACGACTTGTCTGAATTCACTGTGATGTCGATTGGGCTCACAAACACTCCTTCTTCATTCATGAGTTTGATGAACAGGGTGTTTGAGCCGTATCTGGATGCTTTTTCATCATGTTTATTGATGAAATTTATTTCTACTCAAAGACAAAAGCGGAGCATGGTGAGCACTTGGCCTTAGTTTTGAAGAAACTAAAGGAGCACTCATTGTTTGAAAAGTTTAGCAAATGTGAGTTTTGGCTCCGAGAAGTTGCTTTCTTAGGACATGTTATAAGTGGAGAAATATTAGAAGTGGATTTGGCCAAGGTGCGTATCGTGAAGGAATGGTCGCCTTTGAGGTCAGCGGCCGATGTGCGAAGTTTTCTTGGACTTGTTGAATACTATTGCAAATTTGTTGAAGGATTTTTGAAAATCCCTCTTCCCCTCACGGCTCTGACGAAGAAGGGTATTCCTTTTGTGTGGTCACCTAAATGTGAAATGATAATTCAAGAGCTGAAGGACCGTCTTGCTTCCGCACTAATCCTTTCCCTACCATCTGGAAAGGAAGGATTTCAAATATATACTAATGCATCCAATTAGGGCATGGGGTCGGTGTTGATGCAACATGGCTATGTCATTGCATATGCTTCTCGGCAGCTTAAGAAGCATGAAGTGAAATATCCAGTGCATGGTTTGGAGTTGGGAGTGGTGGTCTTTGCCTTGAAAATTTGGAGGCACTATTTATATGACGTCAACTGTAAGATCTTTTTGGATCATAAGAATTTGAAGTATATTCACACCAAGAAGGATTTGAACTTGAGGCAGCGACAGTGGTTGGAGTTTTTATGTGATTATGAATTTACATTGAACTATCACCCCGGAAAGGAAAACACTATGACGAATGCTTAAAGCAGGAAAGAGCCTGTGACGAGCCCAGAATCTCAATAAATGGTTATAGAGTTGGTAAGGGTACTTGAGGAGATGGAGATTACACCCGTGTCAAGGGCTTGTCCCGAGGCCCATATGGAGTACTTGTCTACCATGATTATAGTCTGCGATATTCGAGATAGGATTTAGGCAGAGTAAGGGATGGATGTTGGTTTTGCCCTGGTGTTTCAAGCCATTATGGGAGAAACAATGGGACATTATACGCTAAAAGAAGACCTATTTCATTTCCATGGCAAACTCTATATTCCCAATGGTGGTTAAATTCGAGAAGACATCTTGAGTGAAGCTCATTGCACCAAGTATTTGGTGCATTATAGTATTGCCAAAATGTACACCGACTTGCGAAGGACCATGCTTTTGCCAGGGATGAAGAGGGATGTTATATACTACATTATGTACTATGAGGCTTGTCAGAAGGTTAAGGTGGAGTGCAAGAGCCCTAGTGGATTGTTGCAATCACGATCAGGGAATGATTCAGTTTAGGTGATTGTGAATCGCTTGACCAAGGTTTCCAGGTTCATTCCAATGAATAAGGAGGCGCATGTAAATATCTTGGTACATCTCTTAATGGAACAGTTCGTACAGTACCATGAGGTTCCTATGACGATAGTCTCAGACCATGATGGTCATTTCACCTCCAAAGAATGGAAGGCACTTCATGCATACTTGAGTTCTCGCCTTACCTTTAGCATGACTTTCCACCCTCAAACTGACGTCCAGTCTGAGAGAACAATCAGAACTATGGAATACTTGTTGAGGTTATGTGTTTTGGATAAGAGAGAGCCATGTGAGGGACTTTTACCATTGGTGAAATTTTCATGTAATAACTTCCATCAAGCAAGCATCAAAGTGGCACCTTATGAAGCACTTTATGGTAGGAGGTGCAGGACCCCTTTATCTTGGGTTTAGGATGAATATCCTAAGGTGATGGAGTGGAGTATATTGATGAGACTGATATTATGGTTTGAGTGAAACGAGACCGCATGCTAGAGGCACAGAGTCGGCAAGCAATGTATTCTAATGCCAAGCACCGGATGGTTGAGTTCCAAGTGGGTGAAAAGGTGTTCTTGAAGATCAAGCCAATGCATGGAGCGTCACATGTGTGCGGTAGAAAGAAGCTCAACCTGAGATATGTGGGGCCTTATGTTATATTGGAAAGAATTGGCTATTTGGCTTATCGACCGGAGCTACCATCTGAGTTAGAAAATTTGCACGACGTCTTCCATGTATTGCCTCTTCGGAAAGCACTACTACGACTCGATCAGCATGTCCCTACCACAAATGGAACAGTGGCAACTGATAGGTCTGTTCGACTAGAGTTGGTGCAAATAGTGGACATCGAGACAAGAAGCTTGCGGCGAAAGAGTGTTCCATTGGTGATGGTCCTGTGGTCTAATCATGGAAAAGAGGAGTAAACTTGGGAGCTAGTTTACTTGATGCGGAAGAACTACCCAGAGTTGTTTCCCCAAGGTAAACTTAAATGCATACCTTGTATTCTTCATACTTTGTTCCCCCCCCCCCCCACACACAGACATAGCCTTCTTTCGGGGACGAAATATTTTATTTTGTTTATAGGATTTGTAATGTCCCGATTCGTGCTAGACCCTCGCATTTGTTTTGAGTCAAGAGAGTTGACTTAGGATCGGGTGCACTGGTGGCCAGGCTTGCGCTTGAACCGGGGAAATGCTGGCTCGATGTTGGATGTCAGATTCCTAGAACACGGCGGTAGCAAGCATCGCGTACGTCGACTTGATTCGATGAGTGTCGAGTATACTCGACGATCATCAAGATACTACCCCGCGACGGTAGCGGGGTATAGCACGGCGGTAGTGTTCGTCAAGTGTGTCGAGTAGATTCGGTGAGCGATGAGTGCATGCGTTGATCGTCAAGTTACTACTGTGAGGCGGTAGCGGGATACCGCGTTGCGGTAGTCGAGACAAGTTAACGGTGAAGCTCTCTATGAGCAACCACATGGTGGTAGCGATACTGCAAGCAGTAACACTTTGGAATAGTTTTCTGATAGCTACTGCGCGGCAGTAGTGAGCCAGGTGGCGTTGCCTTGATGGTGGGTTTGAAGTTACTGCACAGCGGTAGCTTTCTACCGCGCAGTGGTAGCTTCCTACCGCGCGGAGGTAGCCCTCGGATAAGAAAAACCCTAGGTCTATTTGGCCTCTCCTTTATATAAGTTGTCAAGGTCTTGGCCGCCAGTCTTCTTCTTTCTGTGACAAACTTCATCATAAGAGACAAGGTTGACGTCGTATTGCCGCTAAGGAGGAGGATGTGATCCATGGCCAGAAATGAGGTGAGCTTCCAACCCTCTCCCTTGGTGCTAGATCTTTAGATCTAAAATGTAGGAGAGACATCGGCTCAAGAGAGCTTGATTTGGGAGTTTAATGGAGATTTCCTAGGAAGGGACCATGCTAAAACTTCATTTTAGTGCGCCAATCATCGTATTATAATCTTCAATCATCTCCTCTCTTCATTACGAGGATGGTGGACTTGATCTTGTGAAAAATCGTGGTCAAATGAGGGAGAAAAGGGTAGAGAGATGTTGGTTGTGTTTTTTGTGATGGTTGGTTGAAAAAGATGAATCGATGTCGTTCATCCTTCTTTATGATGCATGCAAAGTGTTGTACAGACATCTAATTTCTATATGCACCAGACTTCACAGCCATTTTTGGGCATGATCCGATCTGATGTAGGTCTTGGGCTCAACACAAAAGTAGACCTTGGAAATACCTTTCCAACGGATGGTTACCCGTTTTCATAGGAGCTCTACAGCTCCAGGCATGTTCAATCAAATTTGTTGCACTGTAATAACATATGTGCAGGCTGCGTTCTGTGTACGTGTACACGGCTAGAACAAAATTTATTTTTCAGGTGTGATGGAATTAGATTTAGACCCCAGGCTCAGCACAAAAGTTATAGCCCTCGAAGATACCTTTCCGATTTGGGGTTGCACGTAATTATCAGTGGATTGTAGTTTCTTTAAATCCGATTTTAATAAATTGTGATGCGTAGTCGCAATGACTTATTAATTGAAGATTACCTTATTTTATGAGTTGATTAACTGGGAGATCGGACGACAAATAACTGATGATATTATCTTTGCATGATTGATAAATTCGGAAGTAGTATATATCGCGATGAATTGCAGGTTTATCAAATGAGCTCTGTTGGAGATGATTGAAACGATATTATTAATGTGCATACATTAAATTCTATTGGAAGAGTTGGACAAGGTATACCCCATGGCCATGAGATGAGTTGAGCCTTGATCTCAATATTGAAAGGATGGTTTATTATTCCACTGCTTAGAGTTGCGTCTCCCTACGGGTAGCAGTACAGGACTAGTGTAGTATATAAGGTGGTTCGCCACCTGTGTAAAATGTGAACCTTGCGTGCTTGGAGCATGGGTAAGTTGTTATGAAGGGACTCAGTGTGGATCCCTTGAGTGCTTTTGAGAATGGGATTGGTATGATTAGAAGGGACTCGGTTGGAGCCATTGGATGTTTGCTGGTATGGACAAGTATAATTACAGGCGGCGTGTGTTGACATGCGGTGTCATAATCCTGGGTTAAGGATAGTGTGGCAGGTCTATGGGATTGCTAGTCATCACAATGAAGGGAGTTGACAGATAGACCTTGGGTGGTTGGGCTTGGTCCTCGGTGCTCATTCCCGAGGCTCCTTTTATGCCAATGGACAGTTGGGCTTGGTACTTTGGTGATACACTTCCAAATGCTCCTTCCATTCCAATTATAGGCCAGTTTGGCTGTGTTCTTGGTGCACATCTACCTGAGACCCCTTTTGAGCTATAGTACGCAGAGGCTCCGTTGTTGTGTTCTCAGCATTGAGGTGTACGGAGGCCGAGGCTTGGTAGTGTGAATGCCAGCCTAGTAGTGGAGACACCGGCTCTACTATCATCATTTGGCCACGACGAATGATGCCAGAGAGGTTAGCAACCTGCACGAAAAGTGGGAACTACACGTTTGTGTCGGCATAGTTGTGTGCGTGTGTGTGAGAGAGAGCATGGCTGAGTCATCATATTGCATTCATATCATAATATTGCATTGCACCTCTTAAGTTCCTCATCATATAAATTTGTATGAGCACTTTTATATGATGAGTTACTTTGATGTACCTGATCCTTAACTTATAAAATTTGTATGAGGGTTTTTATAAGTTAAATTAATTTCTATTCTTTTGATTAATGTGTTGTTAGTGTAGATTGCCAATTACTCATTGTTGATTACTGTTCATACTTGCTTAGTTTAAATGTGCCTATATATATATATATATATATATATATATATAAGAATGTTGATTATAACGCTCTTATCATATGTTGATTATATACTACTGCAATATTGAGCTCCTCCTTTTCCTCTACC
Organism: Platanthera zijinensis; assembly: GCA_039513925.1. Lineage (NCBI taxonomy): Eukaryota > Viridiplantae > Streptophyta > Magnoliopsida > Asparagales > Orchidaceae > Platanthera > Platanthera zijinensis. The sequence continues at coordinate 155,701,569 of CM077093.1, forward strand.
CGATGTTTAAGAGTCGACGAGGTGAGTGGATGTGATGGACACTTAGTCTTTATGACTAACGGTTGCCACGTCTACCATTTTAGGAGGATACCCCGCCGATGGGACAGCAGCAGCGCCAGGTGTAGGAGGACAGCTAGGCCAGGGAGACAGGGCTTGATACGACATTACCCTCACTTCCTTTGTTGGTCGATGTGAGATTGAGTGTTATGATGTAGCCTCTATGCAATGTTTTGTGTAATCTGATATTAAATAAGCTCATTAGCTTCTTATTCATTGATGTACTCTTTCGAACATATATCTATGTTATATTATGACTTCTGTTCTCTTCTTTTGGTTGGGTTGGCATTGTGATATCGGATTGGCTGGCAGGATAGGCAGCTTGTGGTACATATTAGCCCATGTGTTGATGCTACCGCAAGGAGGATGTTTTGGGCATAAGACTCCCCTCGACTGTGTTGTGTGTTTCGGGAGGGGGGTCTTACATGCTGCACCTTCTAAACTTTTTGATCCTCCTTGTATTGGGCAATGGAGTTGATGAAGCTGGAAGAGAAGGGGCACCCAACTACTGTCTCTTCTTTCTTACCACTTGTCTGCCCCCTACACGTCCTGGTGTGCGAGTGAATGATAACTTCTTGGTTGGGGTTGAACTTGTTGATTAGGCACTTGACCCTACTGGAACATTCCGAGAACCCCTTATCGAACAAGGAGTAAAATTTCCTCCTTTAGTTTGGTGCACTCATCGTTGCTATGCCTGTTTCCATGGTGGAACTGAATACTTCGATGGATCCCCCTAGTATATTGGAAGAGTGTTATCAGCTTCTGGAGTTGTGAATTGTCTTTGATGGCATAGAACACATTAGTCCGAGATATGTTGATTGGAGTGTAATATCGAGGCGATTGGAGGCCTTGATCCCTCCGGGGGTCCTGACGATGCTCATAATTATAGTGTTCTTCCTGCCTTGTGGGGGCCTTCTCCTTTCCCTTCTTTCTCTTCTAGCTTCCTTCAAATTGTTGGTAGTGTGCTTCGATGGCTTCATCAACAGATATTTATGTTTCAACCCTATGCATGTTCGGCTTATACAATCCAATTAAAAAGCCATTTTTCAAACAATCAGTTACAATTGTTATCATAGTACTTATACAACCCCGTATTCATTTAGTGGGCCCCCTCTGGCAAGTTCAGGGTATTGTAGCACATTCAGGCCCAAGAATACCAGATTGGCGAGTTAGGTAGGCTGATCTGAACTCGCCCATTGCCCAAAGGTGCATTCACACGAATCAGGGGGAATCAGGCCCTTATGAGAATGCCATCTTCATCTCGCACTCGCCCCATACCCGCTCCTCAGTGCATGCAGGATGACATCTTACCAGGATGGGTGACCGATCGCCAAAGAGGGCACTCTCGCTTTAGAGAGAGCCTAGGAGGCGAATGCATGGATCTCCCAGCATTAGCTTCTTTAAGCAAGTGGTGCCTTCATGGATCACTAGCATAGTGGGACCTAGAGGCAAGATTACCGGGATTCCCTTAGAGGTCTTCATTTAGCTCCTCAGAATAGCGGAGTTATGCTTTGGGCAGACCCAATTGGGCTGTGTATAACCATTAAGAACAGCGGAGTTGCGTTGTTGGCAAACCCGGCTCAAAAATCTATAAATAGACCCAAGGGGGTACCTCAAGAGGAAGCTTTCTCATTCTCTGGTCTTCTAGCGCTTTCTTAGGTCCCCTAAGCTGAGTACTGCTAAGGAGTGGAAGCGATCTAAGATTTTCTGGGTGTGTGATGGGACCTACGTGCTAGAGACTTGGGTTAGTTTAGAGTTCTAACTATTCAGTCAGTCAAGATCGCCAAGAGAAGTAAGTGTGCGGTCACCCCTTCTCTAAGGATCCGAGCTCCACAGAAGCCAGTTCTCGGTTTCAACATTTTTGGTATGGTGAGTATGGAGCTTGACTAGAACAGAAAATCCAAGTGAGTTAAATGACTGGAGGCGAAGGACAAGGATCTGACTGGGCCGACTCGCCATCTCCCCCTCCACTCGCCACCCTCAGAATGTTCAAGGACTTCAGGCAAGAAATGTGGAATCTCATAATGTTCGCACTCGGAGCTCGCAGTTAGTGCGCAACACCCGCCATCCCAATGGTCGTCTCCCTAGCTCTGGGCAAGAATGCCCCAATCAGGCAACCTGGGAAGGAAGTAGTGGAGGAGGGCAGCGTGCGAGATCTCCCAGGGCGAGGCTTGTTCTCTGGCTTGGCAAGTGCGGTAAGTACCGGCGAGGTGGAGGAGCAAGATCGCCCGGCTCGCCTGGCAGGGGAGGGAGTCCCTTCATCGAGCTGGTCTCATCCTCCCCAGTTCCAAAAGGGTTCTACATGCCAGAGATGTCTTACTACACCAGAAGGGAAGATCTAGACAAGTATATCTAGTGGTTCGAGGATGTGGTTTTGATCTGACATATGTTGGAGCTTTAAGTGCAGGCTCTTCGCCATAACTCTCAAAGAGAACGCGAGGGATTGGTTCCATCAGCTTCCTTCCAGCTCCACCTACTCTTTTGAAGACTTGTACCGGGGGTTTCTACTGATGTTTACAACTTCGAAGAAGAGGAAGAAGGAGTCGGAGTCCCTTTTTCTCATCAAGCATGGTGTGAATGAGACACTGGGAAGCTATATGGATAGGTTCCAGGAGGAGGTCCTCTAGGTTTAGGAGATGTCAGGGCAAACTCTCATAGTGGCCTTCACTATGGGGCTACTGCAGGAGTTCTTCATAATGGAGCTGAAGCGGTCGCCTCCGCTTTCTTTCGAGGAGCTGATGGAGAGGGAAGCTAGGGAAGTCGTGAGAAAAGCATCAAATTCGGCGTTTGCAAGGAAGCTTGCCAAGTGGGCTACATAGGAGGACAAAGAGTCAGGCAGTGGCAAGCATCAGGAGGAGCAGAGGGCAGAGCCCAGGCAGCAGGAGCAGCAACAGCAACAACCAAGGTGGGGATGCCAAGATGTAGGTGTTACCATTGTGATCTGGAAGTCATCAAGCATGTAGCCTCACTACTAACTCAGTATGAGCCTATCAGGGTCACACATAAGATTGTGGAGAAATTGGGAGATTGGATTTGTATAGTATAGCTCATATGAGAAGTTGGAAAAGGCTTTAAAATAATCTAAGGAAAAAGCATGGAGTGTGTCGAGACCACTCAACGCCTTCGTCGAGTTAAGAGTTGACTCGTCGAATGGCGGCATTGAGTGAGTTGAGTATATTCAATGATTCATCGATTCAAGGAGTTGATTCATCGAGTATGGCACTTAAGCATTGAGTGTGTTGACTATAATCGGCGATTCGTTGAGTCAAGGAGTTGTTTCGGTGAGTCTGAGTCTCTGGCAATGAGTTTGTTGAGTCCACTCAACGCCTTTGCTGAAGTATGAGACTGGGCGGTCTGGCGGTTTGAGCCTGGGGGGTTGTAGACCTGGCGGTCTGGCGGTTTGAGTCTGGCGAATTGTAGACCGCGCAGTTTGGCAATTACTCTCCAGCGGTTTGATATCCAGGCTGTAGCTGTTTGTAGTCCGGCAGTCTGGCGGTTTATCTTCGGTGGCTTGGAAATCGGGCAGTCTAGCAGTCTCCTACCGCATCTCTCTCTCTCTTGCTTCTGGTATTACCGAGCGATTTGCACACTGTTTAACCACGCGGCCTGTTCTGGTCTGTTGTTCTAGCAGCTAAGATTTTGTATAGCTTTAGTCCCGCATTGTTAGTTTGTACTCTCTCCTCTCTCCTCCATTCTATAAAAGGGAGGCCATTCCTTTGTAAATGATATCTTTTTGGATAATAAAACTTTAAATTATTCAAAGTTCTGGCTTTTTTTTAGTCGTTTGTTCGCTACTTTCACATGGTATCAGAGGGACTCGATCTTCTCCTCCTGATTCTATGCGCCCTGTCCACGCGGCTTGCTTCTTCCTCTCGCGACCTGTTCTCGCGGCTTATTTCTTCCGCCTGCTTGTGCCCTATCCGTGCGGCTTCTTTCTCCTCCTTGTCATTGTCGTGTGTGTGCGGCCTCTTTTTTACTGCCTTTCAGTCGCCGCGACCTGTTGCTTTATTCGCCGCGACCTGCTGCCTTATTCGTCTTGTTTGATCTTCACTTCTGTTCGCGCGGGCTATCTTCTAGCCGTTTGACTTCTTTCCCTCTGCTTGGTTATGCGGCTTGGTCGTGGCTTTTTTGGCCGCTGGTGTCTGACATCGTGACCGCTGCAGCTCTTCTTCTTCCTATCCGCACGGCTTGTTTCCTAACCGCGCGGCTTCTCGTTGATTTCTCCTATGGCCCTTTCTGAGACCTCAACTACCACCACTCCTATCGCCAATCCGGCTCCACCTCCTACTCCTTCCGGAAACCTTGGCACGATTTCTAAACTTGTTTGTTCCAACTATCCGGATTGGAGCATTTCTTTCACCTTTCTCCTTCGCTCTCAGCGCGAACGTCATCACCTCACCGATGACCCTCCTCTTCCAGACTCTGCTCAATTTGATGACTGGGATGCCAGTGATGTGCTTGTCCGCACTTGGTTGGCTAACAGCCTCTCCGATGAATGCCTTCCTGTCATACGCCATGATGAGACGGTCAAGACCACATGGCTTCACCTTGCTGCTCTCTACTCAATGGGGGCCCAGACATCTAGCATTTATACTCTCTATGCAGACCTCTTCGCTCGTCCTTCCATGTCTCCTGCTGCAGCTTATCAGCAAGTTAAGGATCTTGGCGCCGAAATCCTTAAGAATCGCCCCTGCTCCGCGGACTTGGCCGAGCAGCACAAACACTTCCAGGAACTCCTGGTTGTTTGCTATCTTCTACGACTCCCCAAGTCTTTTGATATGATCCACTAGTAGATCTTTAGAAAAGCAGAGTCTCCCACTTTGGATGTCACTGCGGCTCGCATCGCCGCTGTTACTTCGCTGCTCCAGCATCCTCTATTGTCCTCCCCTCCTCCACAGGACTCCAATGCTCACCAAGTTCAGCGGGGTGGCACTAGTGGCCGCAACCAGCCCGGCACGCGTGGTCCGTCAGGATTCCTGTGCTCTCACTGTGGTCGTACCGGCCACTCTGTTGACCGCTGCTGGCAGAAATATCCTCATCTTCGTCCCTCTGGTGATACTTCTTCCTCAGCCTCCACCTCCTCTCGGCCATCTGCTTCTGTGGCCACGACCTCAGGTAGTGCACACGTCGTTACCCAAGGTAAATGGCTGATTGACTCTGGTGCTACAAATCACATGACCGGAAACCCTCAATGCTTCTCTCCTAGAAATGCATGATCGGTTACCCCCGGTTCTTGTTGCGGATGGTTCACCTTCCCCGGTTCATGGGACAGGCATGGTTCAAGTCACCCCGTCGCTTCGCTTAGCGGACACTCTCTATGTCCCGAAGTTCCCTTGCAATTTGCTCTCCGTTACTACTTTATGCAAGCAACTTCAGTGCTCTATCTTATTTACTCCTACTTCTTATTGTTTTCAGGACCCAAGGACCCAACGGACAATTATAACTGGGACTGAGAGCGGCGGCCTCTACTTCCATGATAATGTTTCTGCTCTGTCCGCCTTCTCTTCCTCATCTACCGATTTGCTTCAATGGCATCTTCGGCTTGGACATCCTCCTCCTCGGATTCTTCATCAGCTTCTTTCCCACTTACCTCAGACCAGTCCTCCGCTCAACTGTGATGCGTGACAGCTTGGCAAACATCACCGCTCCTCATTCCCTCCGAAGCAAGGTCGTGGTTCCTCCCGCCCTTTTGATCTCATTCATTCTGATGTCTGGGGTCCTGCTCCTACTCTCACTGTTGGTCGGGGTAGTTCTTACTTTGTGACTTTTATTGATAATTTCTCTAGATGTACCTTGGTGTATCTATTAAAAGATCACTCTGAACTCTTATCTGTATGGCAATCCTTTTATAATTTGATTAAAACTCAGTTTGCTATTTCTATTAAAGTACTACGCTCTGATAATGCTAAAGAATATCTCAGTCATGAGTTTTCGTCTTTTTGTATGCAACATGGTCTTATTCATCAGACCAGCTGTGTTTACACCTCCCAGCAAATTGGGGTGGCGGAGCGTAAAAACCGTATTCTCCTCGATATCGCTCGCACTCTCATGACGCAGATGCAGGTGCCTCGCTCCTACTGGGGCTATGTTGTTCTCCTCGCCTGCTATGTCATCAATCGCATTCCCTCTTCGGTTCTCCACGGCAAAACCCCCTTCTCCATTCTCTACCCGGGCAAGGAACCCTTTCCTCTTCCTCTCCGTATCTTTGGGTGTATGGCTTTTGTACATGCTCTGTCTGCTACCCGTTCAAGCTTTCCCCCCGTTCCACAAAATGTGTCTTTTTGGGGTAATCGACCACTCAAAAAGGCTATTGTTGCTTTGACCCCGTTCTGCGCAAATAGTTTGTTTCCGCGGACGTCATCTTCTTCGAAAATGCATCCTACTTCTCTTCTCAATCCCCGCTTCCTCCTGCTGTCTCTGACTCTCCACCATCTCTCTGTGTTCCTTCCATGCATATCGATGTCTCCCCTCCTATATCATCTCCTCCTCCGTCTCCTCCTCTCTCCATTATACCCCCTCCCTCTTATCCACAGCTGTCTCTCTCTAGTCCCGGGCAAGCTTTCTCCGCCACGGATGCTCCGGTCCCTGAGGCACGAGACGAACTGGATCTTCCCATTGCTCTTTGCAAAGGGGTGCGGGCGTGTACCCAACACCCGCTTGCGGCTGTTGTTTCCTATGATCGGCTTACTCCTTATCGCAGGTGCTTGCTTTGGCTATCTCGGCTATTACCACTCCTCGAACTTACCAGGAGGCTCTTGTTATTCCTCATTGGAAATCTGTCATGGATGAGGAAATCGCCACTCTTACTGAAAGGGGTACCTGGACCCTTGTTCCTCCACTGGTAGGTACTGATGTGGTTGGCTGTCGCTCGGTGTTCGTTGTGAAGTTTTGCCCAGACAGCACTGTGGATCGTTACAAAGCCAAGCTGGTGGCCAAAGGCTTTACTCAGACTTATGGAGTTGACTATTTTGATACTTTCTCCCAAGTTGCTCGCCTCAGCACCATCCGGGTTCTTCTCTCTGTGGCCGTCAACAGAGAGTGGGCTATTTCTCAGCTTGATGTCAAGAATTCCTTTCTCTATGGGGATCTTCAGGAGGATGTCTACATGGAGCAACCTCCTGGGTATGTTGCTCAGGGGGAGACATGAGTATGCCAGTTGAAGAAGGTCATCTACGGCCTAAAAGAGAGCCCTCGGGCATAGTTCGACAAGCTTAGTGGCATTGTGGCTGCCATTGGCTTTACAAGAAGTTTGGCCGATCACTCATTGTTTATTCGCAAAACAGCATCGGGCCTTGTGGTTTTGGCGGTGTATGTGGATGATATTCTTCTTACCTGTGATGACCAGGCTGGGGTGCACATGACAAAGAAACACCTCCGTCAACACCTAGTCACGAAGGATATGGGCTCCCCGAAATATTTCTTGTGGATAGAAATCTCTCGGAAGCCCGACTCGTTGGTTCTCTCCCAACGGAAGTATGCTCTTGATCTTCTACAAGAGGCAGGATTGACCGGTGCAAAACCGGCCCGGTATCCCATGGCTACTGGAGAGGACAAAACATGGACAGATGACTCACCTCTTATATCAGATGCCACGAGGTATAGACGTCTGGTGGGCAAACTCATTTATCTCACTGTGACCAGACCTGACATCGCCTCTGCTGTAGGCAAGGTCAGTCAGTTCATGCAAGCTCCCAGGGAATGTCATCTTCAATCTGCCTTGAAGATACTAGAGTATGTTAAAGTCGCACCGGGAAAAGGGCTACTCTTTCAGAAGCATGGTCCTCTGAGAGATGAAGCCTACTCAGACTCAAGCTATGCGGATGATAAAGGTGACCGTAAATCTACATCAGGTTTTTGCATATTTTTGGAGGTAATCTTGTGAGCTGGAAGAGCAAGAAGAAGTCTGTTGTCTCAAGGTCCAGTGCAGAAGCCGAATATCGGAGTATGGCGTCAACCACGTATGAGTTAAAATTATTGCGAGCTCTCATGCTTGACCTAGGAGAGGTCTACGACTATCCTCTGCCTATGTTCTGTGACAACAAGGCCGCTATATACATATACAAAAATCCGGTCTTCAATGAGAGAACGAAACATATAGAAGTCGATTGCCATTTCATCCGAGAAGAGGTCTTGAAGAGACAGATTTGCACTCCTTTCTCCGACAAAGAGTTGGCAGATATCTTCACCAAGCCGGTTTCTACTTCCTTCTTCCACATTTGTGACAACCTGGGCATGATTGATATCTATTCTCCAGCTTGAGGGGGGGTGTTGAAGTATAAGACCGGGCGGTCTGGCGGTTTTAACCTGGCGGGTTGTAGACCGGGCAGTCTGGCGGTTTGAGTCTGGCGGGTTGTAGACCGCGCAGTTTGGCGGTTAATCTCCAGCGGTTTGATATCCAGGCTGTTGATGTTTGTAGTCCGGCGGTCTGGCGGTTTATCTCCGGTGGATTAGAAATCGGGCGGTCTAGCGGTCTCCTACCGCATCTCTCTCCCTTGCTTCTGGTATTGTCGAGCGGTTAGTACACTGTCTAACCGCGCAGCTTGTTCTGGTATGTTGTTCTAGCCACTCAGATTTTGTATAGCTTTAGTCCCACATTGTTAGTTTGTACTCTCTCCTCTCTCCTCCATTCTATAAAAGGGAGGCCATACCTTTGTAAATTATATCTTTTTGGATAATAAAACTTTCAATTATTCAAAGTTCCGTCTTGTTTTTAGTTGTTTGTTCGCTACTTTCACAGCCTTCGTTGAGTAAAGGATTTTCTTAATGAATCTGGGACTTAGGCGTTGAGTGCTTTTAGTTCACACAATACCATTCGATGATTCATCGAGTATGGGGAAAAAAGCATTGACAGCGTTGAGTCCATTCAAAACCTTCGTCGAGTTAAGTGTTGATTCGGCTGAAGGTAGGTATTGAGTTCATCGTGTATCCTATGGATACTCGAAGATTCGTCGAGTATATAATAATACTCGACGATTTGTCATATATGCTATAGATACTCGACGATTCGTCGAGACAATCATTGTATGGCCGAATTTTTGGATTCTAAGTCAGGGTCTACCAATAGCACCGTAAAATTTTTTATTTATTCCTTGGGTATAAATAGGATGTTTTAGGGTTTCTTCTCACCGACTTTACTATTCATTCTGTCTAGGCACACGAGCAGTTACTGTGCGAAAGACGAAAGCCCTTGAACCCGATGGAAGCATTCCGCCAATTCTGCCGACTTCGGTGATCCCTATCCTAGCGAGTGTCGTCGCCACCTCTCCTCTAACAGATCTTGAAATCTGTGGAGACACTGTGTGTCCTCTCCCGACCTAGCACTTGTGCGATAAGTTGTTGTGGGTTCTCCCGATTATGTGGATATCCTTTAGTGGTGCTGACATAATTTAGTGCTCAAAACTCAAGCCACCAGTGCTTGGTTGGAATTTTTTTGAGCATCTTGGTTGAGTATAGACTCAATCCCTGAAAGTTTATTTTAATTACAACATGCTCTACTTCTTGATTCATGAATTTTGTCAGATCTGAACTTTTGGGTTTTCTTGTTCTCTATTTTTGCTGCGTGCACACTGTTGTGCCATCTAGTAAAATCCAATAGTTGTATCAGAGGGAGGTTGCCAGCAATATTCATTGTTTCAGAAGTTGCTAAATCCATGGCGTGTAGATTTGGATATTTTAGTAGTGTTCTAAAATTCCTAAATCTATTCTTTGAATCCCACCAAGAACGCATGTGATTTCTTTGTTGCTACTCCTTAACAGTAACCGTCACTTTTGTTGGTTTGTGAAGCCAAGTATGTGGAAGATTTTGAATCTCACACATAGAGTGACAAGCTTGTCTACTATGTAAGTGGAGTGTGTGTTGCTCGTGTCCTATCCATGTAAATCTGAATATTTAGAAGTGTTCTAAATAATCAGATTTAGCCCGGCTCTTCAAGTATTGATGATGTTCTTGTGCACATCTGGAATGCATTTGGATTATGTTGCTGTATTTTATTTTTTTTGATGTGAACATTGGTTAAGTGTTAACCATGATTAAAGAGTTAATCAAGTATCTAAAAATCCCTTAAGTAATATTAAGTATTCAGATGCCTTCTAGTGGATGACACTCTTCCTGCCTCGATTGATGATGTGTGGGCTTGCCAAAGCAAGGTGCATTAGGAATTGTATAGTGATGCAATTTGCAAGTGTTGCCTACCTAAATAACTGCATTGTGAGGGAAAAGCCAAAGCTGACTCATAGTATTTGTTAAATATTGATCTTGTCCACTAAGAGAGTTACTCGCATAAACTCTTCGAATTGATATCGAGGCTTATCAGTTTGATAAAAATAGTGAGAGTTATTTTGATTAAAGTCCTAATCGAAAGAAAATTATATTTTGAAATGTAGTACTGATTTTACTTTGCATTGATCCTTGTAGATTTTCCATGGCAAGTGTTTCACATTCTACCTTGTCCCTTTGAGCGATCCTTTAGAAGGAAAAGCTGAGAAGGAGTAATTATTTTGATTGGTACAGGAGCTTGAGAATTGTTCTCAGGCAAGAGCGCAAGCTCTATGTTTTTGGAAGAGGTAACCCCTAATGAGCCTATCGGGAAAGCACCCTTTGCTGATAAGGATGCTTACAAGAAGTATCTCGATGAATCCATAGACGTTGAATGTCTCATGCTTGCGACCATGAACTCTGAGCTCAGAAGCAACACGAGAACATGGGTTGCAAGGAAATTGACTAGCATCTCAAGAAAATGATTCAAGAGAAAGCTTGTCAAGAGAGATTCGATGTCACTAAGGCGTTGTTTCAGTACAAGATGGGAGCTCGAGAGCTAGTAGGGACTCACGTACTCAAGATGATTGATTATATAATGAATCTTGAAAGACTACTGTTCCCTCCAGGCCACGAGTTGGCCATAGACCTGATCCTGCAATCATTACCGGACAGTTATGAGCAGTTTGTCTTAAACTATAACATGAATGAAATAGACAAGACACTGCCCGAGCTCCTATGTATGTTGCAAACAACCAAAATCAACATGAAGAAGGCCAAGCCTGCTAGCCCCATACTGATGGTGCATAATTGCAAGGGCAAGGCCAAGGGCTTCAAGAAGACGAAGGTAGGACCTAAGACTGCTCTAGAGCTCAAGTCTTCTGCTCTGAAAAAGAAAGGTTCAGGGAAAGATGGAAAGTGCCACCATTGTGTCAAGGCTGGTCATTAGAGAAGGAACATTCATTCATACAATAAGGGTTTGCAAAAGATGAGGGGAGGTATGACTTCCGCTCAGGTATATATGTCATAGAGATAAACCTTTCTTCTCCTTCATCCTGTTTATTGGATACCGGATGTGGTTCTCACATTTGTATAAATGTGCAGGAATTGGGAAGGAGAAGAATGTTGAGTAAAGGAGAGGTGGACCTGCGTGTTGGCAATGGAGCAAGAGTTGCTGTTAACGCCGTAGGATTTTACCGACTTTCTTTGCCCAGTGGGCTTGTAATAGAATTAGATAACTGTTATTTTGTTCTTTCCATAACTAGAATCATTATATCCATTTCATGTTTGGAAATGGTGGGTTTTTTCTTTTATTATTAAGAACAATTATTTTTTTATATTTAAGAATGATGTTTGTTATAGTGTAGCCAAAATGTTTAATGGTTTATATATTTTGAACTAAGACCATTAGATCTATAACATAAAAAATACTAAAAGACAACGAACGAATGACAAACCCTACGTATATTTGGTGTAAAACCCCATATTCGTTGGAGGGAACCAGAGACAGCAACAGTCAGGATTGGACTAGCTACGGGCTAGCTTCGGGCTAGCTTCGGGCTTAAGACCAGAACCGCTTGCGCCTTGTGAAGCTCCCGCCTACGAGCAGGCGGGATTGTTTGCGCCCAGCCTCAGCCAAGACCCACCGATGACCAAAGGCGGGTAAGAGGGCGTTGATTCCACTCGACGCCAAAGTCCAAGCAACAAAGGCATAGATTCCACTCGACGCCGTGTCGAGTGAGCTCCACTCACTCGACACCAAATTCCAAGCAGCAAAGGCGTTGATTCCACTCAACGCCGCGTTGAGTAAGCTCCACTCACTCAACGCCGTGTTCGGCAGTAAAGGCATCAAGCCAACTCAACGCCGTGTTAAGTGGAGGCGGGAAGGTTCTCAGGTCAGGTTTCTCGCCGCGGCTTAAGGTTCTCGGCTCAGGGTTCTCGCCAAGTGGGGCCCAAGGCCCAAAGTAAAATTACTTAATTATCCTTAGGTAGAATTACCTACATACCCCTAGGGGCGGCATTTAGTATTTTATAAATAGCGGGATTTGGCTATTGGCAGGCCAGCCAGGGGTATTTCAGTAATTTTAGGTCAGTAGAAAGCTATAAATAGACCCATAAGGGCTCCTTAGAAAGCAAGCTTTCATTATTCTCAAAATCCCTAAGTGCTTTATAAGGAGGTCCAAGCCCAGCTTTGGCTTTGAGGGGAAGCTCTCAGAGATCTTCCTGGTGTGAGGTGGGACCTCCCTGCTGAGGCTTTGTGTCAGTTCTAGGTCCCTTGCAACCAATCGAGAGCAGAGGCTTGAGAGAAGTAGGTGTTGGCTGCACCCTGGTTTTTGAACATTCGTTGAGATCATATTTGGCTTCAACAGTTCTGGTGCGGTGAGAATGGAAGGCAGCCGATACAAGAAAGCCTTGAGTTTGGTCCTATGACTGGGGGTGATGGTGAAGGGTCTGGCTCAGGAGGTTCCCCCACCCGGGGAGAGGAAGCAACAAGGAAGATGCTGGAAGATTTAAGGCGAGAGGTCCTGCAAACCATGAGCTTCGCCTTCTCGGAGAGGAGTGAGTGGGCGACACCTCAGGTTCCGGTGGAGGTGGTCCCGCTTTTGGGAGAGAACGCCCCTGGGCAGGGTCCCGGGAAGGAGGTCTCGGCAGAGGTTGGCGCGAGAGACGTGGCAGCGCAGGAACTCTTCCCAGTCCAGTTCCCCGTGAAGGAGGTTCAAGAAGAAATAGGCGAGAGGGAGGCGGCAGTGTGAGAACTCATCCCTGGTCACGGTCCCACGGATCGAGCAAGCTAGCCTAGGCCGCGAGACGTTCCCTCTCGACAGGCAGGTGGCGAGAGCACTTTCAACAAGCTCATCATCTCGGCTCCGGTGCCGGAGGGGTTCCGGGAGCCCGACAAGTCTTACTACTCGGGAAAAGACGACCTTGTACAGCACGTGCAGTGGTTTGAAGATGTGGTTTCAATAAGGCAGATGACAGATGCCTTCAAATGCCGGCTATTTGCCATCATGCTGAAGGAAAAGGCTCGAGACTGGTTTCATCAGTTTCCGGCAAGCTCGACCTACAGCTTTGAGGACCTACGTCGAGGGTTCCTGTTTAGGTTCTCGATATCGAAGAAGCGAAAGAAGGAGGCGGAGTGGCTGTTCGTAGTAAGAAAGAAGCCGGATGAGACGCTGGTTCATTACGTTGATCGGTTTCAGGAAGAGATCCTCCTGGTCCATGAGGTCCCAGGGTACGCATTGATGCTTGCCTTTACCCTAGGGCTGAGACCATGCTTCTTTAGCATGGAGTTGAAGATAGTGCCCTTCTCTCTTTTGAGGAGCTCATGGAGAGGGCGGCAAAGGAGATAGATTTTGAGAGGGCCAATCCGAATTTCATTAAGAAGTTGGCCCGGTTGGCGGAAGATGATGTGAAAGAACCAGCAGTAGGAAGGCAGAGGGAGCAGAGGGAGGCAAGTAAGCCGAGAGAAGAGAGGAGAAGGGAAGAACACCGGGGGCAGGGGCATCACCAAGAATGGGGGGACTGGGATCTAAACAACCAGTGGGGTTAGAGGCCTCAGGAGGGTCGCCCCCAGGGTCAAGGAGGAGGCTTCCAGGGAAGAGACAACCTCCGGTAGCCGAGAAGGTTCGATCAGCCGGCGTGGAGGCAGGGACCGAGGGGTCACTTCTCGCCGCAGCAAGAAGCAATGGAGATTGTTAGGGGGAGAGGAGGAAGGAGAGTCTGAGGAGCTAGAATAGGGGGAGTTGGAAAAGGAAGTTGGGGAAGGGTGGCGTTGCCTTTCTGTGACTTTCACCAGGAGGAAGGTCACGCGACGGCCACCTGCCCAGAGTTCTTAGAGATGAGAGAAGCTATAGTAACGAGGAGGCAGGATCCGCCGGTAAGGATCGTGGAAGTGCAGCAGGGAGAGGGAAAAGATAGGTGTGAGGATAGAGCAGATGTTGGAACCCGAGGAGGGATCGGGGTGATCCACGGAGGAGTAGGGATTGAGGCAACTCACAAGGGTAGCCTTTAGACTATGTTCCGAAGAGGGGTCGCCTTGACCTCTCTGGCTCCCCCCCCCCCCAGATGAAAAAATCACCTTTTCATCAGCTGACATGCCAGACTTTGAGGATTCGTTCTGCGACGCACTCGTGATTCAGACAGTAGTGGAGAACTTCACGGTCTCTAGGATACTAGTGGATAACGGGAGTTCTGTGAATGTGATCTTTAAGATGGCTTTCGATGAGATGAAGGTTGAGGGGAAGAGGGTCATGGCCTCAGATGGACCGCTGTTTGGGTTATAAGGTGAGAGGAAGGAAGTTGAAGGGGGAGTAGGGCTGCACGTGAAGATGGGAAGCGTGTCGTTGAACTGCAAGTTCGTGATCATGGATGCCCCGAGAAGCTACAACGCCATCTTTTGACGTCCCCTCATCAGCGCCTTTCGCTGCGTCCCCTCCTCGTTTCATCAATTTCTCAAGTTCAACAATGGAGGGGTGCAGGTCAAGATTAGAGGGGACCCGAAGGTGGCAAGCCAGTGCTATGTAACAGCAGTCAACACCATTTCTTGGATGGCCGAGGCAGAGGAGCTGGAGAGGGAGATGGCAGAGCAGGGAGAGGATGTCGCAGAAAAGGAAGTGAGCCTAGGGGAGGCGGTAAGGGAGATCGCGGAGGAGCAGGGAGAAGTTGAGCAAGAGGCCCAGAGGGGCGGGGAAGTCGAGCAGCAGTAGGAGAGCTTGGACGAGGCGTTGGAGGTAGAGGAGAAGGTAGCAGCAGGAGTTGAGCAGGAGAGCCTAGAGGAGGCGATGGAGGTAGAGGAGGAGCGAGAAACAGGAGTTGAGCAGGAGAGGCCGGGGGAGGCAGCGGAGGTTAAAGCAGGAAGGGAGGAGGAGTTTGAGCTAGAAGAAGAAGCAAGGTTCGGTTGGGAGTTGTCACGGCTGGAGCCAGATGAAGAAGTGGTGGAAATGGAAGTCTTCACCAGCGCGGGACATGTGCAGTGGGTGCGGATCAGTGGGGGCTTAAGTCCCGAGGACCAGGAGCAGATTAGAGCTTGCATCCAAAGCAATGTCGACATCTTCGCCTGGAGCGTGGCGGACATGTCGGGCATTGACGCGGATGTGGCTTGCCATCGCCTAAACCCTGAACCTTGGACTCACCCCATATGCCAAAAGATGAGGACCATCGCCACTAAGCTGGAGGAGCCTATCCGCGAGGAGGTCAGGAAGCTCCTGGAAGCCGGCTTCATCTCAGAGATCTAGTATCAAGGCTGGATCTCCAACGTGGTAATGGTTAAAAATGGGGGCGGGAACTGGCGAATGTGTATCGATTTCTCTTTATTAAATAAATCATGCCCTAAGGATTGTTATCCCCTGCCTCGAATCGACGCACTGGTTGATTCTAAAAGTGAGGGGGTAGATAGGTTCTTACTCTAGAGGGGGGGGGGTGAATAGAGTATTTTAAAACTTATTTAAAAATTTAATTGCGGAATAGAAATACAAATAAAAGAGACTAGAGAAAATAAATAAGAGGGACTACCACAGCAACACAGCACACAAAGAAACACAAACGACACAAGAAAATTTATAGTGGTTCACCAAAACTGGTTACATCCACTCTTCTACCACCCAGGTAGGAATCCACTTAGGTTTTTGATCAGGTGCCCTATCACCACAAGATCTGCTTCAGGGAGATCTAGAAACCCTTTGAGCTTTTGATCAGGAGACCAAAATCCAATAGGTTTTTGATCAGGTGCCCTATCACCAAAGAGTTCACTTTTGAAGGGAGAGATAACCTTGTACAGATGGAGATAAAAGAAAAAGTATATGAGAATCTTCTCTTTCTCAAACAATTGAGAAGATTATGTGGATTAAATAAAGATCCAAGCTCCCCCTGGGATATTGTATGAATTCAGGAGGATGAGGCTTGGCCCTTGGTGTAGGTCTTCAAAGTGAAAAGATTGTAGAGCCTTTTTTTTGAATCTGATAGCAGTGGTTGATGTTGAGATTCTATGTGAATCTTTGAAGACTGAAGAGAGAAGAAGACTGGTGAAAAATTGTTCAGAGAGAGTTCTTCTTCTTCTTCTTCTTAGTAAGGCATGCAGTATCCACTGAGAGCAAAAAAAATTTCTTTCTATTTTATTACTGACTTGTGTACTGTGTGATTTTGTTATCTTGAGATATATGTTCTGTCAGAGAACAAAATGGCCTGAATTTGAATTCCCAAGGCAAGGCATAATTTACTACAAGAAATAAGGAGCCCAGACAGCTAGAATGGCTGGCAGTCATAAATACAATCCATAATTGTCTCTACACAATATTCTGTGAATGCCATAATAAATGCTTCAAGAAATACGACTATCATCCTTGGGAGTATCAGCATTTATTATCAGAATATATCTTGCCTAAAAATAATTGACCATAGCCATACAAAATAAAGACTTCTGACTGATCTGAAAAACTTATAGACGAAGACAGCACAAAAATCATAAGGCTCCAATCAGAGATCGTCGACCAGGGATAAGAGATCGTCGAGCTTTGATTACGGGAGAGAAACAAGAGATCATCGACCTGAGCTCAGGGATCGTCGAGCTAAGTTCAGAGTAGGAGACTCTGAGATCGTCGACGGGAGATCGACGATCGTTGAGCAGAGTTCGACTATATTCGAACTGTTATAGAAAAATCACAATATATACTGAATCTGAATCTGAGTCCAATGCAAAGCTGGTCTGCCCAAACCTGATCTTAAAGGGGATCTAATTAAGACTAAAGACAGAGACCCTGGCTATACAAGAGGATCTAAACAACCTAAGAGTTAACTTAGCACAAAGCCAAACAGAGGTTCCAACAATCTCCCCCTATTTGTGTGAGGTCACTCAAAACAAAACTGAAAAGAAATGAAATGCAAAGACCATAAATATCTGAAGGAATGAAATACCATCAACAGATATGTTATAGCAGTACATTGTAAATATTTAGTTAATCATTAAACAAATAACATAAACTATGGTTTATCAAAAGAAGAGCCAGATGAAGGTTTAGAGAAAATTATCTTCCTGCTTGGGTTTGGTACATTCTTCTTGGATGATATCAAGTCTTGCCCACCAAGAGATGCCTGAGTGTTGACTTTGGGCACAACTGCTTCTAGATGCAAAGACATATAATCAGCTGGATTGAAGACTTTCTTTCTTACTTGAAGTTTATCCAGCTCCTTTTCTCTGAAAGATGACATAGTAGAGAATGAAGATGGATCTTTCCCTTCTTCTATAGCTTTTCTAATCTGAGAAAGGCAAATCAGTTCCTGAAGTCTAGCCATCCTGAAGTTTGGGTCAAGTTCCTGTTCAACAGGTAGCTGATCTTCTTAAGGAGGCAATACAGCGACTGCTTTGAACTGAGTGGATTGAGCTTGAAAGCATGTTGAATTGAGCTGTTCATCATTTTGAGAGTAGAGAGAACTAGGAGGGGCAGCCTCACTATATTTTCCTTTAGATCTGAGGGATACATCATGTATTTTGACTGGGTAAGTAGCTGTCATTTGAGTCTTTGAAGCAGTTTGTTAGAGAGAAGGATAAGATGAAGGATTCTGATAAATTACTTCTTTCACTTGCTATGAGAAGATCTGACTTTTGTGATGCTGACTGCTTCCCTGAAACTGAGTTCTGGAGGATCTGTCCTGCCTTTGAGATGATCTTGAATAAGAGGAAGGCTGGGAAGATGCTCCAGAAGCTCGATAGATAGCACCTGAAGCACCAGCAGCAGTAGGAGGAGGAGGAGGACCTCTTATGAATTTCTGAGGAGGTGGAGAGTATCTCCTGCTCTTCTTTCTTCTTTGATAGCCACATCTAGCTCTCCATGCCAGGGTATAGGGTAATTCCTTTCAAAATGTAATAAGGTGTATCATTAGTATTTCCTGGTTTAGGAGCAGCCTGGGGAGCAGCTTTTCTTTTCTTTGAGGCTTTCTTTTTCTTAGAACCACTATCATCTGAATCATCATCATCAGATAAAACTTGAGGATTGTTGATAACTCTAATTATTTCTATCTTTTTATTTACTATTTTATATTAATGGTTAGATATTTTACATCAATTTTATAATATTTAGTTTATATTTAACTTGTTTCTATGTTTTATATTTATTTGTTCTATTAAAATTATTTTTAATCTTGCATGGCTGATATACAGATATTTTGGAGCAAAATGGAGATTTTAAGTTTTCTGCCTAGACACGCCCTGTGGACGCCCTACCTGGGCGTGACACAGAGGCGTGACGCAAAAATCCAGTCTACTGCAGAAGGTCGTCGAACCACGCCTGAAGATCGTCGACCGGCCCAGACACGCCTGTGTCGATCTATGACACGCCCGTGTACCCTTTACACGGGGCGTGCCAGCTGATTGATTGTCGTTGTGACGTTGCCACGATGGATTAAAATGACACGCCTGGGTCACAGGCGTGACCTAGGGAATGTCACGGGCGTTTCCAGTTAATTACTCTTCCGGTCTAGCCATTGCCGCCAGAAGCCGTTCCAGCTTGGCACGCCCCTAGTCACGAGCGTCACTATGGGGCGTGACACCTCCTTGAAGACAAATTTTACTCCCGCCGTTTTCAGCTTCCCGCCGTTTTAAAGAAACAGCCTTGGCACGCCCTAGTTCACGGGCGTGACCTAGGGGCGTGACCCGTCAGTTAACAGATTTTGGCGGTTTCTACTCCAACGTTCCTAGGGTCTAAAGACGACGGTTCCGAGCCTGACACGCCCTAGGTCACGGGCGTGACCTAGGGCATGACCAAACAGAAATTTTTCCTATAAATTCCAGATAACTTCAGATGTTCAGGGGTGAAATTTTGGGGAGTTGGAGTCTTCTATTTTTCTGTTTTCTTTTGCTGTATTTCCATAATGAGTACAGAAATGAAAGTAAATAGGGCTTATGCCCAGTACATCATAATCTCTCTCTCACTCTCATACACAGCAGCGAAATCTATCATCTCGAATCATCGCACCTGAACATGTGCTCCAGTAGTAGTGGCCGGTATCTGCTCCTCAAGCCCTGCCTCTTCGACGTGCTGGATTACCTCTTCGAGCTCCTAAAATAGTAAGGTCAACGACCATTAGTCAAACAGACTAAGTCGTATCCTCAGCACCTCCTCCTGCAACTCCTGGGCACCGTGCGGGAGGACGAAGCGGAGGACAACAAGGGGTAGCAAAAGAGAGCAGGTGACAGGAATCTGACAGGGTATATAATCAAGAAAATGATGAAATGTAACTGTTGTTACTTTTAATTCTACTAGCTTTTCTTTTCATCATGTCTCTCTCTACTTTATTTTGTAATTCCCTAATCATGATGAGTAGCTAACTTTCTTTTAGCACTTGATCATGATGAACCTTGAAATGAAAAAAAATCTTCTTTTTTTCATCAAATGTCTTGTTCTTAAATTTGCTCGCTACGATTTATCTTTGACTTTTATTTCATCAAATTCATATTACGCGGATATGGGGTTCGATCTAAGATCCGTATCTTAAATGACTGAGAGGTTGCGGATACGAGAAGATCACTCAAAGATAAAAGGAGTTGAATGCACTCCTCGAGAGAGGAAGACGTAAATCTTCCGGATTGGAGTCAAATCCAATAGAGGGGTTCACCGCCTTAAGCAAGCTTAGGGGTTTCGACTGGCCGAAAGGTCTTAATCGATCAACCTAAGGTTAGTCAAAAGCATGAGCTCGACAGAGACGCTTTTGTACTTTAGGTACCTCCACGGTCGAGTGAGTAGATAAGAACTTCCATTACTTTATTTTTCAAGAAGATTTATTTTAGTCCAAGGGGATTCTAGATCAAGTGCTAGCTTCCCTAAATCGTATTTCTCTTCCTTAGTATAACGCTTCTTTTTTCGTTTAAAAACAAAACCAAATTTTCCTTCCAATAAGATAATAGTTTCCCTTGTGAGTACAAGTACTCGACAGCCCCGAGTTTAAATACGACATTTGATTCTATACTCCGAACGATAGGTATACTTGCCTTATCAATTGGAAACACGCGCTAGCGGGGAGAAAATATCCATCAATTGACATATAATTAATCTATTTCCTTTATTTGCTTGTCATTAATCTTCTTAGCAGCCTTTTCTTTGGCTTCTTCCAGAATGTCATTTGCAGTCAAATCATCCAAAGAGGGATAAGGACTAATAGGCTCACAAAGACTGATTAGACTTTTTTCTAGGGCTAAAGCAAAATTTTCTGAGGCCACTAGATCAAGTAAATCATAAGTAATTTAGAGAGCATCATTCTCATTCTTCTTTTCTGAAGAAGGCAAAAACTCAACATCCATAGAGGATGACATGTCTGTACATTCTGTAACTGATAGAGTGTCTGAACAAGCTGGAGCTGATTTATTCTACAGAAGATGTTTCATAACAGAGGGACTTATGGGTCTGGTATAACATACCATAGCCTTTGAAGAAATAGCCTCATCTCAAAACAAAACTTCTCTGAACATAGAGAAAGAATGTAAAAGAATTTTCAAATAAATAGATGGGTTAAAAAATAATGACTACTTGAGATCTCAGGGATTGAAACATCAATGTCCTCATCTATCATCAGCAAATCTGAAAATAGGACTATGTCTGAACAAAACTTTTGAAAATCTTCATCTTCCTAATCTGCTGGAGGAATCTGAACAAGAAGTTCTGCTGATACTAGACCTGCATCATCTTCATGGGACATCTCCCCCTTCCTGGTTTCAGTGAGGACTGGAACCAGGCCCCTAGATGAAGAAGAGACAGAGGAAGTAGAGAGAGAAGAAGTGATGAGGGCAGAAAGAGAGGAAATAGATTGAGCAAGAGGTGAAATTGCCTCTGCTATCAGGGATTTTTGGGTAGGAGTTAAAAGTTCTAGAATATGAGAGAGAGAGATATGATCATCTTGAAGAAAGTCAGTTGGAGTCTGAGATGAGACAGAAGTATGAGATGGAGGAGGAGTGAAATTTGTCATGATTTCATCCTGGGTCGGAGAGATTCTGGGGAAATGGATGGGGGAATGTTGAGGAGAGTTTTGAGGAGAGGCTTCAATGTTTATTGTTGAATTAGGTTGGCCAGAAGTGGAAGAGTGAGGAGAGAGCAGATCAGAATTTTGAGATGACAAGTTGGAGAAGAGTAGAGATATAATATGGTGTTGAGGAGACTGTGTTTGAAAGGCAGGGGTAGGGTGAGAAGAGACATTGGGGATGGTTGGAGATGTAGGGGGAGGAGGAAGGGAGGGAACTTCATCAGTAGGGTGAGAAGTGGCTGTGACAGCCCTGGTGTCCTCAGATGTGTGAGAGGTGGTTCCTGCCCTGGAGGGTTTCTTAATTGACCTCTCCCATTTCCCGAACAAAGATGAATCCATCCTTTTGCTGGCATTCATAGCTATGGTTGGAGAAACCAAAAGCTCTGGGGATTTCTGTTGAAGGAAGATTCCTATAATCCTTCCTAGACAGACTTCCTTTTTGTTATTCTTTCTCTTAATCAATCGAAAAACAAACTTGCCCAATCAATGGCCTTCTTGTTTACTAAAGCAGACATTATGGAAAACTGCTGCCTGTTGATATTTTAATGGGCCGAGTGCTTGCCAAGCAGAACCTTACCCACTATATCCGCGAGAAACTTAAACCCTACAGATAGGTTTTTCTTTAATAACTTAGATGGAATGCCCTCGGCATGACACATCTCCAGAAGCATCCTGTTATATTCTACACTGTCCTGACCCAAATCATCTGTTACATTCTTTAGCTAAAAAATTTCTGTAAGAAATGCAGAGTTTAGAGTAACCTGTTATCCCGAGATGGAACCAATCATCGAAGAATCATTGACAGAGGAGGTGTAAGCCCATTCCTTTATCTCAGCAACAGATAGCTTTATCCTTGTAGACATAAGTTTCTTCAACCCCTGATCGTCGCACAGCTGCAACATTTCTTGAAACACAACATCACAATGACTGAAAGAGCCGAAGTCGACATCAAATCCTGTGTCGAACTTCATCACAGCGAGACCTGCTGTAGAGATCGCCATGAAAAACATGTAAACTAGAGAGAGCAAAAATCAAGAGCAGAGGGGAAGTATGAAAGCACGGGACAGAGATCGAGAAGAAACCTACATATAGGTTTTTGGAATATGAAGAGACGATCTCTGGCCGACGATAAAAACAAAAACGTCGATCTTAGGTCAAAGATTAAATTTATAAGCAAATAATATCTTTGGTCTTTGATCTTAGTCGGAAAATCAATTGTCGTGCTGAGGTCGACGATTATTTTTCTGAAGCAAAGACGTCGATCTCTGGTCAATGATTTTGTCGTCACACAGAGCTGTCGTCAATCTCATGTCGACGATTGAGCTCAAGATGAGTTCGAAGATCGTCGATCTCCGTTCGACGATCGTTGACCACATCTTCACACAGACAAAATTCAGGATTAATCCATTCCATTTATCATTCCAAGCTGATTCAAAAGGAATAAATACTTTTGCACATACAGAGGCTTGGTAAAAATATCTCCTCTTTGCAAATCAGTGGAGATAAACTTGAGGTTAATCTTGTTTTTGTCAACACAGTCTCTAAGAAAATGATGTCTTATTTCTATATGCTTGGTTCTAGAATGTAGGATTGGATTTTATGCAATAGATATGGCACTGGTACTGTCACAAAATATGGTGGAATCTTTGAGAGAGTACCCATAATCCAGTAGCTGATTTTGAATCCACAAGATCTGTGAACAGCAACTACCAGCTGCTATATATTCAGCCTCTGCAGTTGATGTAGACATAGAAGATTGTTTCTTGCAAAACCAGGAAACTAATCTATCACCCAGGAACTAACAGGTTCCTGAAGTACTTTTTCTGTCAACTCTGCATCCAGCATAGTCAGCATCAGAATATCCAGTTAATTCAAATTCTGACTCTGTGGGATACCAAAGTCCTAGATTAGGACAACCCTTTAAATATCTTAAAATTCTTTTGAGGAGAATTAAATGAGATTCTTTAGGATTGACTTGAAATCTAGCACAAAGACATGTTGCAAACATTATATCAGGTCTACTTGTAGTAAGATATAATAGGGACCCAACAATGGCCCTAAAATTTTTCTGATCAACAGGTTTGCCCTTTTCATCAGAATCAATTACTGCATTAGAAGCCATAGGTGTATTCATAGCTGAGGCATCAGCCATCCCAAATCTTTTTACTAATTCCTTAGCATATTTGGACTGGGATATTAAGATGCCATCAGGAGCTTGCTTTACTTGAAGACCAAGAAAGTAAGAGAGTTCACCCATGCTACTCATTTCAAACTTGGAGTGCATAAGGTTAGAAAACCTTTTGCAAATTTAGAATCAGTAGATCCAAATATAATATCATCAACATATACTTGAACTAACAGAATCCTATCATGATGTTGTCTAACAAATTAAGTCCTATCTACAGTGTAAGACCCCCCCTCCCGGAACACAGAATACGGCACGAGAGGGGTCTTATGCCCAGAACAGTCGCCTTGCGGTAACACTAGCACTCGGGCTAGCCCATACAACAAGACGCCTATCCTGCCGGCTACAACCAATATCAACATATAAATGCCAACCCAACCATAATAATATAAAGATGTCAATCCACACTAAGCATAAGTCCAAAAGTACATCTAAAGAGAAGCAAAACAAGCTTCAACATAATCAGAGTACGTAAATAGAATTTCCCCAAAGGGCTATAACAAAATCTCTCTCACTCACATCTGTAACCGACGGTAGCGACGGTACCATCCACTCAGGCCCTGTCTTCCTGGCTTGGCTGTCCAGCTGCATAGCCTGCAGCTCCACCTGCGGGGTTTCCTCCTAAAAAGGAAGACGTAGCAACTGTTAGTCATAAAGACTAAGTGGCTTCACATCCGCTCCCCCGGCGACTCCTCGGCACCGGGCGGAGAAAGGAACGGGTACAATATATAAAACAGTAGTACAAGCAGGTGAAGTAAGTATACAAGTCATAGGTAGAAATAAAAGTAGTGTATAAATGAACAAGCTCTTATTCTACAATTTACAGCAGTAAGAGAGTATAATGTTATAACAGTAAGTAACTCAACTTATATGGATGCCCATAACGGCATATAAGTTGAGTGTCGTTCAGCAGTAAATAACTCATCGTATAGGAGTGCCCATACAAACTTATACGATGAGGGTCTTGTGTATGTAATGAAGTGCAATGCTATGTATGCAATGTAATGACACACCCATGATCAAGCACATGAAATCTCTATGTCGACACAGACTTATAGTTCCCACTATTCGAGCAGGTAGCTAACCTCTCAGGCGTCAACCATCGTGGCCAAACGGTGACAGTAGAGCAGGCATCTCCACTACGAGGCTAGTCTCCACACTACCTGGCCTAGGCCTTTGTACGCCTCAACGCAAAGAACACAATAGCGGAGCTCATATGCGTACTATGGCTCAGCGGGTTCTCTTCGGTAAATGAGCACCAAGATCCTAGCCCTGAACTGGCCTATGCGTGACACGGAAGGAGCCTCAGAAGTGAGCACGAGGACCAAGCCCAACCGTTCACTTGGCACAGAAGGAGCCTCAGGACGTGAACACCGAGGACCAAGCCCAACCGTCCAAGGTCTAGCTGTCAACTCCCATCGGTGTGACGATTGGCGAGCCCGTAGACCTGCCACACTATCCTTAACCCGAGATTACGACACCACGTGTCGACTCACACCACATGCAATTCCAAAATATTATTGCATGGAAGGAGCCTCGGGATATGAACACCGTGGACCAAGCCCAACCATCCATCAAACACGGAAGGAGCCTCGGGATGTGAACACCGAGGGCCAAGCCCAACCATCCAACTTTACTCATCTCAACCTCATTCCAACTAGTGACGGTCAACACCGCACTTGTTACTTCCACAATGCTACCGGTAGGGAGACGACACTCTAAGCATTGGATTACTAATTCCCTTCTATCCATTCAACATACATCATGGTCATAGTTAAATCATTTATACATCCATCAATTTATAACTACCCATTTATATCAGGCTCTATCCTTCAATTAAGCTTGTCCACAACTCGTTATACGAATTCAGATTTATAACCTCAACTTATCATATCACTATGATGATTATGTCAATTGAGTTCACCGAAGCCTCGAGTTGGATCGCAACATTAAATTCCACCAAATCGCACTCCACATTACACAGCCTAGAAATTAGGTGCAGCCTTAATCCGGGCAGCAACTTCGACCAAAGATTCCCGCGGCTACAGGAATCCGGCGAGTGCGTGTAACCACTCTTTGGAAAGATAATTTGAAAGGCTACTACTTTCGTGTTTAGTTGAAAGCCCAGATCTGGCCAAACACCCCCGAAATTGGCCACGAAGATCGCTGCGTGCAAAAATCAGATTTCTGCATGCATCTTAAGGCAAGATGAACGGAATCCATTCTTCTTTTTCCTTGCACCGATCTCCCAAAAACTCCTCCAGAAATTCGTCCACCCTTATTCACCCTCACGAAGCCATATTTCTCCACGAATCCCTCTCTCATCTTCACTTTGAAAAATGAAGAGGTTGGAGGGGGCTAAGCCTAGAAAATGACCTAGGCATGGCTTTTTCCCTAAGAAATCTCCTCCTCACCATCAAGACTCTATGGAGTCGATATCTCTCTTAGAATATTAACTACATATCTAGCTCCAAGGGAGAGGGGAGGAAGCTCACATCATTTCCAGCGGTACCACCATTTCCGGTCATGGATCTAGTCATCCTTCTTTGCGGCATCTCTTGCTTGGTGAAGTTGTTCTTCGCGGCAAAGGAAGGAGAGAGAGAGAGAGAGAAGGCCGCCTCCAGGAGCTCCGAAGTTTTCCTCGGCTCGGTTGGTTTTGCAAGGTTCGCGATGATGGCAAGGTCAATCGGCAAGGATGGCTAGGGTTCAGCTTTATCTTCTCTTATAAACTGATGTATTAGGTTAAATCCCTTCTGCCACGTGTCAATGCCCCATTGGACCGCCCAAATTAGGTCTTACTTGAAATGACCGGTCCAAGGAATCATCCAGCCCGAATCCCGAAGTCCGGTTCGGTCCGCTTGTACAAGCCGGCGAATCTGCCTGGGCGAAGAAAACGCCCAAGTCAAATTCGACGGGAATCAACTGTCATTCTCGACGATCGGTGAGAATCGCTGAGCATTCTCGACGAATTCATTGGGTATCAACAATGATACCCGACGAATTTCACTTAGCCAACCTATCGGAAATCCTAGCGTTGACTGCGTTGAGTATCAGTCAGTGATACTTGACGATCGGTGGGTATCACCGGGCATTCTTGACGATCGGTGAGAATCTTTGGGCATTCTCGACGATCGGTGAGAATCGTCGGGCATTCTCGACGAATTTCCCTTGGGCCATTTCCTTTCGATCCGTTGGATATCACTCAACCCTACACTCCATTAAACGCACTTGACACCTTTTGTCAGTGCACCCCGAGCCCGAGTCAAGTCTCTTGACTCAGAACTCGTGCGAGGGGCCTAGCGCGAATTGTGACGTTACAAATCCTATAAACAAAATAAAAGATTTCATCCCCGAAATCAGGCTGAGGTCATGGGGAGTAAAGCATACAAAAAATAAATATGCTTTTGAATAAAATTACCTGAAGGAAACAGCTCCGGGTAGCGTCTTTGCATCAAATCAATTGGCTCCCATGTGAATTCCTCCTTCCCATGATTAGACCATAGCACTTTTACCAAGGGAACACTTTTGCGGCGCAAGGTTCTTATCTCATTATCAACGATCCACACCGGCTCCAGTCGCACAGATCTGTCAGATGCCACAGTACCATCAGTTGTGGGGATGTATTGTTCGGGCCGCAACAGCGCCTTCCAAAGCGACGATACATGGAACACATCGTGGAGATTCTCTAGTTCTGGTGGCAACTCCAACCGGTAGGCCAACTGGCCAATCCTTTCCACTATGACATAAGGTCCAACGTACCTTGGGCTGAGCTTCATCACACCTCGTACTCGTGATACTCCATGCATCGGCAGGATTTTCAGAAACACCTTGTCTCCCACTTGAAATTCAACCATCCGGTGTTTCGCGTTATAATACTTCGCCTGCCGAATTTGAGCCTCTAACATACGATCCCGTATCAACCTAACCACCACATCCGTATCATCTATATATTCAACACCCAAAGTCTTCGGGTCTTCATCTTGCACCCAAGACAAGGGGGGTTCTACACCTCCTTCCATATAGGGCTTCATGGGGTGCCATGCCAATGCTAGCTTGATGGTTGTTGTTGTAAGAGAATTCCACTAAGGGCAAGAGTCTTTCCCACATCTCTCCCCTATCTATCACACACAACCTCAACAGATCGTCCAATGTTCGGATGGTCCACTCAGACTGCCCGTCCGGATGAGGATAAAATGCGGTGTTGAAGATAAGGCGCGAGCCCAAATACGCTTGCACCTCCTTCCACTCCTTGGAGGTAAAGCGACCATCACGGTCCAAAACTATCGTCTTAGGTACGCCGTGATACCGTACAAACTTCTCCACGAAAAGGCGTACTAAGACATCCACATGAGCCTCCTTCTTCATAGGAATGAACCGGGCAACTTTTGTCAGGCGATCGACAACCACCCACACTGAATCATTTCCAGAGCGGGAGCAAGGTAGCCCATGTACGAAGTCCATGGAAATATCCTCGAACTTCCACTCGGGGATTGGCAACGACTGAAACAGGCCACCGGGACTCCTGCACTCCACCTTCACTCTTTGGCAGGCTTCACAATGCGTGAAAAAGTATCGGACATCTTTCTTCATTCCAGGCCAACACATCGTCTTCCGTAAGCTGGCGTACATCTTGGAAATTCCCGGATGCACTGAATATTGAGAGCAATGTGCCTCTCTCAAGATATCCTCCCGTATTTTACCGCCCTTGGGAATGTAGAGCAGGTCGCGAAAGTAAACGAGGTCGTTCTTTAGTGTGTACTCGTTAGTAGCCCCGTCCTCGATCAACTTGAGTGTCGGGGCAAGAGCCATATTCAATCCTTGCTCCACTCGGATTCGGTCCCGGATATCACAAACCATGCTCATGTTGGACAAGTACTCCGTATATTCTGCCGAAGGAGCCTTAAATATCATTGTAATATCCATCTCCACAATCATCCATGCCAACTCCATGCTCATCAACTGAGATTCTGGGCTCGAGCCGGGTACCTTCCTGCTCAACGCGTCGGCTGCAGAGTTTGCTTTTCCGGGGTGGTAGTTCAAGGTGAACTCATAATCACATAGAAACTCTAACCACCGCCGTTGTCTTAGGTTCAACTCCTTCTGGGTATAAACGTACCTCAAGTTTTTATGGTCCGAGAAGATTTCGCAGTGGACGCCGTATAAATAATGCCTCCATACCTTCAGGGTGAACACCACTGCTCCTAGCTCCAAATTATGCACCGGGTAATTGATTTCATGCTTCTTCAATTGTCTTGAAGCATAAGCAATCACGTGCCCGTGCTGCATCAACACTGCTCCCAACCCCTGATAAGACGTGTCCGTGTAAACTTGAAATCCTTCCTTCCCAGACGGCAGGAAAAGGATGGGGGCGGAGGTAAGTCTATCCTTCAATTCATGGAATGCCGCTTCACATTGGGGTGTCCACTCAAATGGCACTCTTTTCTTTGTCAAAGAAGTAAGCGGGAGGGCAATCTTGGAGAATTCTCTAACGAACTTGCGGTAGTATCCGGCAAGTCCAAAAAAACTCCTCACATCGGCCGCCGACTTCAAGGGCGACCACTCCTTCACGGCACGCACCTTGGCCGAATCCACAACTAGTCTAGCCCCACTGATTACGTGGCCCAAGAAAGCCACTTCCCTAAGCAATAATTCACACTTGCTAAACTTGGCGAACAGGGCGTGCTCTTTTTGCTTCTCCAAAACTAAGGTCAGATGCCCGACATGTTCTTCCTCCGTCTTCGAGTAGACTAAGATGTCGTCAATTAACACAATGACGAAGACATCTAGATAGGGCTCAAACACTTTATTCATCAAGCTCATGAAAGCTGATGGGGCATTTGTGATCCCAAACGGCATCACTGTGAACTCATATAAGCCGTACCTTGAGCTGAAAGCTATTTTCTGAATATCATCCTCTTGTATTCTCAATTGGTCATACCCCGAGCGCAAATCTAGCTTGGAGAACCAATGCGCTCCCACCAGTTGGTCGAACAACTCATCGATCCGAGGTAACGGATAGGTGTTCTGTACCGTCAGTCGGTTGAGTTCCCGATAGTCTATACATAAACCCAGGGTTCCATCTTTCTTCTTAACGAATAGAACAGGGGCTCCCCAAAGTGATGAGCTAGGGCGAACAAACCCTGATTCTACCAACTCCTACAGTTGAACTCTAAACTCCGCGAGTTCTTTTGGGGCCATCCGATAAGGAGACAGGCTTAGCTCCTGATACAAGCTTAATCTGAAAATCCACTTCTCTATGCGGGGGTAACCCTGGCAATTTCTCAGGAAATACCTAAGGGAAATCCCGTGCTACCCGCACATCCTTCACATCTACCTTCATCTCCTTTAGTTCGAAACATATCATGTACACTTCATCCCCTCTCATATGAGCCTTCAAGGTCTTGATTGAGGATAACAATAATCGTGGTGCAAATTTGATACCCTGGAAGATCACATCAGTATCGCCATGTCTCAAATAGATTCGCTTCTCCGAACAGTCGATCCTTGCATGGTGCCAATCCAGCCACGCCATGCCCAGAATGAGGTCGAATTCTGGTATTCTCAAAATTGTGGCAGGGGTATCAAAGTTCTTTCCCCCAATGGTTATCTCCAACTCACACTTTGCGATTGTCATCATCTCAGATCCGTCTGGGAGGCGTACTCTTGGAGCAATACCAGAGAAATGTTGCACTCCGTGTAAGTTCTTGATGAAGTCTTTGGAAACAAAAGAATGTGAGGCACCGGTGTCCAATAATGTATAAGCCGCTTTCCCGCCGACCATCACGGTGCCTAAGTATCATTAATAATACTCAAGCTAGACGTCTAGTATATTTTAAGCCACTAGAGGATATTAATGAAAGCAAAATGGCTAATTCAAATCATACCTGCAATCATCTCCTGAGTATTTTGCTCTTGAGTCATGTACAAGGCATACATTTGATCCCGAGCGGGTCCGGGGTTTCTTCCTCGTGGTCTATGTCCCGACCACGCACATACCCTCGCTCCCGAGGGGCTGCTTGAGGGAAAGCAAAAGGCGCATCTCCAAATAGTTGCGGAGAGTAGCGTCGAATGTTGCCCGGTTGGATGCATTCAAAGTACACTCGTTCCTGCCTTCCGTCGTGTCACTGAAATTGTTGAGGTGGAGGTAGTGTTGGCGATTGCAGAACCGGGCGCTCCTCTCTAAAATTCTGGGGGAAACGCCCGCCACCTCTCTGATATCCTCTTCCTCTTCTATTGTAAAACCTCCTTCTGTTGCTGGGGCTGGCTTCCTTCACGCCCTCCGCTAGCCTCTTACCACTTCCCAAGTGGTCTGCTTCCAATCTCTTCGCCATATCGATAATCTCTGTCAGACTAGAGTCCGCTATAACCAAAAGGGCTTGCCTTAAGGGATCTCACAAGCCTTTGTAGAATCGTTTGGCGTACCCTCTATCATCCAACTCATAGGAGTCAACGAATCTAGCCAAGTGCTGAAACTCCCATTGGTACTCTGTCACCGACATGGACCCTTGCTTTAGTTGTAAAAATCTCTCTTAAAGACCATCCCGAGCAGCCGAGGGGATGAAATGCTCTAAGAAGGCTTCAGAGAATTCGCTCCAACTAATGTCCGTGTACACTCTTCCACGAAAAGTCGAGCCCATAAGGAACTTCCACCACCTTTTGGCGTGCAGCTCTAAGAGTGTCACAACAAGGGTCACCGTCATGTTGTTTGGACATCTTATTCCTGCCAGCAATTCTTGTATAGTGTCGAGCCACTCTTCTATACGCACCGCCGACTCTGTCCCAATATAAGCGGGAGGGGAGAGAGCTCGGAGAATGCTCAACCAACTAGATCCCGGACCCTATTGTTGTACAGGTGCCTATTGAGATTGGGACCTAAAGGCGTCCAAAATAGCTGTAAGCGTCTGCCCCAGCTCTGATTGTTGGAATTGTGTACGTACAGACGGGGCAGGGGTGCCCCTTACTGGCTCAGCATGTACTGGGATCTACACATAGGGTACAAACCTAAGGTTAGGTTGGCTAATCTAAGGCCAAAGATTGACAACTTAGTGTGAATTACATATGGGCACACCACTGCTTCCGCTAAGTCAGTTTGTCCCCAAACTGACTAATCAAATGGGGGTGGCACCATTGTTAAGTGACTTTCTCCTTGGAGGATCGTAGCAAGCTGATACCATTTGTAAGACCCCCCCCCCCTCCCGGAACACAGAACACGGCACGAGAGGGGTCTTATGCCCAGAACAGCCGCCTTGCCGTAACACTAGCACTCGGGCTAGCCCGTATCACAAGACGCCTATCCTGCCGGCTACAACCAATATCAATATATAAATGCCAACCCAACCATAATAATATAAAGAAGTCAATCCACACTAAGCATAAGTACATAAGTACAGCAAAAGAGAAGCTAAACAAGCTTCTACATAATCAGAGTACGTAAATAGAATGTCCCCAAAGGGCTACAACAAAATCTCTCTCACTCACATCTGTAACCGACGGTAGCGACGGTACCGTCCCCTCAGGCCCTGTCGTCCTTGTAAGACCCCCCTCCCGGAACACAAGACACGGCACGAGATGGGATCTTATGCCCAGAACAGCAGTCTTGCGGTAACACTAGCACTCAGGCTAGCCTGTACCACAAGGCGCCTATTCTGCCGGCTACCAACAATATCGACAGATAAATGCCAACCCAACCATAATAATATGAAAGTCAAATCCACACCAAGCATATGTCCATAATATCATAACCAAAGAAGCCACAACAAGCTTCTAATATCAGAGTACGTAAATAGAATTGCCCCGAAGGGCTACAACAAAATCTCTCTCTCACTCACATCGGTAACCGACGGTAGAGACGGTACCGTCCCTTCAGGCCCTGTCACCCTGGCCTGGTTGTCCGTCTGCATAGCCTGCTGCTCCACCTGCGGGGTTTCCTCCTAAAAAAAGAAGACGTAGCAACCGTTAGTCAAAAAGACTAAGTGGTTTCACATCCGCTCCCCCGGCGACTCCTCGGCACCGGGCGGAGAAAGGAACATGTACAATATATAAATAACAGAAGTACAACAGGTGAAGTGAGTATATATATTATAAGCAGCCACATCAGTAGTGTATAATAGTCAAGCTCTTATTTCAAATCTACGAACTACAACAGCAAGAGAGTATATAACTTGAACAGTAAGTAACTCAACTTATATGGATGCTCATACAAGCATATAAGTTGAGGGTCGTTCAGCAGAAAGTAACTCATCGTATAGGAGTGCCCATACAAACTTATACGATGAGGGTCTTGTGTATATAATGAAGTGCAATGTTATGTATGCAATGCAATGACACACCCATGCTCAAGCACATACAATCGCTATGTCGACACAGACTTATAGTTCCCCCTATTCGAGCAGGTAGCTAACCTCTCAGGCATCAACCCTCGTGGCCAAACGGTGACAGTGGAGCGGGCATCTCCACTACTAGGCTGGTCTCCACACTACCTGGCCTAGGCCTCCGTATGCCTCAACGCTAAGAACACAACAGCGGAGCTCACATGCGTACTACGGCTCAGCGGGTTCTCTCGGGTAAATATGCACCAAGATCCTAGCCCCTGACTGGCTTATGATATGACACGGAAGGAGCCTCGGAAATGAGCACGAGGACCAAGCCCAACTGTTCACTTGGTATGGAAGGAGCCTCGGGATGTGAACACCGAGGACAAAGCCCGACCGCCCAAGGTCTAACTGTCAACTCCCATCGGTGTGACGATTGGCGAGCCCGTAGACCTGCCACACTATCCTTAACCCGGGATTATGACACCGCGTGTCGACTCACACCACATGAAATTCCACAATTCCGTGGCAGGGAAGGAGCCTCGGAGAAAGCACGAGGACCAAGCCCAACCATCCATCAAATACGGAAGGAGTCTCGGGACGTGAACACCGAAGACCAAGCCCAACCGTCCGATTTTATCCAACTTAACCTCATTCCAATTACTAACGGTCAACACCGCACTTGTTAACTTTCACAATATTACCCGTGGGGAGACGACACTCTAAGCATTGGACTATCCATTCCCTTCCATCAATCCATTACACATCCTGGCCATAGTTTTTAACCAATCACAAATCCTTCCAAATGAATTCAACATTTTATAGACAATGCGCATAATGGAGGTCTACCAAATATAACAAACCTTTCATTCACTTAGGCTTGACTCACATCTCGGCATTGGGATTCAAGTCCTCAAACATCAATCTTCACACTACCTCGGTGATTATCTCAAAAGAATTCACCCAACCTCGAGATGAATTGCAGCATCTATTCCATCGAATCCAAGTTCATATTATTATCACCTAGAATTGTATGTAATCTGGTCAGCCACTTTGACTGAGGATTCCCGTGGCTATAGGTGTCGCCCGAAAACGTGCCACCACTCGTTGGAAAGGTAATTTCAAGGGATACAACTTTCGTGTTTAGTCGAAAGCCCAGATCTGGTCACATCATACCAAAAATGCAACTCGAAGTCTGCTGCGTACAGGATACAGAATTCCTGGGCATTAACTTCCAACCGCAGCAGATTCAAATGGACTTTGCCGTGGTTACAGATATCGCATGGAAACGTGCAACCACTCGTTGGAAAGGTAATTTCAAGGGCTACAACTTTCGTGTTTAGTCGAAAGCCCAGATCCGCCCCCTTCTTGCTTAGGAATAGCCAAGAAGGTCGCTGCGTGCAGAATACAGATTCTGCACGCATCTTGAAGCGAAGTGAACGACATCCGTTCATCTTCCTCCTCAAGCAATTTTTCCCCAAATCGCACCCAGAAGTTCCTCCACCCTTATTCTCCCTCTTGTGTCCATTTCCTCTTCACGAGGCCACCCCTATCATCACTTTGAAGCGAGGGGAGGTTGAAGATGACTAAGCTTTAGAGCACAAGCTCTAGCATGGCCTTCCTAGAAAGCTTCATCTCACACATCAAGACTCGTTTGAGTCGATGTCTCCCCTAAGAATAACTATAGATCTAGCACCAAGGGAGAGGGGAGGAAACTCACCTCATTTCCGATGTTTCCTCCGTTGCCGGCCATGGATCGCGTTATTCTCCGTGGCGGCATCCTTGGCTTCGTTAACACTGTTCTTC
The DNA here is from genome assembly GCA_039513925.1 of Platanthera zijinensis. NCBI lineage: Eukaryota > Viridiplantae > Streptophyta > Magnoliopsida > Asparagales > Orchidaceae > Platanthera > Platanthera zijinensis. The sequence goes on from CM077093.1 coordinate 155,736,187, forward strand.
CACGGAAGCGGCGGAGCTTCTCCTCCAGAATCCGGCTCCGGCAACCCACGATATCTCCTCTTCCGCTCCCGTCGGTTTGTACGGCGACGGCTCGGTAAGAACGATCGGCTAGGGTTTAGTTTACTCCCTTTTTATATTACATATTAGGCTAAACCCCTTCCGCCACGTGTCACTCTCTAATTGGACCGCCCAAATTAGGTTTCATTTGAAGTGACCGGTCCAAGGATCATTTAGCACGAATCCCGAAGTCCGGTTCAGTCCGCCTATACAAGCCGGCGAATCTGCCTGGGCGAAGAAAACGCCCAAGTAAAATTCGGCGGAAATCAGTCGTCATTCTCGCCGATTGGCGAGAATCGTAAGGTCATTCTCGACGATCGGTGAGAACCATCATGTCATTCTCGACGAATTCGTCGGGAATCAACAATGATTCCCGACGATTTTCCCTTAGCCTTTTTACTGGACATCCTGCGTTGATTGCGTTGAGTATTCTCGGCGATACTCGACGATCAGTGGGTATAACAGGGGATTCTCGACGATCGGCGAGAATCGCCGAGCATTCTCACCGAATTTCCCTTAGTCTACTTGCAGCTCTGTGTCCGGCGGGTATCAACCACCGATACCCGTCGAATCGGCGAGAATCAGTCCTCCATTCTCGACGACTTTTACTTAGCCGAGTTCCCTCATCTCGGCTACTGGTTGGGGTAACCTTGAACCCGACCATACACCTATTCTATGCACCTGACACCTCGCGTCGGTGCACCCCGAGCCCGAGTTAAGTCTCTTGACTCAAAACACGTGTGAGGGGCCTAGCGCGAATTGGGACGTTACAGTCCTGGCTTGGCTGTCCAGCTGCATAGCCTGCTGCTCCCCCTGCGGGGTTTCCTCCTAAAAAGGAAGACGTAGCAACTGTTAGTCATAAAGACTAAGTGGCTTCACATCCGCTCCCCCGCGACTCCTCGGCACCGGGTGGAGAAAGGAACAGGTACAATATATAAAACAGTAGTACAAGCAGGTGAAGTATGTATACAAGTCATAGGTAGCAATAAAAGTAGTGTATAAATGAACAAGCTCTTATTCTATAATTTACAGCAGCAAGAGAGTATAATGTTATAACAGTAAGTAACTCAACTTATATGGATGCCCATACAAGCATATAAGTTGAGGGTCGTTCAGTATTAAATAACTCATCGTATAGGAGTGCCCATACAAACTTATTCGATGAGGGTCTTGTGCATGTAATGAAGTGCAATGCAATGTATGCAATGCAATGACACACCCATGATCAAGCACATGCAATCGCTATGTCGAAAAAGACTTATAGTTCCCACTATTCGAGCAGGAAGCTAACCTCTCAGGCGTCAATCGTCGTTGCCAAACGGTGACAGTAGAGCAGGCATCTCCACTACTAGGCTGGTCTCCACACTACCTGTCCTAGGCCTCCGTACGCCTCAACGCTAAGAACACAATAGCGGAGCTCACATGTGTACTACGGCTCAGCGGGTTCTCTTGGGTAAATGAGCACCAAGATCCTAGCCCCGAACTGGCCTATGCGTGACACGGAAGGAGCCTCGAAAGTGAGCATGAGGACCAAGCCAAACCGTTCACTTGGAACGGAAGGAGCCTCGGGACGTGAACACTGAGGACCAAGCCCAACCGTCCAAGGTCTAGCTGTCAACTCCCATCGGTGTGACGATTGGCGAGCCCGTAGACCTGCCACACTATCCTTAACCCGGGATTACGACACCACGTATTGACTCACACCACATGAAATTCCACAATATCGTGGCATGGAAGGAGCCTCGTGATGTGAACACCGAGGACCAAGCCCAACCATCCATCAAACACGGAAGGAGCCTCGGGACGTGAACACCGAGGGCCAAGCCCAACCGTCCAACTTTACTCATCTCAACCTCATTCCAACTAGTGACGGTCAACACCGCACTTGTTACTTCCACAATTCTACCCGTAGGGAGACGACACTCTAAGCATTGAATTACTAATTCCCTTCTATCCATTCAACATACATCATGGTCATAGTTAAATCATTTATACATCCATCAATTTATAACTACCCATTTTTATAAGGCTCTTTCCTCTAATTAAGCTTGTCGACAACTCGTTATACGAATTCAGATTTATAACCTCAACTTATCATATCACTATGATGATTATGTCAAAAGAGTTCACCCAAATCTCGAGTTGGATCGCAACATTAAATTCCAGCAAATCGCACTCCACATTACACAGCCCAGAAATTAGGTGCAGCCTTAATCCGGGCAGCAACTTCGACCAAGGATTCCCGCGGCTACAGGAATCCGGCAAGTGCGTGTAACCACTCTTTTGAAAGATAATTTCAAGGTTTACAACTTTAGTGTTTAGTCAAAAGCCCAGATCTAGCCAGAACACTCCCGAAATTGGCCACGAAGATCGCTGCGTGCATAAATCAGATTTCTGCACGCATCTTAAGGCGAGATGAACGGCATCCATTCATCTTCCTCCTTGCACCGATCTCCCAAAAACTCCTCCATAAATTCGTCCACCCTTATTCACCCTCACAAAGCCATATTTCTCCACGAATCCCTCTCTCATCTTCACTTTGAAGAATGAAGAGGTTGGAGGGGGCTAAGCCTAGAAAACGACCTAGGCATGGCTTTTTCCCTAAGAAATCTCCTCCTCACCATCAAGACTCTATGGATTCGATATCTCTCTTAGAATATTAACTACAAATCTAGCACCAAGGGAGAGGGGAGGAAGCTCACCTCATTTCCTGCGGTACCACCATGTCCGGCCATGGATCTAGTCATCCTTCTTTGAGGCATCTCTTGCTTGGTGCAGTTGTTCTTCACGGCAAAGGATGGAGAGAGAGAGAGAAGGCTGCCTCTAGGAGCTCCGACGTTTTCCTCTGCTCTGTCGGTTTTGAAGGGTTCGCGATTACGGCAAGGTCAATCGGCAAGGATGGCTAGGGTTCGGCTTTATCTTCTCTTATAAACCGATATATTAGGTTAAATCCCTTCTGCCACGTGTCAACGCCCTATTGGACCGCCCAAATTAGGTCTTACTTGAAATGACCGGTCCAAGGAATCATCCAGCACGAATCTCGAAGTCCGGTTCGGTCCGCCTGTACAAGCCGGTGAATCTCCCTGGGCGAAGAAAACGCCCAAGTCAAATTCGACGGGAATCAACTGTCATTCTCGACGATCGGTGAGAATAGCCGAGCATTCTCGACGAATTCGTCGGGTATCAACAATGATACCCGGCGAATTTCACTTAGCCAACCTATCGGAAATCCTAACATTGAGTGCGTTGAGTATCAATCAGCGATACTCGACGATCAGTTGGTATCACCGGGCATTCTCGACGATCGGTGAGAATCGTCGGGCATTCTCAACGATCGGTGAGAATTGCCGGGCATTCTCGACGAATTTCCCTTGGGCAATTTCCTTTCGATCCGTTGGATATCACTCAGCCCTACACTCCATTCAACGCACTTGACACCTTTCGCCAGTGCACCCCGAGCCCGAGTCAAGTCTCTTGACTTAGAACTCGTGCGAGGGGCCTAGCGCGAATTGGGACGTTACATACAGTGCCTCTAGAAAATTTATGCTCTAAAAGAAAGCTAGCTAGTGTTTCATACCAAGCTCTTGGAGCTTGCTTTAGACCATAGAGAGCCTTATGCAATTTGAAAACATGGGAGGGGTGAGTTGAAGAGATAAAACCTGGTGGCTGTTCCACATATACTTCTTCTTTAAATTCCCCATTGAGAAAGGCACTTTTGACATCCATTTGATATACCTTGAATTTCTTGTGAGCAGCATATGCCAAGAAAATTTTGATAGCTTCAAGCCGTGCAATAGGTGCAAAGGTCTGATCATAGTCAATACCTTCTTCTTGTTTGTAGCCTTGTGCTACTAATCTTGCTTTGTTTCTGACAACTATGCCTTGAGCATCCAATTTATTTCTGAAGACCCATTTAGTTCCAATTAGTAGCTGTCCTTTGGGTCTAGGAACCAAATTCCAAACCTTGCATCTCTCAAACTGATTTAGATCCTCTTGCATTGCAATAATCCAGTGTGGATCTTGCTCTACATCTTTAATGGATGAGGGTTCAATATGAGAAAAGAAACAGGCATGCATCATATCTTCATTGAGTTGATGCCTTGTCTGCACACCCACTGACATGTCTCCTATCACTTGAGATATGGGATGATCTCTAAGTGTAACATAGTCAGGAGGTGGAGTTTGATCAACAACAACAGCATCAAGAATTAATTCCTCTTGTGAAATTAAGTTTGCTGTTGGAGAGCCTTCTGCAGTTTCTAGAGATTCTTCTTCACTATCTTCATCAATCTGTGGAGAGGGATGAGATATCACCTTTTGGGTGAACTTCAATTTATCCAATTTCCCACATAGATTTGGTACCTGGAAGAGATTACTGGTAGAAGCTTCCTTCTCCTTGTAAAACATATTAGCTTCATCAAAAATAACATGAATAGATTCTTCAATTTTAAAAGAAGATTTATTGAAAACCCTATATCCCTTGCTAACTTGGGAATATCGTAGAAAAATTCCCATTATAGCTTTGGCTTCAAACTTTCTAAGGTAATCTTTATTGTTATTATGAATAAAACAAATGCAGCAAAAAATTCTAAAATAATCTATTTTAGATTTCTTCCCTTTGAGTAATTCATAAAGAGTATTGCCCTTAAGTTTGTGTATCAAACTTCTGTTCAGGATATAATTTGATGTGCTTACAGCTTCTGCCCAATAGGATAGAGGCATGTGAGCATCAGCAAGCAATGTGCCTGCAGCTTCAATGAGTGTTCTATTTTTCCTTTCAACTACCCCATTTTGTTGGGGAGTTCTGGGAGCAGAGAAGCAATGCCTGATACCTTCCTTCTCACAGAATTCTTGCATAAGAAGAGATTCAAACTCAGTGCCATAATCACTTCTGATCAATGCAACTTGAGTAGAGTACTCAATCTTTATGCATTTTAGAAAGTCTGTAAGAACCTTGAAGTTATCTGACTTATTTCTCAAGAAGAAAACCCAAGAGAACCTAGAGAAGTCATCTATAATGACTAAAGTATAGAACTTCCCTCCCAGGCTTTGTACAACAATTGGTCCAAAAAGGTCGAAATGAAGCAGATACAAAATCCTAGGTGAATCATTCTTATTAACTGATTTAAAGCTATTTTTAGTTTGCTTTCCTTCTTGACAAGCCTTGCAAAGGCTTTCCTTCTTGTAGGGGCAAGAGGGCAATCCTCTAACAAGGTTGTCCCTAGATAACCTAGCAATGTTTCTAAGGTTTACATGCCCTGGCCTTTTATGCCATAAAGTATTATTATTGCTAACCTGATTAAATAAACAGATTTCTGAATAAGCAGAATGAAAATCAACTAATTAAATATTTCCTAACCTATATCCTGACAACACAATACTGTTTTTAAAGAAATATTGCACTTTGAATCAGTAAAGCATACCTCATAACCTGCATCACATAGCTGACCTATGGATATCAAGTTATGTTTCAGACCACTTACATATGCCACTTTCCTGAATGTGACATCTCCAAGTGTGAATTCTTCATATCCTTCTGTTTGGCCAAAGCTTGAGTCACCAAATACTACTTTTGGACCCAGCTTTGCCTTGTAGTTATTTAGGTTGGCCTTCTTCCTGTCATGTGCTTGGAGCACCCACAATCCAGGTACCATCTATCCTGTATGGTAGGAAAGGTCTTCACCTGCAAGAAGGCAGATTATACATTTTGGACCCAGGTAACCTTGGGTCCTTGCTTCTTTTCATACTTAAAACTTGAAATATAAGAATATTTAGGTTGACATTTATAGCCTAAGGGATGAAATCTCCTAAGTGGTATTATCCAGTTAGTTAAGGGATGAAATTATTTAGGGTTAGGGTTCTTATTGAGATTTATGTTTCTGTTGAAATTGAAGTTTTGATAACACTATTCTGAGTTCGACGATTTAGGTTGAGATCGTCGATCTGCGTTCGACTACCAGCATTGATGTCATCGGTCTCGATTCTCAGAGTAATAGCAGATATTATATGGGTTCCACGATCGTCGATCTCTGGTCGATGATACAGAGTGATATCGTCGATCACCATTAGCAGATTGTTTGAACTCAAGCTCTTGGTTCTGAGATCGTCGATCGGCGTTCGACGCATAATGCTGAGATCGTCGAACTTGGTTCGACGATTTTTGTTGAGACTTAGTTGTTTGTTTTTCTATATTTTTCTCAACTTGTTTTAGAACCTTTTTAATTTGCTCTGTATTTTTCTTGCCTTTTTCATAAATAAACTTTATGGGTTGTGAGAGATGATTTTTCTAGATGACTGGTGGTTCACTAGATTATGCACCTAATCCCAACTTACTTTTATTAAGCCTAGCATTGAGTGTGCTGGTTATTTCTTCTAGCTGTTTACTTCTTCCATTTAATGAATCCTCTAACTGTTTTTCCTTACATAATTACATTTTCAGAAAAATGATTTGTTCACTATACAAGTCTATTTCATTTTTTAATTTGTTGTTTTCTGATACTAAAGTGTCATAGTTAACTTGCCTATCTCTGAGAAGTTTGATTTCCTTCTCAAATCTAATTAGATCACTACACATAGATTTAAAGTTTGATTTAAAATCTTCAGAGGTAAAGTAAAAAATCTTCTAATACTTGATCAGAATCTGAACATTCTTCAGATTCTTCTTCTTCTGAGACATTTCCTAAAGCATTGATGGCCATTAAGCAAATTTCCACGGCCTTTGCGTCTTCTTCATCTTCACTAGAGCTGGTGGAAGATGATTCTTCAGTATCACTCCATGTTTTTGCAACAAATCCTCTCTCCTTCTTTTTGTGTTTATAGGAGGATGGTTTGCTGGAGTGCTTCTTGGAGTCTTTCTCCTTTCTCCTTTCCTTGTGCTTGTTTTCTGGACACTCTGGAAGAATGTGTCCAGCTTTTTTGCAACCAAAACAAATGATCTCTTTAGAAGGAGTTTTATCATACCTTGGTTTATCATCACTCCTTGATGATTTTCTTCTAAATTCTTTTCTCCCCATCTTGAAGAATCTCTTTGCAAAGAGACTCATCAGTTCTTCATTTGATTGAGAAGTTTCTAATTCTTCTGAAGCTTTGAAAGCAATATTCTGCTCATTCCTTGTTGGTGTAGCATTCTTTTGTTGCTCAGCTTCTCTTGTCTTCAGCAGCTGTTCATAGGATTTTAGCTTTCCTAAGACTGATTCAGTGGTCATCTCATGTGTGCTTCTGGTCTCTCTGATAGGACAGATTCTAGATTCCCATGAGCTGGGGAAGCACATGAGAATCTTGTCATTTATTTCTGTGACTGAGATGTCCTTGTCAAGGGTTTTCAGTTCATTAACAATGATACTGAGTCTGTTATACATCTCAGAAACTTGCTCAGTTTCTTCCTTTTTAAAATTCTCATACAGGGAGATGAGATGAGCTATCATGTCCTTCCTTTCATATGCTGATCCTGCAACCATCTGGTTTAAGGAATCCCAGATGGCCTTTGCTGATTCACATTCAGCTACTTTCTGAAATATGTCGTCAGACATTTTTTGTGACAGTATATTCATGGCTTTTGCATCAGCAATTTTTGCTTTCTTGTATGCATCATTGTAGTCTGGAGGAGGTACTGCAGTCATATTTATGGAAGTGCTTGGGGTGGCAGCTGGTGGATAAGGTACTCCTATTAAGATAAGAACATAAATATCTTCATCAATAGAGTTCATATAAAGTCTTATTCTTGCCTTTCAGATTCAAAACTTTTGTAAGTTGCAAACTGAAGGTCTTGTGCTTGCAAAATCCTTGTACTGAACCATGGTATAACAAAGAGGAAAAGAGTAAGAAAAAATCTATCAGAGATCTTAGGTTCAGGTGTTAGCCTGTACAACCTTCAACAAAAACACACCCTCTGATACCAATTGAAAGTGAGGGGACAGATAGGTTCTTACTCTAGAGGAGGGGTGAATATAGTATTTTAAAACTTATTTAAAAATTTAATTGCGGAATAGAAATACTAATAAAAGAGACTAGAGAAAATAAATAAGAGGGACTACCACAGCAACACAACACACAAAGAAATCACAAAGCAACACAGACAACACAAGAAAATTTATAGCGGTTCACCAAAACTGGTTACATCCACTCTTCTATCACCCAGGTAGGAATCCACTTAGGTTTTTGATCATGTGCCCTATCACCACAAGATCTGCTTCAGGTAGATCTAGAAACACTTTGAGCTTTTGATCAGGAGCCCAAAATCCAATAGGTTTTTGATCAGGTGCTCTATCACCAAAGAGTTCACTTTTGAAGGGAGAGATAACCCTGTACAGATAGAGGGAAATGAGAAAGTATATGAGAATCTTCTCTTTCCAAGATAATTGAGAAGATTATGTGGATTAAATAAAGATCCAAGCTCCCCCTGCGATATTGTATGAATTCAGGAGGATGAGGCTTGGCCTTGGGTGTAGGTCTTCAAAGTGAAAAGATTGTAGAGCCTTTTTTGAATCTGATAGCAGTGGTTGATGTTGAGATTCTCTGTGAATCTTTGAAGACTAAAGAGAGAAGAAGACTAGTGAAAAATTGTTCAGAGAGAGTTCTTCTTCTTCTTCTTAGTAAGGCATGCAGTATCCACTGAGAGCAAAAAAAATTCTTTTCTTTCTATTTTATTACTGACTTGTGTACTGTGTGATTTTGTTATCTTGAGATATATGTTCTGTCCGAGAAAAAACGGCCTGAATTTGAATTCCCAAGGCAAGGCATAATTTACTGCAAGAAATAAGGAGCCAAAATGGCTAGAATGGCCGGCAGTCATTAATACAATCCATAACTGTCTCTACACAATATTCTGTGAATGCCATAATAAATGCTTCAAGAAATACGGCTATCATACTTGAGAGTATCAGCATTTATTATCAGAATATATCTTGCCTTAAAATAATTGACCATTGCCATACCAAATAAAGACCTCTGACTGATCTGAAAAATTGATAGACCAAGACAACACAAAAATCGTAAGGCTCCGATCAGAGATCGTCAACAAGGGATAAGAGATCGTCGAGCTTTGATTACTGGAGAGAAACAAGAGATCGTCGACCTGAGCTCGGGAATCGTCGAGCTCAGTTCAGAGTAGGAGACTCTGAGATCGTCGATGGGAGATCGACGATTGTCGATCAGAGTTTGACTATACTCGAACTGTTATAGAAGGATCACAATATATACTGAATCTAAATCTGAGTCCAATTCAAAGCTGGTCTGCCCAAACCTGATCTTAAAGGGGATCTATCTAAGACTAAAGACAGAGACCCTAGATATACATGAGGGTCTAAACAACCTAAGAGTGAACCAAGCACAAAGCCAAATAGAGGTTCCAACAGATTAAGCCGTCGGTTTTTCTGTTATGAGTTTTTTGGATGCTTTTTCAGGTTACCACCAGATCCGGATGCACCCTCCCGATGTCAAGGACGTCTCCTTCATCACTAGGGAGGGGTGCTTCAGCTATAAAATGATGCCCTTTGGTTTGAAAAATGCAGGGGCTACCTACCAACACATGATGGATCGAGTCTTTCAGGGGCAAAGGTGGAGGAACTTGGAGGTCTATGTCGACGACCTGATGGTGAAAAGCAAGTGTGTGAACTCGCACCTACGAGACCTAGAAGAGACCATCGCCACCCTGCGTAGATTCAAGATGAGGTTGAACCCCTTGAAGTGTGTCTTTGGGGCCAGCCGCAGAAAGTTCCTTGTGCATCTCTTGACCCCGGCAGGGGTAGAGCCTAACCGGATAAGGTGAAGTCCATCCTAGAATTGGAATCACCTCGCGACGCCAAGGAGGTCTAGCGCTTGACAGGCAAGTTTGTCGATTTAAGCAGGTTCCTCTCCAGATCTGGGGACAAGTGTTCATCATTCTTCAAGATGTTGAGGGGTAACCAAAGGTTTCAGTGGACCGCCGAATGTGAAGAGGCCTTCCAAGGGCTGAAGAGACAGCTCTCTCAGGCTCCTCTACTTCAAAGCCCAAAGGAAGGAGAAGACCTGGCCCTGTATCTAGGAGTAGGAGCGGAGTTTATGAGCTCTGTTCTGGTCAGGGAAGAGGGGAAGAAGTAGCTACCCATCTATTACGTGAGCCGGATTTTGAAGAAGGCGGAGCTCTGTTACCCCATCCTGGAAAAGCTGGCATACGCCCTGATCATCTCGGCAAGGAAGCTTTGGACATATTTCTAAGCACACTCGATTAGGGTGGTGACTGACCATCCTCTTTGCAAGATCTTTGAAGGGGTAGAGAACTTGGGAAGACTTTCCAAGTGGTCCATCGATCTAAGTGAGTTCGACATCTCTTTCGTTCCAAGACTCTCCATCAAGGCGCAAGCTGTGGCAGAATTTCTGGCGGACTATGTTATTGAAGTAGGGGAAGAGGATCCACAGCTGCAGGGAGCGTGGAAGATGATGGTTGATGGGGCCTTGGGGAAGCATTTCCTTGGGGGAGGAGTGGTGTTGATAAGCCCATAGGGAATCGCTATAGAGCAGGCGGTGGCCTACCACTTTCCAGTGACCAACAACCAAGCAGAATACGAGGGTGTGATAGCCGGCCTTTGTTTGGCGAAAGATCTTGAGATCCAGGATATGGAGGCTTTTACAGACTCGATGGTGGCAGCATCACAGATCTGAGGGGATTTTAAAGCCCGGGAGCCTACTCTCGTAAAGTACCTATCCAAGGTAAGGGCTATCATCGGATGGTTTCGATCGTTCTTAATCCAGCATGTCCCCAGGGAGGAGAGCACAGCCGTCGATCGATTGGCAAAGTTCGGTCCTCGTGGGGGAGGGACCCTCACTGAACTATTTCGGCAAGCAATCGAGGAAGGGGAATTGATGGATGTAGATTGGCGACCCTCGTGGATGGACCCCTTGGGGACCTTCCTGACCACAGGTAAGCTTCTGAAAGGGACTAAGGAAACCAGAATATTCAGGCATAAGGCGGCCCACTACCTAATATTGGAAGGGGGTTGCATCGAAAGATGTTGTTTGGGCTCCTGGCGAGATGTGTAATTGAAGAAGAGATCCTGAGGATCCTGGGGGAGGTACACTCTGGAGAGTACTGAACCCACTCAGGAGCAAGGATGTTGGAAGCAAGAGTGGTAAGGCAGGGGTACTTTTGGCAGATCCTGAGTAAAGATGCAACAGAATTCGCAAAGAGATGCCAAAAATGTCAGCTGTACACCCCCCTCCAACTCTTGCCTGCTCAACAACTTAGGAGCATCACATTGCCATGGCCTTTGGCCATCTGGGGGAAGGACTTGGTCGGGCCTTTCCCCCCAGCTAGTGGGCAGAGGAGGTTCCTCCTGGTCATGGTCGATTACTTCTCAAAGTGGATGGAGGTTAAAGCCTTGGCCAAAGTCACCTCGCAAGTTATAAGGAACTTCATCTGGGGGAAGATCATATGCTGGCACGGACTACCCTAAGCGATAGTTATGGACAATGGTCCCCAATTTGCATCCGAAGAGTTCATTAGCTTCTGCGCGCCCAACTAGGGATAGACCTCTGGTTCGCCTTTGTCAACCACCCTCAGAGAAACGGCCAGGTGGAAGCGGCAAATAAAATCATTGTGAACTTACTTAAGAAGAAAGTGGAGAACTTGAGGGGAAATTGGGTGGAGCAGCTCCTCTCAGTCCTGTGGGCCTTTCGAATGACCCCGAACACGGCCACCCGCAAGACCCACTTCAAGCTTTCTCATAGATGTAAGGCAATCCTATTAGTGGAGTTCGAGGTCCGGTCCCCATGGGTCAAGGCCGCGGGCGAAGGAGATGAGACTTGGAGGTTGGAGAATAAGGAGGGGTTGTGCCTCTCGCTAGACATGGTGGAGGAACTGCAGGATGTTGTAACCATCAGATAAGAGGAGAACAAACGGCGGATGGCCAAGTATTTCGATAAGCACAGAAGGATCAAGCAGCTCACCAAAGGAGATCTTGTGCTGAAAAAGGTTGACGTGGTGGGAAGGTCTGCTTCTGTGGGCAAGCTCAACCCGAATTGGGAAGGGCCTTACATTGTAAAGGAGGTCCTTGGAACCGGAGGTTACTACTTACAGGATGTGGAGGGAAGAACCCTGAGCCACACCTGGAGCGGTGATGATCTAAAACGCTTCTACCCGTAAGAGGGGGAAGGTGATTGTATTAATACTTTCGAGTGCTATCATAATATATCCCTTATCTTTGATCCATTGTATACTCTTTTATCTTAAATTTATAATAGGTTTTAAGAACTTCATCGACACCCTGAGCTTGGCTTGGCCCAGGTAGACCCTCTGCGCTGGCTCTCATCCTGCTGGCAGGTCCGAAGGCTCGCCTATGGGGGATAGGTTTTGTTTTGAGAATTTCATCGACACCCCGAGCTCAGCTCGGCCCCAGGTAGACCCACTGCGCAGGCTCTCATCTAGCTGGCAGGTCCGAAGGCTCGCCTGTGGGGGAGAGGTTTTGTTTTGAGAACTTCATCGACACCCCGAGCTCGACTCGGCCCCAGGTAGACCCGCTACGCTGGATATCATCTAGCTGGCAGGTTTGAAGGCTCGCATGTGGGGGAGAGGTTTTGTTTTGAGAACTTCATCGACACCTCGAGCTCGGCTTGGCCTTAGGTAGACCCACTATGCAGGCTCTAATATAGCTTGCAGGTCCGAAGGCTCGCCTGTGGGGGAGAGGTTTTGTTTTGAGAACTTCATCAACACCCCGAGCTCGGCTAAGGCCCAGGATGACCCGCTGCGCAGGCTCTCATCTAGCTGGCAGGTCCGAAGTCTAGCCTGTGAGGGAGAGGTTTTATTTTGAGAACTTCATCGACACCCCAAGCTCGGCTCGGCCTAAGGTAGACCCGCTACGCAGGCTCTCATCTAGCTGGCAGGTCTGAAGGCTCTGCTGTGGGGGAGAGGTTTTATTTTGAGAACTTCATCGACACCCCGAGCTCGGCTCGGACCCAGGTATACCCGCTGTGTAGGCTCTCATCTAGCTGGCAGGTTCAAAGGCTCGCCTATGGGGGAGAGGTTTTGTGTTGAGAACTTCATCGACACCCCGAGCTCGGCTCGGCCCAAGGTAGACCCGCTGCGTAGGCTCTCATCTAGCTGGCAGGTCCGAAGGCTCGCCTATGGGGGAGAGGTTTTGTTTTAAGAACTTCATCGACACCCCGAGCTCGGCTCGGTCCCAGGTAGACCCGCTACGCAGGCTCTCATCTAGCTGGCAGGTCTAAAGGCTCACCTGTGGGGAAGAGGTTTTGTTTTGAGAACTTCATTGACACCCCGAGCTCAGCTAGGCCCCAGGTAGACCCGCTGCGCAGGCTCTCATCTAGCTGGCAAGTACAAAGGCTCGCCTATGGGGGAGAGGATTTGTTTTGAGAACTTCATCGACACCCCGAGCTCGGCTCGGCCCCAGGTAGACTCGCTGTGCAGGCTCTCATCTAGCTGGCAGGTCTGAAGGCACGCATGTTGGGGAGAGGTTTTGTTTTGAGAACTTCATCGACACTTTGAGCTCGGCTCGGCCCCAGGTAGACCCGCTGCGTAGGCTCTCATCTAGCTGGCAGGTCTGAAGGCTCGCCTGTGGTGGAGAAGTTTTGTTTTGAGAACTTCATCGACACCCCGAGCTCGGCTCGACCCTAGGTAGACCCGATGCACAAGCTCTCATCTAGCTCGCAGGCCCGATGGCTCGCCTGTGCGGGAGAGGTTTTATTTTAAGAACTTCATCGACACCATGAGCTTAGCTCGGCCCCAGGTAGACCCGGTGCACAGGCTCTCATCTAGCTGGCAGGTCCGAAGGCTCGCTTGTGGGGGAGAGGTTTTATTTTGAGAACTTCATCGACACCCTGAGCTCGTCTCGGCACCAAGTAGACCCGCTGCGTAGGCTCTCATCTATCTTGCAGTACTGAAGGCTCGCCTGTGGGCGATAGGTTTTGTTTTGAGACTTCATCGACACCCTGAGCTCGGCTCGGCCCCAGGTAGACCTGCTGCGCAGGCTCTCATCTAAATGACAGATCCAAAGGCTCACCTGTGGGGGAGAGTTTTTGTTTTGAGAACTTCATCGACACCCCTAGATCGGCTCGGCCCCAGGTAGACCCACTGCGCAGGCTCTCATCTAGCTGGCAGGTCCGAAGGCTCGCCTGTAGAGGAGAGGTTTTTTTTTGAGAACTTCATTGACACCCCAAGCTCGGCTCGGCCCCAGGTAGACCCGCTGCGTAGGCTCTCATCTAGCTGGCAGGTCCGAAGGCTAGCTTGTAGGGGAGAGGTTTTGTTTTGAGAACTTCATCGACACCCTGAGCTCGGCTCGGCCCCAGGTAGACCAGCTGCGCAGGCTCTCATCTAGCTGGCAGGTCCGAAGGCTCGCCTGTGGGGGAGAGGTTTTGTTTTGAGAACTTAATCGATACCCCGGTCTCGGCTCGGCCCCAGGTAGACCCACTACGCAGGCTCTCATCTAGCTGGCAGGTCTGAAGGCTCGCCTGTGGGGGAGAGGTTTTGTTTTGAGAACTTCATCGACACCCCGAGATCGGCTCAGCCCCAGGTAGACCCGCTGCTCAGGCTCTCATCTAGCTGGCAGTTCTTAAGGCTCGCCTGTGGGGGTGGAGGTTTGGTCCTTTGAAATACTCCCACTTGGATGTTCTAAACTGGGAAAGAGACACACCAAGAAGGCATAACAAAGCAGTTGAGGATCTCCTCGGCCCAAAAATGTCTCGGCCAGGAAAGGTCTTGCCAAAAGGAATTCCCTGCGGCAAGGCCTTTTGGCGAGGGATCTTTGGCCAGACAGTAGGAAGATCTGGGTGAAAAGTTCCGTCCGTTCGCGCAAGGAAAAGAAGGGCGGTCTTCCCTTAAAAGGCCTACGAACGACGCTCCCGGCAAATGGTTCTCGGCAGAGCGCGGAAACGACACGTCTGAGCCTTGAGCTCTCGGTAGGTTCCTACCTATTGATCGCTAAGGGAGATTACCCTAGAGGGGCCAAGGGCCTCGGCCAAAGGAAGCCTGGGAAGCATTCGGCTTCAACAGTTTAAAAAGAAAAAAAAGAAAGGGAGAAGAAAAGGAGGGAACAAAACACACAAAAACTTACAATATATATTCAATGTAATTACAAAATGGGAGCATCTCGCTCATTACAGGCAAAAGAAAAATAAGTGGGGAGAGAACCAATCAGGGAGAAGCGTTTTATCCACTCGAGCTCCAGCTTGAGCTCCCGCGGGAGCTCTCGCCTAGGCCCTCCCCGAATGTCTCGCAAGCAGCCATGGGAGATTTTAGGACATATAAGGGCGGGGAGTCGGGTGCACCTGGGGGCTTTGGGATAGGCTCGAAGATCCAGGGAATGACCTGGGGAGCGGAAACGATCTTGCCACCCTCGTTCAAACTTCCCACATCTCACAACGTCTCAAGGGTCAGCCTGACCATCGCTTGAGTGTTGGTCTGCAAGATCTTGTCGCTGTCGTACTCTGACAAATTCTGGCTCTTCAGCCTCTCGTCCAGCGAAGGAGGAGGCACGATCGCAGCCGCCGCTACCTCCATGTGTCAGTGCTGGTCCCTCAGCATGACGTTCTTGCACCTTATCTTGGCCAGCTCCGCAATGAAGCACCGCGCTCTGGGCAAAATCCTGCATAAGGAAGAAGACAATTAATACAAAAGAGACGAAGAGCTATAGATTACAGGGGCGAGAGCGAATGTCTTGAAAAGATCTCGCTTACCTCCTCCGCCGGGCGCAAAGAAAGCAATCCCATAACATCTGCCAGATGTTTCTTCAAAGCTGACACCTGGGCCACCGCCTGGTCCTGCTCCTTAAGCATCTCGCCAAAGTTGCGGTCGATGGGGATGCTCCGGCGTGCGCACATGTCCGCAAGCTCGAACCCACGCATTAGGGCACGGGTGGAGTCGAAGGACAAGATCCGTGTGGACAGCTGATCGTAAAGACCGGCATCCTCCCGGCTGTAAAGGTCGTAGCCCAGCGTGAAGGCCTAGCCAGTGACCTAGTCGCGCTTCGCCCAGCTGGGGAGAAGGGTCGAGACGGAGACTTGGTTGGCCTCATGGTCCCACCACAACAGGGGTCTCCCTTCCGGGTCAAGCCACTTCACGCTGATACCAAAATTCCTGTGCCCCTTTGGCACCTCCTTGGGTGGGAATCGAGTAGAGGTCTCAGAGGCGGCCCCCTTGCCACCAGCCCCGCTTGCGGCTGGAAGGTTCTCAGTGGGGGCCCTGGCGTTATCCCTTGCGGCAGCTATCATCTCGTTGGCCGCCTGCAGGATCTCTTCGAAGGACTGACCTGGTGCGAGAGGTCGGACGGGCGCAGTCGCCACTGATTTACTTTTGTCGGCAGTGGTGAGCTTTGTTCTTTTCAGCGGCCGGGATGAAAAGGCGTCGGGCTTTCGCTTCCCGGATCTGGTCGAAGAAGGCGAGGCCGGCTCGTCACAAAAGCTTGAGCCGCGGATTTCGCAAGAGCCAGCGGATCTCTTGCAACCTGGACCTTGGCACCCTGAGTCTCGGCAAAGGGTTGGTGTAGAGGAATTTCTCGCTCTCCAGAAAAGGAGACAATGCTCACCGTTAAAGTTTAGAATGGGAATACCGAGTTTAGGGTAAGACCGTACCTTCGCTAGGAGGGACAGCGGGGAGAGAATCGATGTCCCGCCTAAGAAATTGGATGTCGAACTCCTTCGTCCCGAAGAACTCCAAAAGGGCACTCTCGCGCGACCCCAGGTCAGGGGGCTTGTAAGCGGCATCCTCGTATTGAACGGGCGCGAGAGGAACATTGCCGAATTCACCGGCAACAAAGACGAACTTCTCGCCCCAATGGTGGTGCTTGTTGGCGAGACCGGTGGTCTTGAGCAGCTTCACGGAAAAGAAGACCACACATCCCTTTGCGCGGAAGGTGAATAGCTTCCGGAAGATAGGAAGGCTAAACTCAATCCTCTCGGATCGCATGTAGCAGATGAAAGCTACCAGGATGGCGACTGAGTTGGGATTGAGTTGAGCAGGAACGACGTCGTAGTAGCAGAGGGCCTGGCGCACCTCGGGCCAGAGGGGAATGCGGAAGCCCACCTCGAAATGCTCGAGGGGGATGGCGAGCTCTCCCGCTCTCGCGCTATTGACCTGATCATCGTTGCCCGAGTTTCTCGCAAAGAAGCTGGCAGGAACGTAACGGGAGACAATTAGCTGGTACTCCTCCATGGTTAGGCAGCAAGATGGGAACTGGTGCTTTCAAAAGGATTCCGCGCATTTGGAGCGTCGCTCGTCTTTGCCCGACATCGTGTTTAGGGATAGAGTGCGAGGTCTCAAGGAAGGAGGCGAGAGCGAAAATTAGGCGAGAACGAGAGAAGAAGGCGGAAGAAGGGGGAAATTCTCTACAAAGTGCAAGGAGAAGAAGGAAAGAGAGGGTTCCGGGTCAGAGAAATAAATGCGTTTGGTGGACTCCTCTATTTATAGGAAACTGTGGTAATGATGAATTTTCTAAAAAAGGAAATAAAAATAGCAGCGGCGGTACAGGCGACATGCCCCAAGTCAACGATGCCTCGGGTTCCGGCCTGGGATGACAGCGACCGGCCGACGGTTCAGATTCACGCGAATTTCTCGAGACGACCATGTAAAACAGAGGGAAAAAAAGCTGAGATTGTTCTCGTCGGGAGAGAGCTAAATAACAAATAATAGTTGAAAGGTTACAAATAAATAATCCAAAACAAAAAGAAACGGGGTACATCGCGAGAAGGGAAGGCCAAGGGGAGAGAGGTGGCGAGACTTCTTTAAGTCAATACGATTCACAGCGCCATCGTCCTCGCTCCCGCCATCTAGTCCTCGGGGGCGCAAACGGGTTGTAGTAGGAAGACAGGGTGGTGCACACTAGATTGATCCGGAGAGCCTGGTCTCGAATCCGAGCGATACAACTCCCGGGGGAAGACTCGGCGGTAGACCCACCCGGCCGCTCTGTCTCGCCAAAGAAATAGTCGCGTTCAAGGGCCTCCAACCTCTGCTCCACCATCTCACAAAATTCTTTCACCGCAGTTGCACGGGCCCACTCCCGCCGCACAAGCTTCGATAGGAGAGCATCCATCTTTTTCCCCCGCATCTTCGTGCTCCCGGCATCAGTCAAGATGTCCTCCATCTCGTCGGATGAAGGGAGGGGAGAGCTCTCGCCATCCTACCCCTCTCTTATTTCGTCTTCGTCTTCATCATCTTCATCATACCCTGTCCGCGAGTCCGAATTCTCTGAGAAAACGGTTTCATGGTTACGGCGAGAGCTGAGTAAAAGCTATGTTAATGTTTCGCATACCTGCAGCATGGCGAGAGCCACTGGCCGGCGGCAGGCGAGAAGGCTTGGGCCTCCCCTCAGTCCCATAAAGGAGGTGGAGCGGCTTTCCGCGCCCCAGGCAAAAGGTCTCGCGCACAGTGATCCCGACCTAGCTAGAAGTAGTGGGGAAGTCGTTCTCTCTCACGAGGCGGCTGGCCTCCTTTGGAGCTATGGAGGGGTCGACGGACACCCCTCTCGCCAGTACGGCGGGATTAGCCACTTGGCCTAGCGAGTTAGCAGCCATTATTTCATTCTCCCGGGTGGCGAGACCCGGGTTGGCGGAAGTTGATGCTGCGGGAAGTCAATTCCACAGAAGGGGAGGCTACAATTGAAATTTAGGAGTGACAGGGAGAAAAGTATACCAGTGGTTTTCGGAGAGGCGGCCGGAGGAGTGGCCTCCGTAACCCGTGGCCGATCCTCTAGAGGGTGAGATGACGAGTCCGGAGGCACCAGCGAGGACCCGGCGTCGTCGCCTCGAGCCGCTTCCTGTGAGAAGTATTCCACTAGGCGCCGACCCTTTCAAATGATCGGCTCCCGATTTTGATGATCAGCAAGTCGGAGAGACATACCTTTTGCGGAGCGTAAGCATCATCCACACGGTCGAGAGTCGGGTTAGGTGAGTTCCTGCCCTCACGAGAAAGGTCCTGTTGGACCACCTTCTCCTTTTTCTTCCTCTTCTCTTTCTTATTTTGCGAGGAAGGATTAGCTGCTGGCGACTTTCTCGCCAGCCAAGGAGCAACCAAAGCACTGTTCGCCAGGGCTCGCGCCTGAGCCGCATTGATGCGGTCTTGGAGGTCTTGGAGGTCTTGTGGGAGCGGCTTGTCATTGCGTTTGTAACACATTATGAAATCACGCGAAAGCTCAGTAAGGAAGCAGCGACTCAGGGGCATACTTAGGCAGTCTATTAGCACATGTATATATAGAGCTATGGGATGGCCCACAAAAAAGATTCTCTTTTTTGAGGCGACACGTGCCCAGCGAATATTTATGGGTTGGACGTGTCTTTTCGAGCGCAAAGCTAGCTAAAAAAGGGCGGGGATTGTGTACAACCCCATATTCGCTGGAGGGAACCCAGAGACACCAACAGTCAGGATTGTACTAGCTTCGGGCTTAACAACAGAACTGCTTGTGCCTTGTTAAGCTCCCGCCTACGAGCAAGCGGGATCGTTTGCGCCCAGCCTCAGCAAAGACCCACCGATGACCAAAGGCGGGCGAGAGGGCATTGAGTCCACTCGACGCCAAAGTCCAAGCAGCAAAGGCGTCTTGTCCACTCGACACCGCGTCGAGTGAGCTCCACTCACTCGATGCTAAAGTCCAATAAGAAAAGGCATTGAGTCCACTCAACGCCGCGTTGAGTAAGCTCCACTCACTCAACGGCATGTTCGACAGTAAAGGCATCAAGCCCACTCAATGCTGTGTTAAGTGGAGGAGGGATGGTTCTCGGCTCAGGGTTCTCGCTGCGGCTCAGGGTTCTCACCGCGGCTCAAGGTTCTCGGCTCAGGGTTCTCGCCGAGTGGGGCCCAAGGCCCAGAGTAAAATTACTTAATTATTTTCAGATAGAATTACCTACATACCCCTAGGGGCTGCATTTAGTATTTTTTAAATAGCGGAATTTGGTTATTGGCAGGCCAGCCAGGGGTATTTCAGTAATTTCAGGTCAGCAGAAGGCTATAAATAGGCGCATAAGGGCTTCTTAGAATGCAAGCTTTCATTTTTCTCAAAATCCCCAAGTGCTTTCTAAGGAGCTCCAAGCCCAGCTTTGGCTTTGGAGGGGAAGCTCTCAGAGATCTTCCAGGTGTGAGGTGGGACCTCCCTGCTGAGGCTTTGGGTCAGTTCTAGGTCCCTTGCAACCAGTCGAGGGTCGAGGCTTGAGAGAAGTAGGTGTTGGCTGCACCCTGGTTTTTGAACATTCGTTGAGGCTATTTTTGGCTTCAACATTTGGCATTGTCGTTTGTGACATATAAATGAGAAACGTATATCCAAGCTCCATAGAGATGGACTATTTGACTCATTTGATTATGAATCATTTGAGAGATGCGAATTTTTTTTATTAGGAAAGATGACTAAGGTCCCTTTCACTGGAAACAATGAGAGGGCTCATGATCTCTTGGGTATAGTGCATAGTGATGTATGTGGACCCATGAGTTCTATGGCTATAGGTGGGTTCTTCTACTTTGTTACATTTACTAATTATTTCAGTAGATACGGATACGTGTATCTTATGAAGTGAAAATTCGAGACCTTTGAAAAGTTCAAAGAGTTTAAAGAAGAAGTAGAGAACCAGACAGGTAAAAAGGTTAAAGCACTCCAATCTGATCAAGGTGGCAAATACCTAAGTCATGAGTTTTGTGATCATCTGAAAGAGTGTGGTATTATATCACAGCTCACACCACCTAGAACACCATGGCATAGTGGTGTGTATGAGCAGAGGAATCGTACTCTATTATACATGGTACGGTCGATGATGAGTCATGCAGATCTGCCTGTTTTCTTTTGGGGTTTTGCTCTAGAAACTACTACTTTAGCATTAAATCGTGCTCAAATGAAAGCGATTCTAAAGACACCATATGAGATATGGACGGGGAAACATCCTAGTATGTCGTTCATTAAGGTTTGGGGATGTGAGGCTTTACATAAGACGTCAAATGCCTGACAAGCTGGAACCAAAATCATAAAAGTGGTATCTTGTGGGGTATACTAAGGAGACTAAAGGGTACTATTTTTACCTACTGTCCGAGGGCAAAGTGTTTGTCGCGAGGACTGGTGTCTTTCTTGAGAAAGAGTTCTTAAGTAAAAAAAGATTGACAGGGTAGAACTTGAAAAATTTCAAGAACCACAAAATGTGAATTAAACGGAATTGGAAACTGAGTCAGGACTACAAGTTGTTGTAGCTGGAGAAACTGCTCAGGAAACACAAGTCCCACATAGATCTGGTAGACCAAGGTTTGAGCCTGAGGGCTATGGATTTCTCATGTCTCAAATAGGTAATATGTTGTTTATGGATAATAGTGATGAGTATGAAACCTACCAAGAGGCTATGAGTAGACTAGACTTCGAGAAGTGGCTTGAGGCCATGAAATCTGAAATGGACTCCATATATGAAAACCAATTTTGGACCTTGGTGGAACCACCTGAAGGGGTATGACCCATAGGGTGCAAATGGGTCTTCAAGGAGAAGACCGACATGGATGGGAATGTACATAAATTCAAAGGGCAACTGGTGGCTAAGTGTTTCAAGCAAATTCATGGAATTAACTATGATGAGACCTTTTCCCATGTAGCCATGGTTAAGTCTATTAGAATTTTGCTTGTTATTGATGCGTATTATGACTACGAGATCTGTAATATGGATGTCAAAACGGCTTTCCTAAATGTAAACCTCCTGGAGGAAGTGTCTATGACACAACCCGAGGGTTGTGTATCTCCATGTGAAGCCACTAAAATATGCAAGCCGTAGAGATTCATTTATGGATTAAAATAAGCTCCTCGAAGTTAGAATCTTTGTTTTTATGAAAAGATCAAAGAGTTTTGTTTTGTCAAGAATGAGGATGAACCATGTGTTTACAAACATATTAGTGGGAGCATAGTTATCTTTCTGATATTGTATGTAGATGACATACTACTTATCAGGAATGACAAACCGACCCTGCAAGTTATTAAGAATAACTTAGGGACTGCTTTTCAATGAAGGACTTGGGTTAAGCAACTTATATACTTGGTATTAAGATCTATAGAGATAGATTGAAGAAGTTGTTGTCTTTGACCCAGAGTATGTACATTGACAAGGTGTTGAAACGGTTCAACATGCTTGAGTCTAAGAAAGGATTCTAACCCATATCTCATGGTGTGAGTCTCTCTAAGGACCATTGTCCTAAGTCTTGTGAAGATAAGGACCGCATGAAGTTGATTGCATATCCTTCGGCAATTGGGTCAATCATGTATGCAATGATATGTACTAGACCTGATGTCTCTTATGCCTTGAGCATGAAAAGCAGGTATCAGTCTGATCCCGATGAATGTCACTGGATAGCCATCATGAATATCTTGAAGTACTTTAGAAGGACTAAGGATACGTTCTTTGTGTTTGGTGGAGAGGAAGAGCTCTTTGTAAGTGGTTACACGGATGCTAGCTTTCAAACTGATACGGATGACTCAAAGTCTTAGTTAGGGTTTATATTTTTCCTGAATTAAGGTGTGGTTAGCTGGAAGAGTTCAAAGCAGGAGACAGTTGTCGATTCTACAATTGACGCCGAGAATATCATCGCTGCAAATTCATCGAAGGAGGCTATATGGATTAGGAAATTCATCGTCAAGTTAGATGTTGTTCCTAGCATTGTTCGTCCCGTAGATCTCTACTGTGACAACAATGGTGCAATTGCACTTGCTTCGGAACCTAGATCTCATCAGCGCTCCAAGCACATACTTCGGTGCTTCCTTCTAATTCGAGAGATTGTCGATTGAGGAGATGTGAGCATTAACAGAGTGCCGACTGAGGATAACATTGTGGATCCATTGACAAAGCCTCTCGTACAGAGAAAGCATGATGGTCATGTTAGATCTATGGGTATACGATACATGAATGATCAACTCTAGTTAAAGTGTTGTAGATTGTATGTTTGTTGGCTGTAATTTTTCATGTTATGAATAATGTACAGTATGCATTTCATATTATATATTTTGGAAAGTTCTTTTTTTGTGTTATTATTTCTCTTATGATAGAGTAGTAAACTGTATAAATGCCCTTAGAATGTTTGCATTCATAGGTCAAGTAGTGAATTGAATGTGAGAACCTATGTTATTAGAAGCTTCATTCTTAAAATTCTCTGGTCATTGTATCATCTTAGAAGCTAAGGGAGATGATGATACCTTTAAGACTAGCATGTGCGTTGACTGATGACCCATCCTCATAGATCGTGATATTGTAATATCAAGACATCACATAGATAGTTTTTATGAATAAGTTGTACTGGAAAGACCCACCGTGAAAATAATTTGTGAATTGTTATATGAACGTGTCATAATTATAGCTCAAGTGGAAATGGTGTTTGTGATCCTTTGACCTGAAGTCACAGCATTCATCGAGTGAGGAAGAGCGTGCTTTGATGCAATCAAAAGTCCAGTCTTGAGAAAGTTGGATGATAAAGGTGGTTATTGGGTACGTTACGAGTTATTTCGGTGTTTGCGTGTGAGCAGAAATGGGATTTGTCCTCCTTTATGACATGATTTTCATCTATGGGCCCCTTGATGGAATTGGACTAAGAAATGCATGGCCATGCTTGGTTGAGTCAATATATGATATTGGGCTCACCAATTTCTGTTAGTCCATTCTAGATCAGGAAACTGGGATTGAATGATTATGTGGGTGACACGGTCTATACCTCTAGTTCTATTCGGATGTAAGGGATGAAGGGACATGTCAACATTGTAACATTGGTCACAATGGCTTTTGAGTTTATAAACTCTTGTTGTTTGGGTAGAAATGATGCATTGTTAGATGTCACTCATTATTTATGAAGCCTTTGTTTGATACTTTCAAGATCAAGTGGGAGACTTTTTTTGTTACCATTGTGATCTGGAAGTAATCAAGCATATAGACTCACTGCCAACTTAGTATGAGCCTATTAGGGTCGCAAAAAAGATTGTGGAGAAATCTAGAGGTTGGATTTGTATGGTATAGCTCATATGATGAGTTGGAAAAGTCTTTAAAATACTCTACGACAAAAGCGTCGATTGTGTCGAGACCACTCAATGCCTTCGTCGAGATAAGAGTTGACTCATCGAATGGCGGTGTTGTGTGAGTTGAGTATATTCAACGATTTGTCGAGTCAAGGAGTTGATTCGTCAAGTATGGCACTTAAGCGTTGAGTGTGTTGACTATACTCGGCGATTCGTTGAGTCAAGGAGTTGATTCGGCGAGTCTGAGTCTCAGCATTGAGTGTGTTTAGTCCACTTAATGCCTTCGTCGAGTAAAGGGTTTACTTAATGAATCTGGAACGTAGGCATTGAGTGCTTTGAGTTCACTCAACACCATTCGATTATTCGTCGAGTATGGGGAAGAAAGCGTTGACAGCGTTGAGTCCATTCAACGCCTTCGTCGAGTCAAGTGTTGATTTGGCTGAAGGTAAGCGTTGAGTTTGTCGTTTATCCTATGGATACTCGATGATTCATCGAGTATATAATGATACTCGACGATTCGTCGAGACAAGCATTGTCTTGCCGAATTTTTGAATTCTAAGTTAGGGTCTGCCAATTGCACTAGAAACTGCTCTATTTATTCATTGGGTATAAATAGAAAGTTTTAGGGTCTCTTCACACTGAGTTTACTATTCATTCTATCTAAGCACACGAGAAGTTACTGTGCGAAAGACCGAAGCCCTACAACCCGACGGAAGCGTTCCGCCAATTCTGTTGCAATCGTCGATCCCGATCCCAGCGAGTGTCGCCGCCACCTCTCCTCTAATAGATCTAACAATCTATGGAGACGATGTGTGTCCTCTCCCGACCTAGCACTTGTGTGACAAGTTGTTGTGGATTCTACCGATCGTGTGGATGTCCTATAGAGGCACGAGCACAATTTTGCGCTCAAGACTCATGTCGCCAGTGCCCGGCTGGAATTTTCTGGAGCATCTTGGTTGAGCATAGACTCAATCCCTCAAAGGTAATTTTCATTACAGCATGCTCTACTTCTTGATTCATGAATTTTACCAGATCTGAACTTTTGAGTTTTCTTGTTCTCTATTTCCAATTCGTGCACACTATTATGCCATATAGTAAAACCCAACACAAGAGTCGAAAAAACGGCTAGGCTGGAGGCAGCATGAGTGGCATGATCAGGGCCAGAGGAGAGGTTTCCATAAAGTGGACAACCGTCAAGGTGAGCAAGGCCAGTTCAACCGTCCGGGATGGAGGCAAGGCCAGAGACCCCCTCTACCCGATCAAAACCAGGCTATGGAGATAGCTCTAGGGAGGAGGAGGAGAGGACTCCAGAGGAGGAAACCGGGAGGTAGGGCGGAGTTGCTCTACTGTGACTTCCCCCATGAGGAAGGGCATGCGACGGCTACCTGCCCAGAGTTCTTGGAACTAAGCGGAGCTAGGGAGCAAACCCAGCAACAGTAGCATCACCGCCAGGAGGTGTGGATAGAGGAAGTCCTGCCCGGAGTAGAGAAGGACATGTGCGAAGACCAAGCTGATATAGGAGGCCAAGGAGGGATTAGAGTGATCCATGGGGGGGGGGGGAGTCGAGGCTGCCCGCAACGCGAGTCTCTATACCATATATCATCGGAGCATCGCCTCCACATCCCTAACTCCAACCCCGGATGAGAAGATTTCCTTTTCTCGGAAAGACATGCGGATCATGAGGACCCATTCTGCGATGCACTAGTAGTTCAAGCCGCCATCAAAAATTTTACCATTGCCCGGATCCTCATCGTTAATGGGAGCTCTATCAAAGTCATTTTCAAGAAGGTGTTTTACGCAATGAAGGTGGAGGCCAGGAGGGTGTTGGCCTCGGACGGGCCTTTGTTCGGAATCTACGGAGAAAGGATAGAGGTGGAAGGAGGAGTAGGGCTCCTTGTTATCTTGGGAGGGCAGTCCATGAACTGCAGGTTCGTCATCATGGATGTTCCTTGCAGCTACAATGCAATATTCAGACAGCCCCTCATTAGCACCTTTTGCTGCGTTCCCTCCTATTTCTACCAATGTCTTAAGTTCAACATCGAGGGCATCCAGGTTCGGGTCTGCGGAGATTGCAAGGTGGCAAGGGAGTGCTACGTGATTGCGGTCAACAACATCTCTTAGCAGGGAGGAGCTGAGGAGAAGGAGAGAAGGATGGAGGAGTTGTCTGGGCAGGAGGCCACTCGATAAGCTGAGGATATGGATGTGGGAGAAGAGGTTCACGCCCGTATGGAGGACGCTTAGGAAGTTCAGGAGTAGCAGGCTGAGTTGATGGCCATAGAGGAAGCTGAGGAGGAAGTTCTTGTGCCAGGTGAGGGGGCTGTGGGCGAGTGGGAAGAGCAGTCCTGGCTGGAGGTAGCGGAGGAGGTGGTGGAGATGGAGGTTCTCACCCACGGAGGAATGGTTGAGAAAGTACGGATCAATGGGGGGATGAGCCCGAAAGACCAGGGGAGAATATTGTAGTGCATCCAGAAGAACTTGGACATCTTTGCATGGAGCGCGGAGGACATGCCATGGATCGATGCGGATGTTTCTTGCCACCGCCTCAATATTAATCCTGAGGCCCACCCCATCCGGTAGAAGAAGAGATCCACTGTTGACATGCTGGCCGAGCCCATCCGAGAAGAGGTGGGAAAGGTCCTCAAGGCCGAATTTGTGTCAGAGATCCAGTATCCAGGATGGCTCTCCAATATGGTGATGGTCAAAAAGGGTGATTGCCCTGGAGGATGTGTATTGATTTTTCTCTTTTTAATAAAGCATGTCCCAAGGATTGTTACCCCTTGCCTCAGATCGTTGAGCTAGTCGCTACAGCCGTCGGTTTCTCTCTAATGAGATTTTTAGATGAATTTTAAGGTTATCACCAGATCAGGTTACACCCGCGCGACATAAAAGATGTTTCCTTCATCACAGGAGACGAGTACTACTATTAGAAAATGATGCCCTTCGGGCTGAAAAATTCAGGGGCAACATATCAGAGGATGATTGACTGAGTCTTCCGAGAGCAGAAGGGAAGGAACTTGGAGGTATACGTTGATGACCTCATGATCAAGAGTCGATACGTGGACTCCCACCTCCGAGATCTGGAGGAGACCTTCATCACCCTGCAGAAGTATAAGATGAGTCTTAACCCCCTCAAGTGTGTTTTCAGGGCAAGCAGGGGGGAAGTTCCTGGGTCACCTCCTTACTCCAACAGGGGTGGAACCCAACCCTGACAAGGTGAAGGCAATCATGGAGTTGGGGCCACCACAGAATTCCTTGGAACTCCAGTGCCTGACAGGGAAGCTGTTCGAGATGAGCAGGTTTCTCTCCCGGGAAGGAGAGAAGTGCTCATCTTTCTTCAAATAGCTGAGAGGGGGCGGAAGATCGAATGGTCTGAGGAATGCAAGAAGGCTTTCCAAGACTTGAAGAGACAACTAACTAAGGCTCCTCTACTCTAGGGATTGAAGGAGGGGGAAGATCTATCCCTATATCTTTGGGTCGGGGCCGAGTACGTGATCTCCATCTTGGTCCGGGTGGAAGGAAAAACATAGTTGTCGATATACTATATGAGGAGGGTCCTAAGGAAGGCAAATCTTCATTATCTAATTCTAGAGAAGTTAACTTTCACCCTAGTCATCTCGGCTCGGAGACTCCAGCCATACTTCCAAGCGCATTCAATCCGAGTAGTGACTGACCATCCCCTTCGCAAAATCTTTGATGGGGTGGAGCACCCTAGATGGCTTGCAAAGTGGTCAGTAGAGCTAAGCGAGTTAGATATATCTTCTGTTCCTCGCCTCTCGATTAAGGCCCAGACAATGACCTAATTTATAGCTGAATAAGTGGTCGAGGTGGTGGAGATGGAGCTCACTCGCTTAGTTCCCTGGAGGGTAATGGTGGATGGCGCTTCGGGAAGACACTCCTTGATAGTTGGAGTGAACTTAGAAAGTCCTCAAGGTATGACGATAGAGCAGACAGTGGTCATCCATTTTCCCATTACAAAAAACCAATCAAAGTATAAGGCGGTGATTGCTGGCCCGTATTTTACAAAGGAGCTGGGGGTGCATGATATGGAAGTGCTAATGGACTCCATAGTGGTATCATCCCAAATAAATGGCGAGTTCGAATCAAGGGAGCATACTCTCCAATTGTACCTGGCGAAGGTGAAGGGTATCATTGACATGTTCCAAACATTTTCCATCTGACATGTGCCGCGGGAAGGAAATGTTCAAGTAGATCAGCTAGCCAAGTTTGTACCCCATACATGGGGAACCCTCACTGACCTATTTTGCCTGTCTATTAAAGAGGGGGAGCTTATGGTAGTGGGTCAACGTCCCTCTTGGTGGATCCCTTCAGAACTTTCGTATCCACAGGGGAGTTCCCGGGAGGCTTGGACAAAAAACGCTTCAAGTATAAGTCAGCACACTATCTGATGCACAAAGGTAAGCTATATAGAAAGACCCTCTTGGGACGGCAGAGAGGTTATTGCTGGTGATGATCGACTACTTCTCCAAGTGGTTGGAAGTTATGGCGCAGGCTAAGGTGACCTTCCAGGTGATTCGAAACTTTGTGTTGGGGGAAATCATTTGCTATTATAGGTTGCCTTAGGCCATTATCATGGACAATGGGCCATAGTTCTCTAGCACAGTGTTCATCAGTTTCTGTGGTCAGCTCGAGATTGATCTTCGGTTCGCATCGGTCCACCACCCCAGGAGTAATAGGCAGGTTGAGGCAGCGAACAAGATAATTGTAAACTAGTTGAAAAAGAAGGTGGAAAATCTGAAGGGGAGCTGGGTCAAGAAACTCCCTTCAGTACTTTAGTCCCCAAGAACCACTCCCAACAAGGCCACGGGGGAGACCCCCTTCAAGCTCTCCAATGGCTGCGGAGTTATACTCCCGATAGAATTCGAGTTCCGGACACCACGAAAAGTGGAGGCAGAGGAAGTTAGAGAAGAGTGGAGGGCTGAGAACGAAGACGAGTTGTGGCTCTCCCTAGATATGGTTGAGGAGCTACATGACTTATCAGCCATCTAGCTGGAAGAGATCAAGCGACGGATGGCAAAGTAATTTGACAAGAATGTCCGGATCAAGCAGTTCGCAAAGGGAGATTTGTTCTTGAAGAAGTTCAATGCTTTCGGGAAGTCGGCAGCCATCGGCAAATTGAATCCTAATTGGGAGGGTCCTTATGTTGTCAAAGAGACCTTGAAGTCGGGGGGATATTACCTCCAAGATGTGGAGGGGGAGACCCTCAGTCATGCCTAGAGCGGTAATGACTTGATGCACTTCTACCCATAAAAGTAATAAATAAATCGCTTTTCATATTCTTGGCTGTTATTGGTGGTTCATTTGCTCAACATTTAGAAGATGGGATGTGGCTGGCCAAAGAGATATGTTTGGTTGATGATAAACAACCATTTTCAGGCTCCCACTACCTGATTGGGCCGGTGGTAGCGCCCGGTGGCTGGCCAAAGAGATATGTCCGGATGATGCTCAACACTCGCCGTCAGGCTCCCATTAGCTGATTGGGTCAGTGGTAGCGCAAGGTGGGTGGCCAAAGAGATATGTCTGGTTGATGCTCAACACCTGCCGTTATGATCCCACTAGCTAATTGGGCGGGTGGTAGCGCCCGTTGGCTGTCCAAAGAGATATGTCTGGTTGATGCTCAACACCCGCCATCAGGCTCCCACTAGATGATTGGGCCGGTGGTAGCGCCCAGTGGCTGGCCAAAGAGATATGTCCGGTTAATGCTCAACACCTGCCATCAGACTCCTACTAGCTGATTGGGTCGGTGGTAACACCCGGTGGCTGGACAAAAATAAATGTCTGGTTGATGCTCAACATCCGTCGTCAAGCTTCCACTAGCAGATTGGGCGAATGGTAGCATCCGGTGGTTGGCCGAAAGAAAAAACTTGATTGATGCTCACCTCCCGCTGTCAGGCTCTCACCTAGCTGACAGGGTTGTTGGGCCCTCGGTGGGCATTATACAAATATTAGAAGCTAGGCCTGGAGTTTCTCTCGATGTCAAGCTATCACTTAGCAGACAAGTCTAGAATGTCCTCGTTGGAATGTTGGAATGACTAAAGAATCCTAAAAAGATCTCTCCGTCAGGGATCTCGCCAATCAATAGGGGCATTCAAGGGTAAGCCTGGGTCAAAGTGTAGGGGGCAGGACAAAGTCTATAATCGAATGCGAATGATCCAAAGAAGATCTCGCCAGGTCCGCGCTATAAGTGCGCGTGAGCTAATATGGCGATAACGGCGCAAGGCCTTATTCTAAGCGGTGAGTTTGAGAAGTCGAACACTCAAAGTGTGTGTGAACCAATGGGGCGAGAACAACACACGACCTAGCTCAATATATCAAGTTTGCGAAATCAATAGTCTATAGGTTGACATTGCGAAAGGTAGATCTATGGTCTTGCGAGATGTCTCGATCATGGGCTACCTAAGTTGAAGTGCAAGTGGAGTGTGTTTTCATATGACATCATTCAAAGTTAGAACCAAAAAAGGAAGATAGAAAAATTTCACGGCAAAATCTTATTTCATCATTTATTAGTCGGTTATTACATCCCGCAAAAGAAGGGCAAGGCCCAAAAAGAAAAATACATGAGAATTAGAAGACTAGAACATTAAGGCATTGAAGCCGATTGCTCTCTCTCGCCGGAGATGTCGTCAGCACTTCCTTCAAGTTCAGGGATGGGCAGGAAGATATCCGGAACTAAGGTCTCGGGAGTCACCTTCTCGCCCTCGCCTTTTAGAAATCCAGCTCTCTACATTGTTTGGAGAGCGTTTTAATTACCGCGATGGCGTTCTCATGCATCATCAGCTTCAGCTCATGTTGCGAGTACAGCAGAGCTTTCTTCTTCTCGACTTGGGGAGGGGGAATCAGCGAGCCGATCTATTGCTAGTTCTGAGCCTTTAACCTCTGGTTCTCCTCCTCAAGATGGGCAATACGCGCATCATGTCGACCAGCTATCGCGGCATACTGCAAGCCAATTAAATGTTAGATCGAGAAAGATGTTCAACGATTGTACTAGATGGGAGAAAGCTTACAACTCCACTTTCTCGCCAAACGAGCTCGCTCTCGGCAACAAATAGCTTCTATTTCAGATCTGTCACTTCCTTAGACAGTGCAAACTGCGAGGCACTGACATCTGCCATCTGTCACGACAGGCAAATGTCGCGGCGAGCCGTCATTTGAATGAGCTCGATGGCCCGAGATTGATCTGGAGAGCTCTCCTAGGCGAGAGATTGCAAGAGTGCATATTATAATAGGTGGCGCTATCCCACCCGTATAGTCCGAAGGCGAGTGTGTAAGTTTTACCAAAGACTATCTCGCACTCCTGCCAGGATGGGAGGATGGTGGAGACAGAGGTCTTGTTGAACTCTTTGTCCCAGACCAGCAAGGGCAGCTGCTCGCCCTAGACGATGTTCATGTGGCCTCTAGGCATTACTGCCTCTGGCATAGATGAGGTCCCGCCGACCTACCTAATTTTCTTCCCCACGGTCTTGCCCGCAGCCGGAGCACTCGCAGGAGGATCCGAGATGATCTCCTTGCCTTTGACGAGATCTGCGGTTTTTTTCTTCTTGGGAGGTGGTGGAGGAGGAAATGTATCGGGTTTCCTCTTTTGGCTACTGGATTTCGGCATCGACTTCGGTTCGCTTCTGCATGGCGCGACAGCGGCCTCCGCACGTGCCTTCTCGAAGACGAGTGATGTGTTGATCGTGGAAGGCAGGTTGAGGGGAAGATCTCACGCCCCTACACATGTGTCAAAGTTAGCAAAATTCTGTAATCCTTAGGATAAGAGATTGTGAAAGCTACCTTCCCTAATGAGTACAGGGTAAGAGCGAATCGACGTTCCTCCTCAGATAGGGAACATCGAATTCCGTTCCAAAAAGTAATGGGTGGAGCTTGGATTCATGGCCGCCGAGAGATGGAGGACGGTAAGTTGATTCCTCTTGTTGGACTAGTGAGAGGGGGAGGTTGCCGAAATCCCCAGAGACGAAGATGAACTTCCGAATCTAGTGATGATTCTTTTTGGCGAGACCTTTGGCCTTGAGCTTGTTGTTAGAGAAGAACATGATCCCTTCCCTCTTAGCGTGGAAGTTGAAGAGTTTACGGAAGACGGGAAGGCTGAATTCAATCCGATCCTCCCACAAGTAGCAGGCGAATGCTACTAGCAAGGCGATGGAGTTGGGGTAGAGCTGTGCGGGAATAATGCCGAAGTAGCTCAAGGTCTGGCGAATCTCCAACTATATGGGGAGGCGAAATTCCACCTCAAAATGTTCGGCAGGAATGGCAAGTTAATTGGCCGAGAAGTGGTGGATCGGCTCGTCCTTCCCTGGGTGTCGCGCGGTGAAGCCCGATGAGACATAAAGACCAACGAGCGAGTGGTACTCCTCTCTAGTTAGGTTGCAGTTCATGAAACGGTAGTCGGAGAATGTGGCGGCACATTTGATTTGACCTTTGACATCTCCTATCATCACACGAGAAGTGGGAAAAAATGTAGAAGCGCGAGTGCAAGAGAAAGAAAAGCAGAAATAAGGGTTGGAGGCTATTTAAAGAAGTGGTTAATGTGGTAGGTGAGGGGTCTATTTAATGGAAATTTTGGGCGAGAAAGGATCCGGGTTGGGAAAAGTGCAGATAGCCAATTCCCTAGATCCCTCCCAAAATACTGTCGAGATCTAGCACTCCCTCACTCGTCGCCGAGATAAAGCTAAGTACTATAAAGCTTTAAAATAGGGTTGACAGTAAAAACAAAACATATGTGAAAACAGAAAGAATAGAAAGCGAGAACATTTAAGCGAGATAAGAAAAGAAAAGCACAGTTTCATTATCCATTCACATTCGGCGCCAGTAAACCGATAGTTCGTTATTACAAGCATATAAGTAGAGAGCAGGAAGGCGAGTGTCGGTAGGCCCACCTGGGGCCATCACCACCATCCCCGACCTCCCCTTCCTGTCCTAGGTATCGTGCGAGAATATTGTAGTGAGCGAATGAGCTGCAACTCCAATTGGGCGAGGCGCAATTGATCTTCAACTCGCGCGACGTGGATCCCGGGAAAGTCCCTCCTATCGTCGGCTTCTCCCCCCAGCTCAATAATTAGCTTCTTATAGTTGTTCTCCTAGTAGAGTAACCTCTCCTCGGTAGAGTTTTGGTTCTATTGAACCTGGCTGTAGAGCTCTGATGAGTTGTAAATATACCTATATTTTCGTATTTTATTTAAGTCAATTTTGTTTGTTTTTTGTCTTTTTTATCTGTTTTATCCAATAAATTGCTTATTTTTGTAAATATTATTTCTAACTTAGCTTTATTTTTATTGCAGAAAATTTCCAGAAAAATTCCAAAAAAGTCAAAAAAATTGACTGACACGCCCGTGTCAAATGACCGACACGCCCGTGTCACGCCAACCCGACGATCGCCGACCACAGGTGCCAGCTCGACGATCGGCCATCATCAAACCCAGCCCGACACGCCCGACGTCACGCCCGTGTCAATGCTTGACACGCCCGTGTCGAGCCCGACCCGCAAGCTTAGTCAAACCGTCAACGCTGCCGACATCGAACTGCCAGCTCCCAACGTCACGCCCCCCTGTCACGCCCGTGACAATTCGTCACGCCCGTGACCTGGGGCGTGACCGCCACGTTTTCGCCCCGAAGTCAAAGCTCCAGTCAAGTCAACCGGCCAGCTCATGAATAGTAGTGACACGCCCCCCTGTCACGCCCGTGACCTAGGGCGTGACCAACCCGAAAATTTGCCTATAAATAAGAGCTTCCAGGAAACTTATTTTGTCTACTTTTTTGACAACTTTGCTTAGGGGAGGTGCTGCCCAATTGGATTCCATACCTATGTAAGGAGAATTCCCCCCCCCCCTCTCTCTCTCTTAGTTTGTATTAGGGTTTTTACTTTAATAAAATATGAATTTTTCTCTCTTAATTCGTATGAATAATCCATTTGAATGCGCCTACTTAAGCAATTTTTCGTTCATCTTTTTGTATTTCTTTTATATTTTCATCCCTTTTTGCTTTCATAACTTAGTTAGATTTAGGATTTATCGGCATTTCTAGCCGTTGTGCCGCCCATTTAAATTTCATTTTCTGCACTTTTTTAGATTTAGCTTTTCTCCTAATTCCTATATTTTCATTCATAAGGCTTTATAAAAACTCATCTAAAAGTGTTATTTTCATTTTTCTTTAACTTAGGCTCTTTAGGATTGTAAAACTTTTTGTCCTTTTTGTTTTATTTTCACTTTTTATGAGTTTTTATAAAAATATAAGAATGAAAATATAGTCGTTATAATTTTTCGCTCACTTCATTTTAGCTTTTTAATTTCAAAACTTTTAGTCCGGTTAATTTTTATTTAATTTTTTTATGCATTTCTACCGCATTCTAGCGGTAGAAATGCAGTTGTATTAATTTTTCGAGTACTTCCATTTTGCGTTTATTTGCAAAAATTTTCGCTCCGGTTAATTTTTATTTTCACTTTTTATGCATTTCTACCGCATTCTAGCGGCAGAAATGCAGTCGTTTTAATTTTCTGAGCTCTTTGTTTTTCTCATTTTTGCAAGTGTGTGTGCGTGTATGAGTTAGATTTTACTGCTTTATTTCATTTCTGTAGAGTGCGTGTGTGCGTATGCATTTATTTCCGCCTACTCGTTAAGAGTTAAATGGAGCTTTGCTTTCATTTCCCGCCCACTCGTTTGAGTGGGACTTGTCTTTTTACTGCTTTCATTTTCTTCCTACTCACTTGAGTAGGAAAACTTTGTGTGGGTGCGTGTGTTTTCATTTCTATAGAGTGTGTGTGTGTGTGTTTTAATTTCAAGTAGAGTGAGTGCGTGTAGGAGATAATTTTACCGCTTTATTTATCGCTTTCTTAAATTAAGAAGAGTGTGTGCGTGTGTGCATTTATTTCCGCCTACTCATTTGAGTAGGTCTTGCTTTATTTAATTTTCTTTATGGTTTTGAAGTGTGCGTGAGTGCCTGCATCAATTAGCCTTAAATTTATCTAATTTTCCTATTTTTCGTGTTTTCTCTTATAATTGTTCAGTGCTTAATTTAACACTCACGCTTCACCTAAAAACATAAAGCCGTCCCCATACCGATGAGTGGCTAATCTCTTTTAGCCTTCGGCATCGAAGAGCATTGGGACAAATAAAATGATTTGAAATAATTAAAGAACTTTATTTTTATTTTAATTTAAGGACTTAAGGTTTACCCCGGGTTAACGACGCATAGGACCACATAATCGATGTGTGGGCTCTATTCCGTTATCCATACGCGACGTCGAGAGGCTGCACGTATGGACCGATCCCCCTTGGGTAAAGAGAACTGCGTACGCCCCCTCGAAAGAGGAGAAGCGTAGTTCTGCCGGATTGGGTTCCCCACCCAATAGCGGGGTTCTTAGCGTAAAGCGGGCATTAAGAGGAATCCTTCGTCGGTCTAACGATCGGTCGAATAGTCTTAATGTTTAGGTGAGCAATATTCCTAGAGATAAGTGCGCTCATATTTTTGGAACCTCCACGGCCAAGTGCCTTTTATTAAATTAAAAACAAAGTTTAATAATTGTTAAGAATTATTTTAGTCTTAATCCGATTCGATGCCGAGCGTTAACCCGTCATCGAACTAATTTAGCAAAATTCCGCTTTCTTTCTTTCCGCTTTAATTAAACTAAAAAAATCCCACCTTACTGTTAGTAAGATAATAGTGTTCCTGGAAGAGTAGATATAATCAACGCGTCCCCGAGAATAATACGACCTCGGTATTTTCCCGAATACCGAGTACTACTTGCGATAGGTGCGCTTGCCTCCTTTCGTTAGAAAACTCGATCTTCTAACCGGCCCGCGGAATCTGACCATTTCGAACCAACCACAGTAGGTCTCTGTTGGCCATCAAGTTTTTGGCGCCGTTGCCGGGGATGTCTCGGTTGTTATATTGAATCCGGGACTCTATTAATTTTACTTTATTTTCAAATAAAAAAAAATTTTTATACAAAAAAAAAAATCCTTCCCCCTTTCGTTTTTTTTAGGGTGCATGACCCGTGGACAACCTTCGAGTTTTGAAAATCTTGAATTCGACCCCGAGATAGACCGCTCTCTTGCGCGTATCCGATCTCTTCGTCGAATTCCCTTTTTAGACCCCGTAGAATCTATCAGAGAACCCTCTTCTTCTTCTATGGCCGACCCGAATAATGCCCAACCGGCCGAGCGTACTATGTCTTATTACGCTTGGCCCAACTTGGATGATACGGGGTCGAGTATTGTTCGGCCCGCTGTGGCCAACAATAATTTTGAAATTAAGTCAAGTGTGATTCAAATGATCCAAAATGCCGTGCAGTTCGACGGACAGCCGGATGAGGACCCCAATAATCACTTGTCTAATTTTCTTGAAATTTGTGATACTTTTAAGATTAATGGCTTCACTGATGACGCCATTCGTTTGCGCCTTTTTCCGTTATCTCTTAAGTCCAAGGCTAAGGCGTGGTTACTCTCCCTCCCGCGGGGATCCATCACGTCCTTGGCGGAATTGGCCGAGAAATTCCTTACCAAGTATTTTCCGCCCGCGAAAACTGCAAGACTGCGGGCGGACATATCTTCGTTCGTCCAAAACGACTCCGAGTCTCTTTACGAGACTTGGGAACGCTTTAAGGAATTCCTCCGCCGGTGCCCGCACCACGCTCTGCCAACGTGGTTGCAGGTACAAATTTTTTATAATAGACTGAATAGTCAGACGCGTCAAATGATTGACGCGGCTGCCGGGGGCACCCTGAACAATAAGACCCCCGAGGCCGCCCAGGCCCTTTTCGAGGAAATGGCGGTGAACGCCTACCAGTGGAATGTCCCGCGGGCACGCCCTAAGCAGGCAGGCATTTTTGAAGTGGATGCCACTACTCAGCTAGCCCTCCAAGTGGAAAGGCTAACTAAGCAGGTGGCGGAGATGTCTGTTTCCTCCTCCACTCCGCCTTGTTTTCTCCCCCCCTCCAACGTCTGCGTAGTCGACGAATTCGTGGACTACATGGGAAATCCGGTGCGTCCCTCATTTCAAAACAACCCTTATAGTAGCCACTATAATCCGGGTTGGAGGAACCATCCAAATTTCTCCTGGAGCAACCCGAACAACGCGCAGCGTCCCCCTCCCCCTCCTTTTGCGCCAACGTTTCCTCCTCCCCCTCCTATGAAGCCATCCCCGGTGGAGGAAAATTTTAATCGTTATGTCGCGTCCAACGAGTCTAATATCCGGAACATCACCGGATCGCTAAAAAATTTAGAACTCCAGGTTGGACAGCTGGCGCGACTCATGTCAGAACGCGCCATGGGGGCACTACCTGGGAACACGGAGCCCAATCCAAGGGAAACCGCCAACGCTATAACCCTCCGTAGCGGTAAGGAGGTGGTCGATCCAAAACGGATCGATCCTCAGGTACATTTTTCACCTCCGACCCCTCTTCCCTCTTCTTCGATTACGCAACCCTTACCGATTTTTAACGATAAAACTATTTTAAATAAGGCGTTGCCCTACCCGCATAAGTTAGATAATGAGCGAGTAAACGCGCAATATGAAAAATTTATTTTATTACTTAAACAAATTCATATTAATGTTCCTTTTTGCGAGGCTATCTCGCAAATGTCTAAATATGCGAAATTTTTAAAAGAACTACTTTCTAATAAACGCAAACTCGAGGATATTTCGCATATATCTCTCAACGCTGTCTGCTCGGCGGCTCTTACTAGTAAATTGCCCTTAAAACAAAACGACCTGGGAAGGTTCTCCATCCCGTGCCTTTTTGGCGATGTATTAGTAAAATACGCCTTGGCAGACTTAGGCGCGAGCATTAATTTGATGTCGTTCTCGCTCTTCCTGCGTTTAGGTTTGGGTACTCCTGCTCCTACCAATATGCGCATCCAACTAGCGGATCACTCGGTTAGGTTCCCCATCGGGGTTGTTGAGGATGTCCTTGTCCGAGTAGACAAGTTCACCTTCCCGGTGGACTTCGTCATCTTGGACATCGAGGAAGACGCCAACGTACCAATAATACTTGGTCGCCCTTTCCTCGCGACCTCACGTGCGTTAATTGATGTAAGTAATGGTCAGCTTCTCCTTCGGGTAGGAGACGACCAAGTTACTTTTTCTATTAACTCCTCTATGGAAGACTCGTCGCCGAGCGACGATTTCTGCTATTCTTTAGATTCTTTTTATGGAGATAGTTCTTTTCCGGTTTTCGAGTCCGAATTTTTAAACGAAAATATTTTTTCACTCGAAAATTTTTATTGCGATGAGGACCAGTCTACGAATGTGCCTTTTGAACCAATTGGTTCAAAAGACATTAGCACTAAAACCTCACTCGAAGAACCGCCCATCCTAGAACTCAAACCATTACCCGAATCCCTAAAATACGCCTTTTTGGGGAAAAATGATACACTCCCGGTAATCATTTCTTCGTATTTAAGAGATTCGGAGACCTCCGATTTATTGGAGGTTTTGCTTAAACATCGTCACGCAATTGCGTGGCAAATTTCTGACCTAAAGGGGATTAAACCTTCATTCTGCACTCACAAAATTTTCTTAAACGATAATTGCCGCAAAACCATTCAGCCGCAGCGGCGTCTTAACCCAAACATGAAAGACGTCGTGAAAGCTGAGATAATTAAATTATTAGATGCGGGGATTATTTATCCCATTTCTGATAGTGCATGGGTTAGTCCCATTCATGTCGTGCACAAGATGGGCGGTCTAACCGTAGTGGCGAATGAGCACAACGAGCTCGTCCCAACTCGTACTGTTACGGGTTGGCGTGTGGTCATCGATTATCGCAAACTTAATGATGCCACCCGCAAAGACCATTTTCCACTACCGTTCCTTGACCAAATTATTGAGCGTCTTTCCGGTCATCCTTTTTATTGTTTTCTCGACGGTTTATCGGGGTTTTTCCAAATCCCCATTTCCCCCGAAGACCAAGAGAAAACAACTTTTACTTGCCCCTTTGGCACCTTCGCCTATCGAAGAATGCCATTTGGCCTCTGCAATGCGCCGGCTACATTCCAAAGATGTATGCTAGCAATTTTTGGTGAGCTAGTAGAAGATATTATGGAAATATTTATGGATGACTTTTCTGTATTCGGATGCTCATTCCCGGATTGTCTTCGTAATCTCGATCGTGTCCTCCAGCGATGCGAGGACACGAATCTTGTTTTAAATTGGGAAAAGTGTAACTTTATGGTTCGAGGAGGTTTGGCCCTCGGCCATAAGATTTCGATTAAGGGGATAGAGGTCGATAAGGCCAAAGTTGAAATCATAGAAAAACTTCCTCAGCCGACCAACATAAAATCCATTAGGAGTTTCTTAGGCCACACGGGCTTTTATAGGCGTTTCATTCAAGATTTTTCAAAAATAACAAAGCCGCTTACTCACCTCTTGGAAAAGTAATCACCTTTTGTCTTTAGTAGCGATTGCGAGTCTGCTTTTAATTTTATAAAACAAAAACTTATCAATTCTCCGATTCTAGTGGCCCCAAATTGGTCCCTTCCGTTCGAAATCATGTGTGACGCTAGTGATATTGCCTTAGGCGCCGTTCTTGGCCAACGCGTAGAAAAACATTTTCATCCTATTTATTACGCTAGCAAGACGCTCACTTCCGCACAAGTGAATTACACGACGACGGAAAAGGAACTCTTAGCCGTCGTTTTCGCTTTCGATAAGTTTCGCTCGTATCTTACGCTATCTAAAGTTATCGTTTTTACCGATCACTCCGCCCTTAAGTATTTACTAGCCAAAACCGACGCGAAGCCCCGCCTTCTTCGATGGATTCTCCTCCTACAAGAGTTTGACTTGGAGATCCGGGATAAGAAGGGCGCGGAGAATCTAACGGCAGACCACCTCTCCCGTTTAGAAAATCCGGGTGCGGAAGCGCTTGTCGAATCTGAAATAAATGACAGATTCCCCGAGGAATGCCTTCTCGCCATTCATTCGTCTTCGTCATCTTCGCCTTGGTTCGCAGATTTTACGAACTACTTAGTCGCGCGGGTACTTCCAAAAGATTTTTCGAGTCATCAAAAGAAGAAATTCTTTTCCGACTTGAAAAATTTCTTTTGGGATGACCCCTTTCTTTTCCGTATCTGCGCGGACCAAGCGGTTCGAAGATGCGTCGCGGGAGTGGAGTGCACACAAATATTGAGGCACTGCCACGAGGGTCCAGCCGGGGGGCACTATCAAGCCAACCGGACCGCTAGGAAGGCGCTAGAGGCGGGCTACTTTTGGCCCACTCTCTTCAAAGACGCGCACAATTTTGTGCGCGCATGCGATAGTTGTCAGCGGTCGGGTAACATCTCACGTCGTGACGAGATGCCCCAAAATATGTTTTTAGAATGCGAAGTTTTCGATTTATGGGGCATAGATTTTGTTGGCCCCCTACCTCCTTCTTATAAAAATATGTACATTTTAGTCGCGGTCGACTACGTATCACGGTGGGCGGAAGCGCAGGCTCTCCCCACCAACGATGCGCGAGTCGTCGTTACATTTCTAAAAAAATTATTTTCTCGCTTCGGCACGCCTCGCGCTATTGTTAGTGATAGGGGAATGCATTTCTGTAACACTCTAATGGCTAAGACGTTAGCTAAATACGGAGTCACGCACAAGCTTGCCACCCCCTACCACCCGCAAACAAGTGGCCAAGTTGAGGTAGTAAATCGAGAAATAAAACGCATATTAGAAAAAACCGTTTCACTTAATAGGAAGGACTGGTCCGCTAAGCTTGACGACGCGTTATGGGCGTATCGTACGGCGTACAAAACCGCTACTGGTTGTACCCCGTTTCGATTAGTCTATGGCAAAGCGTGCCATTTACCCGTAGAACTAGAGCACCGCGCACTTTGGGCATTAAAACTCTTAAACCTCGACTCTAACTTAGCCGCTCAGAATAGAAAACTGCAACTAAACGAGCTCGATGAATGGCGTGCGAACGCTTACGAGAGCAATAAGTTCTATAAGGAGCGTTCTAAGTTTTATCACGATCGAAAAATTAAAACCCCCAAAATTTTTTCTCCGGGCGATCTAGTCCTTCTTTATAATTCTCGTCTTAAACTTTTTCCTGGCAAACTCAAATCCCGTTGGTCCGGTCCCTTCTTAGTTGAAGAAGTTTTTCCATATGGGACCGTACTCGTCTACCACCCGGAAAAAGGCACTTTTAAGGTGAACGGTCATCGATTAAAGACTTACATAGCGGGCGACCCTGTGATCGAGTATAGCGAAACCATATCCCTCCTCGACTTATAAACCCGCCACTAAAGTCAAGCTACGCGACTATAAACAAAGCGCTCCTGGGAGGCACCCCACGTCTATCTTTTTTTTACGTCTTTATTTACTATGTTTTCTATTTTTCTAATAAATGCAGGGTTTCTAATGGGCTTCCCCGCGCGCGGATCAGGGACGTCTTCTGCCCCCTCTCTTTTCTTTTTTGTACATATACCTGCTGTCTTGTTCCTCATGCTTAGCATACAACATTGGGGACAATGTTGGATCTAAGTATGGGGGTGTTTTCATATTTTCGTACTTTATTTTTCACTTACAAAAAAAAAAATATCCGAAAAAATGTTAATTAAAAATTTTTGAAGTTTCATTTTTGAAACTTTGTCTTTTTTTTAACTCGGTCCGCGAGATCCGGCTCATCGAGCCATCCACATAACGAGTCATCTCGCGGCTACCTAGTTTATATTCTTGTAAATATTTTTGTAAATAATTTTTGTAAATACTTTTTTGTAAATATTCTTTCTCTTTCCTCGCTCCCTTTTTCGCTCTCATCCTTGTAAATATTTTTTTTTCTTTTCTTTTTCCCAAATTTTTGTAAATAGAATAAAAATTTCATTAAAAATACAAAAAAATTCACAAAACTTAAAATCCAAAAAAAAAAAATTTCGCATTTTTTCTTTCTTTTTAGCATGTATATATTAAAGATATAACTACAAAACTACAAAAAAAGAGCATAACTTCAAAAAACAACAAAAAATTTTTTTTTTATAAGTTTTGAAACAAATAAATCAAACATTTCATTCTTAAGTTTCTTGTTATCCAAAACATTCGTTTTGAGTTTATTTATATGCGAATTTGATCAATTCTTTGTTCACTATTCGTTTGTTAATTATAGAATGAAAAATCTAAATAGCCGGGGTTAAGTTTTAAAGAATTTATTATACTTTGTTAAAAATAGGGGACTCGCTTTAGGCACTACTTCTAATTTTTCATAGATAGGAGCATGTGTACCATGTTAGAAAATAACGACTATAGAATTCAATTATGCTTGCTTTTAGCTTTCTGAAAAATTGGAACGTACAATTTATAAAGGTTGCTCTCAATTATTTTTCAATTAAAAATCTAGTTCTCTTTTCTCCCCTTACCTATCCTATCATAACCTACTTGGTATGATAAAAATTTATTTCCCCAAAAAGAAAAAGATCTTATGTCAATGGGAATAAGATTTCATTCCGTAAACATAGGCACCCAATAATTTAAAAGATTATACGTTACGGAGTAAGAGGATAAAATTCATTACTCCAACACATATACATTGGGTTATTTTTATGAAGAAAGAAAAAATTTTATGTTAAGGAAAATAAGATTTCGTTTTCCTTTAACATCCAAATCAAAAAAAACGGAGGTTCGAGAAAAAAATAACCTCGCCTCAAAATCCAAGCATCTTCATAAACCAACATCAACCCCCCTTAGCCATTTTCATGATTCTAGAATTAATTCAAAAATCTTTTTGAGAGCATAATTCGTAAATTGCATTATTTCCGATAACACTCCTATAAGCTAAAGTTTGTATAAATCCAACCTATTCTCTGTTAATCTAACCAATACAATTATTGCTTTCTATTTGATTACATCAAGAAGTCTTTTGGCCAAAACTTTTGCCCTGTTTAAATCATCTAAATAATTTTAGGACTTAACTCTTACATCCCGTATATTTTTATTTGATCTCTCTTATAATTAATTTAGCGGTAGCAGAACTTAGTTTTTTTTATTATTCCTTATAAGTTCACCTCAAACTTTTGCTCTGGAATAGCAAAAGCTTAAGTATGGGGGTGTTTGATGAGTTGTAAATATACCTATATTTTCGTATTTTATTTAAGTCAATTTTGTTTGTTTTTTGTCTTTTTTATCTGTTTTATCCAATAAATTGCTTATTTTTGTTAATATTATTTCTAACTTAGCTTTATTTTTATTGTAGAAAATTTCCAGAAAAATTCCAAAAAAGTCAAAAAAATTGACTGACACGCCCGTGTCAAATGACCGACACGCCCGTGTCACGCCAGCCCGACGATCGCCGACCACAGGTGCCAGCTCGATGATCGGCCATCATCAAACCCAGCCCGACACGCCCGACGTCACGCCCGTGTCAATGCTTGACACGCCC
Source organism: Platanthera zijinensis (assembly GCA_039513925.1). NCBI lineage: Eukaryota > Viridiplantae > Streptophyta > Magnoliopsida > Asparagales > Orchidaceae > Platanthera > Platanthera zijinensis. Next base: position 155,779,541 of record CM077093.1, read on the forward strand.
GTGTCGAGCCCGACCCGCAAGCTTAGTAAAACCGTCAACGCTGCCGACATCGAACTGCCAGCTCCCAACGTCACGCCCCCCTGTCACGCCCGTGACAATTCGTCACGCCCGTGACCTGGGGCGTGACCGCCACGTTTTTGCCCCGAAGTCAAAGCTTCAGTCAAGTCAACAGGCCAGCTCATGAATAGTAGTGACACGCCCCCCTGTCACGCCCGTGACCTAGGGCGTGACCAACCCGAAAATTTGCCTATAAATAAGAGCTTCCAGGAAACTTATTTTGTCCACTTTTTTGACCACTTTGCTTAGGGGAGGTGCTGCCCAATTGGATTCCATACCTATGTAAGGAGAATTTCCCCCCCCCCTCTCTCTCTCTTAGTTTGTATTAGGGTTTTTACTTTAATAAAATATGAATTTTTCTCTCTTGATTCGTATGAATAATCCATTTGAATGCGCCTACTTAAGCAATTTTTCGTTCATCTTTTTGTATTTCTTTTATGTTTTCATCCCTTTTTGCTTTCATAACTTAGTTAGATTTAGGATTTATCGGCATTTCTAGCCGTTGTGCCGCCCATTTAAATTTCATTTTCTGCACTTTTTTAGATTTAGCTTTTCTCCTAATTCCTATATTTTCATTCATAAGGCTTTATAAAAACTCATCTAAAAGTGTTATTTTCATTTTTCTTTAACTTAGGCTCTTTAGGATTGTAAAACCTTTTGTCCTTTTTGTTTTATTTTCACTTTTTATGAGTTTTTATAAAAATATAAGAATGAAAATATAGTCGTTATAATTTTTCTCTCACTTCATTATAGCTTTTTAATTTCAAAACTTTTAGTCCGGTTAATTTTTATTTCATCTTTTTATGCATTTCTACCGCATTCTAGCGGTAGAAATGCAGTTGTATTAATTTTTCGAGTACTTCCATTTTGCGTTTATTTGCAAAAATTTTCGCTCCGGTTAATTTTTATTTTCACTTTTTATGCATTTCTACCGCATTCTAGCGGTAGAAATGCAGTCGTTTTAATTTTCTGAGCTCTTTGTTTTTCTCATTTTTGCAAGTGTGTGTGCGTGTATGAGTTAGGTTTTACTACTTTATTTCATTTCTGTAGAGTGCGTGTGTGCGTATGCATTTATTTCCGCCTACTCGTTAAGAGTTAAATGGCGCTTTGCTTTCATTTCCCGCCCACTCGTTTGAGTGGGACTTATCTTTTTACTGCTTTCATTTTCTTTCTACTCACTTGAGTAGGAAAACTTTGTGTGGGTGCGTGTGTTTTCATTTCTGTAGAGTGTGTGTGTGTGTTTTAATTTCAAGTAGAGTGCGTGCGTGTAGGAGATAATTTTACCGCTTTATTTATCGCTTTCTTAAATTAAGAAGAGTGTGTGCGTGTGTGCATTTATTTCCGCCTACTCATTTGAGTAGGTCTTGCTTTATTTAATTTTCTTTATGGTTTTGAAGTGTGCGTGAGTGCCTGCATCAATTAGCCTTAAATTTATCTAATTGTCCTATTTTTCGTGTTTTCTCTTATAATTGTTCAGTGCTTAATTTAACACTCACGCTTCACCTAAAAACATAAAGCCGTCCCCATACCGATGAGTGGCTAATCTCTTTTAGCCTTCGGCATCGAAGAGCATTGGGACAAATAAAATGATTTGAAATAATTAAAGAACTTTATTTTTATTTTAATTTAAGGACTTAAGGTTTACCCCGGGTTAACGACGCATAGGACCACATAATCGATGTGTGGGCTCTATTCCGTTATCCATACGCGACGCCGAGAGGCTGCACGTATGGACCGATCCCCCTTGGGTAAAGAGAACTGCATACGCCCCCTCGAAAGAGGAGAAGCGTAGTTCTGCCGGATTGGGTTCCCCACCCAATAGCGGGGTTCTTAGCGTAAAGCGGGCATTAAGAGGAATCCTTCGTCGGTCTAACGATCGGTCGAATAGTCTTAATGTTTAGGTGAGCAATATTCCTAGAGATAAGTGCGCTCATATTTTTGGAACCTCCACGGCCAAGTTCCTTTTATTAAATTAAAAACAAAGTTTAAAAATTGTTAAGAATTATTTTAGTCTTAATCCGATTCGATGCCGAGCGTTAACCCGTCATCGAACTAATTTAGCAAAATTCCGCTTTCTTTCTTTCCGCTTTAATTAAACTAAAAAAATCCCACCTTACTGTTAGAAAGATAATAGTGTTCCTGGAAGAGAAGATATAATCAACGCGTCCCCGAGAATAATACGACCTCGGTATTTTCCCGAATACCGAGTACTACTTGCGATAGGTGCGCTTGCCTCCTTTCGTTAGAAAACTCGATCTTCTAACCGGCCCGCGGAATCTGACCATTTCGAACCAACCACAGTAGGTCTCTGTTCCGCGGCCATCAAGCTCGCGCAGCATCAGGTCGTGCTTTGGTAAAACCCTTGCCTTCGGCCGCTTCAGCGCCTCGGCATCCTTTGGATCGCCCAGAAAGGTGGCGATTGAGTTAGGCAAAGGGGGAGGCGAGAAATCCTCCTCATCGATGTCTACATCAGTCGACAATATCTCTTGGTAACCTACAGTAGGAAATGTTAAGCCAGGAATGACCTTCCTTCTTTTAGAAATCGAGTGTGATTGGCTACCAGGCTCGGTATCTGCCTCCTTGCACGAGTGCCGCCGGGAAGTGTTGGGCCGCCCCTTGAAGGGTGTGTCAAAGATGACATGTGCCATCCCGAGCCCTGGGCAGTGAGGTGTCTATCTGACAGCAGGGTTGTCGCAAGGTGGAAGGTTGGGTACGTCATTTGCTGGAGGTAGTAGGCCAAAGGCAGGATCTTGGGGCGTAAGGTGAGCAAGGGATTTGGGAGTTATAGCACCCAGTAATGTTGTATTAAAGGCAGAAGCTGCAAAGTACAAGGATAAGATAACTGATAATAGGTGAATTGGTAAAAGGGGACTTACCATTGTTGTGTGAGATATCATCTGGTTTATATGGAGAGGTGATCTCGGGGGCCATCTTGTCGTCGTAGGACTCAAGCGAGTGTGGTTCAGCACTCGCCTCCCCAACTACCTTCTCCTTTGATGAGATCTGCAAGTGAACGCGTCGGCATCTTCTTTTATCCTAGTAAGGAATATAAAGGGAGTGAGGATACCTGAGGGATCCCGGGCTGGGAGGGAGTCCGCGAGATGGACTTTTCCCTAGTCAGGTTGTCTCTGACCATTTTTACTTCTTTGTTTTGGGGGACAAGCTCAGGGCCTTCCGGGCAAACCAAGGGGCGAATGAGCCCATCAAAGTTTTTGTCTCATCTCGGGCAGCGTTGAGGCGATCTTGGGCTTCCTTCGAGAGCGACATCGAGTTGGAGGCGAGAAAACCTGGAAAAATGGATGCGACAAAATTTATTTTCCCATGATTGGATATTTATAGAGCCGTGGAGGGTCCCACAAAATATTCTTTTCCAGGTTAGCAAGCACGCATAAAATATTTGGGGTTAGATGATTCTTTTTGAGCTTTACGAAAGCTCGCAAAGTGCTAGGATTGTGTACAACCCCGTATTCGCTGAGTGGGCCCCCTCCGACAGGTTCAGGGTATTGTTAGACATTCATGCCCAAGAATACTAGATTGGCCAGTAAGGTAGACTTGCCTGCACTTGCCTAGTGCCCAAAGTGGCATTAACAAGAGTCAAGGGGAATCATGCTCTTAGGTGAATGCGATCTTCATCAGGCACTTGCCCCATTCTCGTGCCTCAGCACATACAGGAGGACATCTCGCCAGGCCGGGCTAATGGTCTCCCATGAGGGCACTCGCCCTTCAGAGAGAGCCTAGGAGGCAAATGCTTGGTTCTCCTAGAATTCGCTCCTTTAGGCAAGTGATGCCTTCATGGATCACTCACCTAGTAGGGCCCAGAAGGAAAATTACCTGGATGCCCTCAGAGATCTGCATTTAGCTCCTCAGAACAGTAAAGAAATGCTGTCGGCAGACCCAGTTGGATTGCGTATAGCCATTTAGAACATTGGAGTTGTGTTGTTGGCAGACTCGGTTCGAAAATCTATAAATAGACTTGAGGGGGTACCTCAAGAGGAAGCTTTCTCATCTTGTGGTCTTCTAGCGCTTTTTGAGGTGCCCTTAGCTCAGCACTAGATAAGGAGGGGAAGTGCTCTAAGATCTTCCGGATGTACGGTGGGACCTCCATGCAGGATCCTTGGGTCAGTTTAGAGTTCTAAGTGAAAGTCTTTATTTTCAAGGTAGCTTATAACCTAAGGGGGGTGAATAGGTTGTCTCACTATTATCATTCTCTTTTTAGTTTTTTCCTTTAGCACTAAGTGTGTTTGCAGTAGTTTTCTTTCAAGAACCTGCAGAAGGAAAACAATATAGAAAAGCACACACAAATTTAAAGTGGTTCCCCAACTTGTGGGTACATCCACTCTCCTCCCACCTTGACAACTTCCTGTTAGTCAAGGCACTTCTCCAAAACTCTGCTCCAAAGAGCTTACACCTCAGATCCATCAGAATCTCTTAGTATCCTCCAAGACATACAACTCAGCCATAAGGTGTAAGACCCCCCCCCCCCCCCCCTCCCAGAACACAAGACACGACACGAGAGGGGTCTTATGCCCAGAACAGCCGCCTTGCGGTAACACTAGCACTCAGGCTAGCCTGTACCACAAGACGCCTATTCTGCTGGCTACCAACCATATCAACAGATAAGTGCCAACCCAACCATACTAATATGAAAGTCAAATCCACACCAAGCATATGTCCATAATATCATAAATAAAGAAGCTACAACAAGCTTCTAATATCAGAGTACGTAAACAGAATTGCCCCGAAGGGCTACAACAAAATCTCTCTCTCACTCACATCGGTAACCGACGGTAGCGACGGTACCGTCCCTTCAGGCCCTGTCACCCTGGCCTGGCTGTCCGTCTGCATAGCCTGCTGCTCCACCTGCGGGGTTTCCTCCTAAAAATGAAGACGTAGCAACCGTTAGTCAAAAAGACTAAGTGGTTTCACATCCACTCCCCCGGCGACTCCTCGGCACCGGGCGGAGAAAGGAACAGGTACAATATATAAATAACAGTCGTACAACAGGTGAAGTGAGTATACATATTATAAGCAGCAACATCAGCAGTGTATAATAAACAAGCTCTTATTTCAAATCTACGAACTACAGCAGCAAGAGAGTATATAACTAGAACAGTAAGTAACTCAACTTATATGGATGCCCATACAAGCATATAAGTTGAGGGTCGTTCAGCAGAAAGTAACTCATCGTATAGAAGTGCCCATACAAACTTATACGATGAGGGTCTTGTGTATATAATGAAGTGCGATGCTATGTATGTAATGCAATGACACACCCATGCTCAAGCACATGCAATCGCTATGTCGACACAGACTTATAGTTCCCACTATTCGAGCAGGTAGCTAACCTCTCAGGCATCAACCGTCGTGGCCAAACGGTGACAGTGGAGCGGGCATCTCCACTACTAGGCTGGTCTCCACACTACCTGGCCTAAGTCTCCGTACGCCTCCAAGCTAGGACACAATAGTGGAGCTCACATGCGTACTATGGCTCAGCGGGTTATCTCGGGTAAATAAGTACAAAGATCCTAGCCCCTGACTGGCCTATGGTATGACACGGAAGGAGCCTCGGAAATGAGCACGGGGACCAAGCCCAACCGTTCACCTGGCACAGAAGGAGCCTCGGGACGTGAACACCGAGGACCAAGCCCAACCGCCCAAGGTCTAACTGTCAACTCCCATCGGTGTGACGATTGGCGAGCCCGTAGACCTGCCACACTATCCTTAACCCGGGATTACGACACCGCGTGTCGACTCACACCACATGCAATACCACAATTCCGTGGCATGGAAGGAGTCTCGGAGAAAGCACGAGGACCAAGCCCAACCATCCATCAAATACGGAAGGAGCCTCGGGACGTGAACACCGATGACCAAGCCCAACCGTCCGATTTTATCCAACTTAACCTCATTCCCATTAGTGACGGTCAACACCGCACTTGTTAACTTTCACAATGTTACCCGTAGGGAGACGACCCTCTAAGCATTGGACTATCCATTCCCTTCCATCAATCCATTACACATCCGGGCCATAGTTTTAACCATTTACAAATCCTTCCAAATGAATTCAACATATTATAGATAATGCGCATAATGTTGATCTAACAAATATAACAAAGCCTTTCATTCACTTAGGCTTGATTCATATCTCGACATAGGAATTCAAGTCCTCAAACATCAACCTTCACATTACCTCGGTGATTAACACAAAAGAATTCATCCAACCTCGAGATGAATTGCAACCTCTATTCCATCGAATCCAAGTTTATATTATAATCATCTAGAATTATGCGTAAACTGGTCAGCAACTTTGACTGAGGATTCCCATGGCTACAGGTATCGCCCAAACACGTGCCACCACTTATTGGAAAGGTAATTTCAAGGGCTACAACCTTTGTGTTTAGTTGAAATCCCAGATCCGCCCCCTTCTTGCTTAAAAATAGCCAAGAAGGTCGCTGCGCGCAGAATACAGATTTTGCACGCATCTTGAAGCGAAGTGAACGGCATCCGTTCATCTTCCTCCTTAAGCGATTTTCCCCAAATCGCAACCAGAAGTTCCTCCACCCTTATTCTCCCTCTTGAGGCCATTTCCTCTTCACGAGACCACCCCTATCATCACTTTGAAGCGAGGGGAGGTTGAAGTCGACTAAGCTTTAGAGCACAAGCTCTAGCATGGCCTTCCTAGAAAGCTTCATCTCACACATCAAGACTCGTTTGAGTCGATGTCTCGCCTAAGAATAACTATAGATCTAGCACCAAGGGAGAGGGGAGGAAACTCACATCATTTCCGGCGTTTCCTCCGTTGCCGGCCATGGATCGCGTTATTCTCCGTGGCGGCATCCTTGGCTTCGTTAGCAGTGTTCTTCCACGGAAACGGCGGAGCTTTTCCTCCAGAATCCGGCTCCGGCGACCCACGATATCTCCTCTTCCGCTCCCGTCGGTTTGCACGGTGACAGCTTGGCAAGAACGATCGGGTGCGATGACTAGGGTTTGGTTTACTCCCTTTTATATTACATATTAGGCTAAATCCCTTCTGCCACGTGTCACTCTCTAATTGGACCGCCCAAATTAGGTTTCATTTGAAGTGACCGGTCCAAGGATCATTCAGCACGAATCCCGAAGTCCGGTTCAGTCCGCCTATACAAGCCGGCGAATCTGCCTGGGCGAAGAAAACGCCCAAGTAAAATTTGGCGGAAATCAGTCGTCATTCTCGCCGATCGGCGAGAATCGTCAGGTCATTCTCGACAATCGGTGAGAACCGTCAGGTCATTCTCGACGAATTCGTCGGGAATCAACAATGATTCCGGACGAATTCGTCGGGAATCAACAATGATTCCCGACGATTTTCCCTTAGCCTTTTTACTGGACATCCTGCGTTGATTGCGTTGAGTATTCTCAGCGATACTCGACGATCGGTGGGTATAACAGGGGATTCTCGACGACTTTTACTTAGTCTACTTGCAGCTCTGTGTCCGGCGGGTATCGACCACCGATACCCATCGAATCGGCGAGAATCAGTCCTCCATTCTCGACGATCGACGAGCATCAACCTCCATTCTCGACGACTTTTACTTAGCCGAGTTCCCTCATCTCGGCTACTAGTTGGGGTAACCTTGAACCCAACCCTACACTTATTCTATGCACCTGACACCTCACGTCGGTGCACCCCGAGCCCGAGTTGAGTCTCTTGACTCAGAACACGTGCGAGGGGCCTAGCGCGAATTGGGACGTTACAAATCCTATAAACAAAATAAAAAGATTTCATCCCCGAAATCAGGCTGAGGTCGTGGGGAGTAAAGCATACAGAAAACAAAATATGTTTTTAAATAAAGTTACCTGAAGCAAACAACTCCGGGTAGCGTCTTTGCATCAAATCCATTGGCTCCCATGTGAATTCCTCCTTCCCATGATTAGACCATAGCACTTTTACCAAGGGGACACTTTTGCGGCGCAAGGTTCTTATCTCATTATCAACGATCCGCACCGGCTCTAGTCGCACAGATCTGTCAGACGCCACAGTACCATCAGTTGTGGGGATGTATTGTTCGGGCCGCAACAGCGCCTTCCGAAGCGACGACACATGGAACACATCGTGGAGATTCTCTAGCTCGGGCGGTAGCTCCAGCCGGTAGGCCAAAGGCCAACCCTTTCTAATATGACATAGGGCCCAACATACCGTGGACTGAGCTTCTTCACTCCTCGCACTCGTGACACTCCATGCATCGGCCGAATTTTTAGAAACACCTTATCACCCGCTTGAAATTCCACCATACGGTGCCTTGCGTTGTAATACTTCGCCTGCCGGCTTTGAGCCTCCAACATGCGATCCCTTATTAGCCTAACCACCGCATCAGTGTCATCTATGTACTCAATTCCCAAAGTCTTCGGGTCTTCATCTTGCACCCAAGACAAGGAGGTCCTACACCTCCTTCCATATAAAGCTTCATGGGGCGCCATGCCAATACTAGCTTGATGGCTATTGTTAAAGGAGAATTCCACCAAGGGCAAGAGTCTTTCCCACGGCTCTCCCCTATCAATCACACACAACTTCAACAGATCTTCCAATGTTCGGATGGTCCGCTCAGACTGTCCGTCTGTCTGGGATGAAATGCGGTACTGAAGGTAAGACGTGAGCCAAAATACGTCTGTACCGCCTTCCAATCCTTGGAGGTGAAACGACCATCACGATCCGAAACTATCGTCTTAGGTACGCCGTGATACCGTACAAATTGTTCCACAAACAGGCGTACCAAGACATCCACGTGAGCCTCCTTCTTCATAGGTATGAACCGGGCAACCTTCGTCAGGCGATCAACGATCACCCATACTGAATCATTCCCTGAGCGGGAGCGAGGTAGCCCAAGTACGAAGTCCATGGATATATCCTCGAACTTTCATTCGGGGATTGGCAACGGCTGCAGCAGGCCACCAGGGCTCCTACATTCCGCCTTCACTCTTTGGCAGGCTTCACAATGCGTGACAAAGTACCGGACATCTTTCTTCATCCCTGGCCAACACATCGTCTTTCGTAAGCCGGCGTACATCTTTGAAATTCCTGGGTGCACGGAATATTGAGAGCAATGCGCTTCTCTCATAATATCCTCCCGTATTCTGCCACCTTTGGGAATGTAGAGTAGGCCGCGAAAGTAAACGAGGCCGTCCTTTAGTGTGTATTCGTCGGTAGTCCCGTCTTCAATTAACTTTATTGCCGGGGCCAAAGCCGCATCTAATCCTTGCTCCATTCAGATCCGGTCCCGGATATCACAAACTATACTCATGCTGGACAGGTACTCCGTATATTCCGAAGAAGCCTTAAATATTAAGGTGATGTCCATCTCCTCGATCATCCGCGCTAACTCCATGCTCATCAATCGAGATTCTGGGCTCGAGCCGGGTACTTTCCTACTCAACGCATCGGCTACCGAGTTTGCTTTTCCGGGGTAGTAGTTCAAGGTGAACTCATAGTCGCATAGAAACTCTAACCACCGCCGTTGTCTTAAGTTCAATTCCTTCTGGATATGGACGTACTTTAAATTTTTATGATCCGAGAAGATTTTGCAGTGGACGCCGTATAGATAATGCCTCCATACCTTCAAGGCGAACACCACCGCTCCTAGCTCCAAATCATGCACCGGGTAATTGATTTCATGCTTCTTCAATTGTCTTGAAGCATAAGCAATTACGTGCCCGTGCTGCATCAACACCGCTCCCAACCCCTGATAAGACGCATCCGTATAAACTTGAAATCCTTCCTTCCCAGACGGAAGGACAAGGATGGGGGCGGAGGTAAGTCTATCCTTCAATTCCTGGAATGCCGCTTCACACTGGGGTGTCCACTCAAATAGCACTCCTTTCTTTGTCAAGGAAGTAAGCGGGAGGGAAATCTTGGAGAATCCTTTTACGAACTTGCGGTAGTATCCGACAAGTCCAAGAAAACTCCTCACATCGGCCGCCGACTTCAAAGGTGACCACTCCTTCACAGCGCGCACCTTGGCTGGATCCACAGCTAGTCCTGCCCCACTGATTACATGGCCCAAGAAAGCAACCTCCTTAAGCCAGAATTCACACTTGCTAAACTTGGCGAACATGGCGTGCTCCTTTAGCTTCTCTAGAACTAAGGCCAAATGTCCGGCATGCTCTTCCTCCGTCTTCGAGTAGACTAGGATGTCGTCAATGAACACAATGACGAAGACATCTAAATAGGCCTCAAACACTTTATTCATCAAGCTCATGAAAGACGATGGGGCGTTTGTGAGTCCAAACGGCATCACTGTGAACTCATATAAGCCGTACCTTGAGATGAAAGCCATTTTCTGTATATCATCCTCCTGTATTCTCAATTGGTAATACCCCGAGTGCAAGTCTAACTTGGAGAACCAATGCACTCCCACCAGTTGGTCGAACAACTCATCGATCCGAGGTAACGGGTAGGTGTTCCGTACTGTCAGTCGGTTAAGTTCCCGATAGTCTATACATAAACGCAGGGTTCCATCCTTCTTCTTGATGAATAGAACAGGGGCTCCCCAAGGCGACGAGCTGGGGCGAACAAACCCTGATTCTACCAACTCCTGCAATTGCACTCTAAACTCCGCAAGTTCTTTTGGGGCCATCCGATAAGGGGTCCTGGAGACAGGCTTAGCTCCTGGTACAAGCTTAATTTGAAAATCCACTTCTCTATGCGGGGGTAACCCTAGCAGTTTCTCGGGAAATACCTCAGGGAAATCCCGTGCTACCCGCACATCCTTCACCTCTAACTTCATCTCCTTTAGTTCAAATCGTATCATGTAGACTTCATCCCCTCTCATATGAGCTTTCAAGGTCTGCATTGAGGATAACAAGATTCGTGGTGCGAAATTTATACCTTGGAAGACTACATCAGTATCCCCATGTCTCAAATAGATACGCTTCTCCGCGCAGTCGATTCTCGCATGGTGCCAATCTAGCCACGACATACCCAGGATGAGGTCGAACTCTGGTTTCCTCAAAATTGTGGTAGGGGTATTAAAGGTCTTTCCCCCAATGGCTATCTCTAACTCACACTTTGCGGTTGCCGTCATCTCAGATCCGTCTAGGAGGTGTACTCTTCGAGCAATACCAGTGAAATATTGCACTCCGTGTATATCTTTGATGAAGTCTTCAGACACGAATGAATGTGAGGCACCCGTATCAAATAACGTATGAGCCGGTTTCCCGCCGACCATCACGGTGCCTAAGTGTCATTAATAATACTCAAGCTAGATGTCTAGTATATCTCAAGCAACTAGAGATATTAATGAAAGGAAAATGACCAATTCGAATCGTACCTGCAATAATCTCTTGAGGGTTCCGCTCTTGAGTCATGTCCAGGGCATACATCTGATCTCGAGCGGGTCCAGGGTTTCTTCCTCGTGGTCCTCGTCCTCGACCACGCACATATCCCCGCCCCCGAGGGGCTGCTGGAGGGAAAGCAAGAGGCGCATCACAGAACAGTTGTGGGCAGTAGCGCCCCCGTTTGATTGGTCAGTTTGGGGACAAGCTGACGCAGCGGAAGCGTGGTGGGCCCATAACCCACAGGTCCCAGGATCGAAACCTGGCTCTGATACCATTTGTAACACCCCCCTCCCGGAACACAAGACACGACACGAGAGGGATCTTATGCCCAGAACAGCCGCCTTGCGGTAACACTAGCACTCAGGCTAGCCTGTACCACAAGACGCCTATTCTGTCGGCTACCAACCATATCAACAGATAAGTGCCAACCCAACCATACTAATATGAAAGTCAAATCCACACCAAGCATATGTCCATAATATCATAAATAAAGAAGCTACAACAAGCTTCTAATATCAGAGTACGTAAACAGAATTGCCCCGAAGGGCTACAACAAAATCTCTCTCTCACTCACATCGGTAACCGACGGTAGCGACGGTACCGTCCCTTCAGGCCCTGTCACCCTGACCTGGCTGTCCGTTTGCATAGCCTGCTGCTCCACCTACGGGGTTTCCTCCTAAAAAGGAAGACGTAGCAACCGTTAGTCAAAAAGACTAAGTGGTTTCACATCCGCTCCCCCGGCGACTCCTCGGCACCGGGCGGAGAAAGGAACAGGTACAATATATAAATAACAGTAGTACAACAGGTGAAGTGAGTATACATATTATAAGCAGCAACATCAGCAGTGTATAATAAACAAGCTCTTATTTCAAATCTACGAACTACGGCAGCAAGAGAGTATATAACTAGAACAGTAAGTAACTCAACTTATATGGATGCCCATACAAGCATATAAGTTGAGGGTCGTTTAGCAGAAAGTAACTCATCGTATAGGAGTGCCCATACAAACTTATACGATGAGGGTCTTGTGTATATAATGAAGTGCGATGCTATGTATGCAATGCAATGACACACCCATGCTCAAGCACATGCAATCGCTATGTCGGCACAGACTTATAGTTCCCACTATTCGAGCAGGTAGCTTATCTCTCAGGCATCAACCGTCGTGGCCAAACGGTGACAGTGGAGCGGGCATCTCCACTACTAGGCTGGTCTCCACACTACCTGGCCTAGGCCTCCGTACGCCTCCACGGAAGGACACAACAGCGGAGCTCACATGCGTACTACAGCTCAGCGGGTTCTCTCGGGTAAATAAGTACCAAGATCCTAGCCCCTGACTGGCCTATGGTATGACACGGAAGGAGGCTCGGAAATGAGCACGAGGACCAAGCCCAACCGTTCACCTGGCACGGAAGGAGCCTCGGGACGTGAACACCGAGGACCAAGCCCAACCGCCCAAGGTCTAACTGTCAACTCCCATCGGTGTGACGATTGGCGAGCCCGTAGACCTGCCACACTATCCTTAACCCGGGATTACGACACCGCGTGTCGACTCACACCACATGCAATACCACAATTCCGTGGCATGGAAGGAGTCTCGGAGAAAGCACGAGGACCAAGCCCAACCATCCATCAAATACGGAAGGAGCCTCGGGACGTGAACACCAAGGACCAAGCCCAACCGTCCGATTTTATCCATCTTAACCTCATTCCCATTAGTGACGGTCAACACCGCACTTGTTAACTTTCACAATGTTACCCGTGGGGAGACGACCCTCTAAGCATTGGACTATCCATTCCCTTCCATCAATCCATTACACATCCGGGCCATAGTTTTAACCATTTACAAATCCTTCCAAATGAATTCAACATATTATAGATAATGCGCATAATGTTGATCTAACAAATATAACAAAGCCTTTCATTCACTTAGGCTTGATTCACATCTCGACATAGGAATTCAAGTCCTCAAACATCAACCTTCACATTACCTTGGTGATTAACACAAAAGAATTCACCCAACCTCGAGATGAATTGCAACCTCTATTCCATCGAATCCAAGTTCATATTATAATCATCTAGAATTATGCGTAAACTGGTCAGCAACTTTGACTAAGGATTCCCGTGGCTACAGGTATCGCCCAAACACGTGCCACCACCCGTTGGAAAGGTAATTTCAAGGGCTACAACCTTCGTGTTTAGTCGAAAGCCCAGATCCGCCCCCTTCTTGCTTAAAAATAGCCAAGAAGGTCGCTGCGCGCAGAATACAGATTCTGCAAGCATCTTGAATCGAAGTGAACGGCATCCGTTCATCTTCCTCCTTAAGCGATTTTCCCCAAATCGCAACCAGAAGTTCCTCCACCCTTATTCTCCCTCTTGAGGCCATTTCCTCTTCACGAGACCACCCCTATCATCACTTTGAAGCAAGGGGAGGTTGAAGTCGACTAAGCTTTAGAGCACAAGCTCTAGCATGGCCTTCCTAGAAAGCTTCATCTCACACATCAAGACTCGTTTGAGTCGATGTCTCGCCTAAGAATAACTATAGATCTAGCACCAAGGGAGAGGGGAGGAAACTCACATCATTTCCGGCGTTTCCTCCGTTGCCGGCCATGGATCGCGTTATTCTCTGTGGCAGCATCCTTGGCTTCATTAGCAGTGTTCTTCCACGGAAACGGTGGAGCTTTTCCTCCAGAATCCGGCTCCGGCGACCCGCGATATCTCTTCTTCCGCTCCCGTTGATTTGCACGGTGACGGTTCGGCAAGAACGATCGGGTGCGATGACTAGGATTTGGTTTACTCCCTTTTATATTACATATTAGGCTAAATCCCTTCCGCCACGTGTCACTCTCTAATTGGACCGCCCAAATTAGGTTTCATTTGAAGTGACCGGTCCAAGGATCATTCAGCACGAATCCCAAAGTCCGGTTCAGTCCGCCTATATAAGCCGACGAATCTGCCTGGGCGAAGAGAACGCCCAAGTAAAATTCGGCGGAAATCAGTCGTCATTCTCGCCGATCGGCGAGAATCGTCAGGTCATTCTCGACGATCGGTGAGAACCGTCAGGTCATTCTCGACGAATTCGTCGGGAATCAACAATGATTCCCGACGATTTTCCCTTAGCCTTTTTACTGGACATCCTGCGTTGATTGCGTTGAGTATTCTCAGCGATACTCGACGATCGGTGGGTATAACAGGGGATTCTCGACGACTTTTACTTAGTCTACTTGCAGCTCTGTGTCCGGCAGGTATCGACCACCGATACCTGTCGAATCGGCGAGAATCAGTCCTCCATTCTCGACGATCGACGAGCATCAACCTCCATTCTCGACGACTTTTACTTAGCCGAGTTCCCTCATCTCGTCTACTGGTTGGGGTAACCTTGAACCCAACCCTACACTTATTCTATGCACCTGACACCTCACGTCGGTGCACCCCGAGCCCGAGTTGAGTCTCTTGACTCAGAACACGTGCGAGGGGCCTAGCGTGAATTGGGACGTTACATAAGGGGCCTACAACTCAGTGATCAGCAGATTACCTACCTCAGGCAAAAGGCCCTACACTCAGGCTGGGAGGACAGCCCTACCTCAGATCCAAATGATCCTACCTCAGAGAGTTTTACTCTCTTACAACTTAGGCAATATTTCCCTACCTCAAGCCAGTGGCCCTACAGCTCAGATCCAGTTGGATCCTACAACTCAGAGAGCTTTACTCTCCTACAACTCAGGCAAAATTTCCCTACCTGAGGCTAGTGGTCCTACAGCTAAGATCCAGTTGGATCCTATAACTTAGAGAGCTTTACTCTCCTACAACTCAGGAAATGTTGCCCTACTATAGGCCAGTGGCCCTATAGCTCAGATCTAGTTGGATCCTACAACTTAGTGATTTGAATGATTTGATACAGGAAAATTACTCTGTGTCAAAATCTAGGGCTGAGTTATCTCAGCACTATCTTGCTTTACAGCAGTAGGTAGAAGTTCTCCCTCTGTTGGATGAAACTCAGAATGAAGATTCTGATCTTGTTGAAGAAGAAGGTGAACTTGTGTTCATCAATCAGCCAACTGAGCCCACTGGAGAATAATGGATGTACTTTCTTCCTCTATCAAAACTCTTTCTGATTATGATGTGCAGATGAAGAAGCAACAACTCACTGAAATTTTTGTGTTCCTGTAGGAAGACTTCATGCTCTATCTCTGCAGTAATGGAGAGAGAGATGAAGTCCGTCCGCAACCCTTTTTGAAATTGATAAAGCCCTATAAAGTTCTCTTGTGTCTTGGCCCATCTCTTCCTTTTGTAGTTCGCCAATCAACGACTCTTAGAGATCAGTGGGGCATACCTGCAGCTTCTAGTTGCACCTTGCTTTAACGGAAGAAGACGTACAGTAGCTTCTTGGTAGAGTTTGTCGTGTTCTGTAGCTTCTTCGTACTTTATTTGAAATCAGTTGACTTTGTTGGCTTTGCTGACATCAGCACATGTGGACTTAGCCAAAATCGAGCATCAGTGGAATAGGCATTAAGTGAATAAACTTCACTCAATGCCAAAACACTTAGACAGAATTCTGTCTATCTAGGCATTGAGTGAGTAAGATAGACTCAACGGCAAAACACTTAGGCAACCTTTCTTCCATTAGGCATTGATAGCGTTGAGTGAGTATGCCTCACTCAACGTCGAAACACTTAGGCAATCTTTCTGTCGTTAGACGTTTACAGCATTGAGTGAGCAAGCCTCACTCAATGCCAAAACACTTAGGTTATCTTTCTTCCATTAGGCATTGACAGCATTGACAGCGTTGAGTGAGCAAGCCTCACTCAATGCTTTTTTCCTTAGCTTATTCTTCAACCTCTTATGTATGCTTGGCGTTGAGAGTGTTGAGTGACCACGCCTCACTCAACGCCTTATGCCTTAGCCATGCTATATGTAATTTAGGCATTCAGAGCATTGAGTGATCACACCTCACTTAATGCCTTATGCCTTAGTCATTTTCCTATTTCTTCAGAATCTTAAGCGTTGAGTGAGCACGCCTCACTCAACGCATTTTGCTTTTAGCCAGATTTTCTAAATCATGGCATTGAGAGCGTTGAGTGAGCATGCCTTACTCAATGCTTTCTTCCTTAGCAAAATTTTTCTCCACCTTGGCGTTGAGAGAGTAAGCTCCACTCAACGCATTTGGACTTAGTCGAATTTCTGTGTTTGAAAATAACACTGGCTTTGAGAATTAGTTAACGCATTATCATATGTCATTGAGTGAGCTTGCCTCACTCAACGCCTATGGACTTAGTAAATATTCACAGTTTTTCTGTGGCGTTGACTGATTGAGCTATACTCAAAGATTATGAAGTTATGGCGTTGAGTTAATGATCTTCACTAAACGACTATGGACTTGGCCACATTTCTACCTGCTTCCTCTTAGGCTTTGCCTATCTCACAGCCTTTAGTTATATAGCGTTGAGTGAGTTGACTACACTCAACGCCTGTGGACTTAAGCAATTTTCGGCCTATCTAGTATCTTCATCTTGTGACCACCTATCACACTAGTTGGAATTGGTCTTGTCAATGTTATAAAGACTAACCTGCATGTATGAACTTGAAAATATATTAAATATATCATTGTGTATGCTCATTGAAATATTTGACTTCTTTAAATGTAGGACATTGTGGGCAATGGACCCAACAATCTCCCCCTATTTGAAGAAGTCAAAAATCTCCACCAAATATCTGAGTCAATTACATACACTAACAAATTACAGTAATACAGCAGGAAAAGATATGATAAGAAGATAAGTTATAGTAAACTTCCTTGCTGCAGGGCATACCTACACCTGCTCCCCCTTAATAGATGTTACCTGCTTTTGATGAATTTGATACCACTTGTATCCTTTTCCTCCTGTCCTATGATACCACTTTCAAGTCCTTGAATAAGTAAGCTGATTCAAGTCCTTCTCCCCCTTTTTGACTTTTGTAAATAGCCAGGGAGGATATTCTGCTCCCCCTCTTTGATTTCTCATAGGCAGCAGTTTGAACACCTTGAGAGTGCTTAGAGTAGTGTTGGACATGTTCCCCCTCAACTGAAGCAGCATCGGTCATGTTTCTTGGTAGACAACACTCGAACATGAAACCATTGAACGTATACCACTTGAAAAGTCTTCATTCAATTGAAGAGTAATTCCATCTACAAGACATAATATAGCCTGCAACTATTTAAGGAGCAATTGAAGTTATACTAGGTTTAACATACCCAACTCAAACTTGAAGGTGTTAAACTTTGCTTCATCTTATGGCTTAGTGAAGATGTCAGCCACTTAGTTGTCTGTTGGGACAAACTCAAGGGTGATGTCTTCACATTCAACATGCTCCCTAATGAAATATTATCTTATCTCAATATTCTTAATCCTGCTGTGAGAAATAGGGTTCCTAGCAATTGAAATTTCACTAGTAGAATCACAAAATAGAGTGCTTCTACTTATCTAGAGATTGTAGTCCTGGAGCTGATGATGGATCCACAACAATTGAGCTTAGAAGCTATCTGCTGAGATGTTCTCTGATTCTACAGTTGAGATTGCAACACTAGTTTACATCTTGCTGCTCCAAGACACAAGTCTTCCACCCAAGAATTGACAGGTGCCATAAGTGCTCTTCCTGTCCTCTTTGCAGCCTGCAAAATCTGCATCTGAGTAGTCTGTTAGTTCAAACTCCCCATTCCTAGGGTACCATAGGCCAAGATCTAGTGTGCCCTTATGATACCTCAAAATTCTCTTTGCAGCAGAGTAGTAAGATTTTTTAGGGCAAGCCTGATACCTAGCACAAACAGAGGTAGCAAACATGATGTCTAGCCTTCTTGTAGTAAGATAAAGAAGGGAGCCAATTATCCCTCTATACAAGGTTTCATTAACAAGCATCCCTGCTTTACCCTTGCTTATAGGCATACAAGACCCCATGGGATTTCTTATGATGGAGGAATTCTCCATGCCAAATTTCTTTATTAACTCCTTAGTGAACTTAGATTGGGATATGGATAAGCCATCTTCAGTCTATCTTATTTGAAGACCCATGAAGAACTTTAGTTCACCCATACAACTCATCTCAAACTTCTCCTATATAATTTTAGCAAACTTCCTATAGAGGTTGCCATCAGTAGATCAAAAGATGATATCATCTACATAGATCTGGACTAGGATGATCTTACGCTTAGATTCCCTTAGGAATATGGTCTTGTCTATCTTACCCCTTGAGAATTTATTCTCAAGGAGAAATATATACAAGGTTTCATATCATCTCTAGGGGCTTATTTTAGACCATATAGAGCTTTCGAAAGTCTATAAATAGAATCAGCAGAGTTAGGAACAACAAAACCTGGAGGCTGCTCAACATATACTTCTTCTCTTAAGTCCCAATTCAGGAAGGCTGACTTTACATCCATCTGGTAGACTTTGAATCCCTTGTGTGCAATATTTGCAAGGAACAGTCTAATGGCCTCCAATCTTGCTACAGGGGTAAAAGTTTGATCATAATCAATACCTTCTTCTTTCATGTACCCCTTTGCCACTAGCATTGCTTTGTTCTTGATTATAATGCCATTTTCATCAAGCTTATTCCTGTAGATCCACCTGACTCCAATGACATTATGTCCTTGTGGTCTAGGAACCAGCTTCCAGAACTTGCATCTTTTGAATTAGTTCAGTTCATCTTACATAGCCATTATCCAAAATTGATCTATGTTGCCCTCTTTAAAATTCTTGGGATCCACCTATGACAAGAAACTGGCGTACATATATGTATTAAGATTCTTGCTTCTGGTCACAACACCTTTGCTAGCTTCACCAATGATTTGGTGTGTAGGATTGTCTCTTAGGCTCTGTTTGGCACGGCTGTAGCGACTGGATAAATAGTGGTAGGAAGCAGTGGTGGAATAATCAGCTGTTTTCCAGAGTGGTGGAAGAATCTGTGAAACTATTTGGAAGAACAGTTTTTGCAATGCTTTTTCAACATGTAAGGCACAATCATAAGAACCAAATCTTTCTAATAATAAATCAAAAATTTATTTAAAATTATAATATAAATTATAATATAATTTTTAATATAATTTAAAATATGATATAAAAAATAAAATAAAAAATAATATTAAAAAAATTGGGGGGGCAGCAGCGCTGCAGCCAAGGCTGCAGTGCTGCTACTATTTTTGAGTCGCATAAAATTTCCACAACTCAAAAACACCCCCCCCCCCTGCTGAAAACCACGGTGGCTGATGCCACTGTGGTAACCTCCAAAACATGTTTGGCGCGGCGTTTGAGTAATCGGCGGTCCGACGCTCTCAAAACGCTACGCCAAATAAATCCTTAAATGTTTGATTGCTGGAGACAATCTTCTTTTAGCAATAGCTTCAAGAACAGCTCCTTGCTGATCTTCATCTGCTCCAAGTGTGTCTAGTGGACCTTCTGAAATATCCACTTTAGCTTGCATAACTGGAGCTGCATCTTTGATGGTTAGCTTTTCCACCAACATCTCTGTATCTACAGTACTAGAAGAGGAGCTTGGCAGCTCACTGTAAATCATGGTAGACTCATCAAAGACTACATGTACAGACTCTTCTACATCTTGTCTTTTTATGTTGTATATCCTATAAGCTTTGCTAGGGTTGTTGTACCCAATAAAAATCCCATCAAAGGACTTGGAAGCAAACTTAGTTATATAGGACTTTCCATTATAAAGCACAAAGCACTTACAACCAAAGATTTTGAGATAGCTCAGGTTTGGTTTTCTGCCTTTCAAGATCTCATAGGTAGTTTGCCTGTGGCTCTTGGTGATATAGGCTCGGTTGAGGACATGACATGCAGTGTTAACTGCCTCAACCTAAAAATATTCCGGGAGAGATGTGTCACTCCATAGGGTCCTTCCAGCCTCTATGAGAGTTCTATTTTTCCTCTAAACAATCCCATTTTGTTGGGGTGTTCTATGTGAAGAGAATTCTTAATGAATCTCATGCTCTTCACAGAACCTTGTCATGCTATCAGACAATAATTCAGTCCCATGGTCACTTCTGATTTTGGGTCCTAGGTGCATATTAGTCTGAAACTAGTCATAGTATATTGTAGGTTAGTCCAAGTGTACTCCTTCAAGATGATTTCTCATGCTATCAGACAGTACTCCTTCAAGTGGCCACTTAGACTAACCTGCAATATAGAGTTTACTTTACCTTAGGACCCCAATAACTATTGGGTCCTAGGTGCTTATTAGTCTGAAACTAAACATGTCCACCGACAAGTTTTCTAATTGATGGACTAACTCTGGTCCTAGCCACATTAGGATTATGCCAGTAGTCAATGGCATAATGGCCTACCTTGCCACAACACCAATAATCATGTATATTATATCTTCTTTTCTGTGTAGGCCTTACAGCTGGATTGACTGCAGTCTTGACAGTAGGAAGATGTGCAGCAGCCATATTCTAATTCCTTTTAGCATGGATTTGACTGAAGATTAGTCTGTTTGTTGGCTTGTGTAGCCTGTTTTGAACCCCATCAACAGCACAAATCTTTTCAGATAGTGTGATCTTGATAGCATCATAAACAGCCATATAAGGCAAGCTGACCGACATACCCTTAGTCAGATTCTATGTTGTCAGGTTCTGAAAATTGGCTGCAGCCACATTTTTGAGTGGGGGGTATTTAGCACCAAAAACAAATGGTCCATGATGGGCCATTTGAATTTCTTCATGGGCAGCCTTAAAGGCACTTATCCTGCTATGCCTTCCACAATGGCTGAGAACATCTCTTGTTCTACTTTTTGAAGCACAATTCATATAGTGACCATATATACTTTCTTGGTCATACCAATTTGAAGGGAATGTCACCCTCTTGAATGGGATAGGAGGCCTAGATGCCATAGGAACAATTGGAACTTTACCTTTTCCTTTGGGATGGGCTGGTCTTGTGTTACCCTTAAAGCCCAACCACTTCTTACCCTTTTGTGAGGAGAAGGATTCTATCAAGGGCAACATTGTATTGGGCCGAGAGAAACTGGCCACAATAACTTTCACCATCTGGAGCTTTTCCTCAAGATCTCTAATGAGACAATTTTTGCTCTTGATAGTCTCCATCTGGATGCCTGACAGCATTTTTAGTTGACTGAGTTCCCTCATTGTCTAATTCAACATAGAAGTTATTTCAGCAAGCAGAGCAGCAGCAGGCTGAAGAGACAAAATCTCCTTAGACTGCTTCTTAATCAACTTCTTGCACTTCTTGAAGGCGTACAAAAGTTCACTATATCTGTCAATCAGTTGATTGACATCACCTTCTGAGCTAGAATCATCTTCACTATTAGGTGAAGAGGCCTCTGAATAGGGACTTGTATCATACCCAGACACAGAACTAGATAGGGAATGTACCTTACTTTGACCAGGCTGATCATGTCTGCCTTTTTCATTAGTTATTGTCATCATCCCTCTGCACCTGTGGGCATCTTCATCCACCTATGAGTCACTATCTGTGAGTGTCAGAGGGGCCTTGATTCCTATCCTTTCTGGAGGATATACTTCTCATGCTGTAATAGCTTTATCTTTAGCAGTAGCAGCAACAACTAGCCTAATGTAGGCTTCCTCTTCTTCAGACTCAGATGATGATGAGTCTGTCCAGCTTTTCTCTTTCTTAGCCATAATGGACTTTTCTTTCTTTCCCTTACGCTTTTGGTGAGATTTCTTCTTACGATCCTCCCTTCTCTTCACTGGGCAGTTAGCAATGACATGCCTTGGCTTGTTGTAGTAGTAATAGATAATATTAGTAGAATTCTGTTTATTGGGTTTAGGTCCATACCTGTCCTCATTAGAGAATTTCTTCCAGTAATGTGTAGAGGAGGAGGCCTTATGTAACGACCCCATCCGTTACATGACATATAATAGAAGGTCCAGCAGGGGCCCCACACTATATGCCACAAACAGACGGTGAGGTCACAGGATAATACCAAACCATACACGCATCCTAACTCAGAGCATGCTAGCGGAAGCTTTAAGTTGTAAATTGAACTCTAACCAGGAATGTCCAATATATAAACCACAGTTATATATACAGCCACGGAATGTACAACAAAGGTAAAGTTTTGGCCTTAAGGCCTTACAGTTCCTCTTTCCATACAACATGGATTACAAACATCGGCGCGCAGGCCGGCCATACATGAGGAAGAGCAAAACAAACAAAACCCTTTTCGCATAGCCTTCAAGGGCTAGCCGCAGCAGCAGCAACAACAGCAGTAGGGCTCCAGCCCTTCATTTACCACTTGGCTCTCCAGCACCTGCATAGGGACAATCCACCCAACGGTGGCAAACAAGGCAACGGTCAGCATTCAGCTGACCCAATTATAACAATCCTACCCCTTTCTCGGGGCAGTAGCATTCTTTCCCTGCACAGCATGGTATCATCAATAGCAACTATGTGCGCGCAGGCACATTCAAGCCATCACAACCGTCGGCCACACGGCCTGACAGTCCGTGCACTCAGGGCACATTCTTGGTGTACCGGAATACCAGGGTCAACACCACCGTCTACACGGTATTTGAGCATTCTAGTCTTTTCGGCGCGCGGGCCTAAGACTCTCATTAGGCGCTCCAACAAAACCCATAACCAGGCTTCCAAGTCGGACGGACCTAACGCAGGTACGGATCAGCCACCCCCCGTTGCTCAAGTCGTCGTGCCACCTCGAATATGAAAGTATCCATGGCAATTTATAGGCGCGGGTCGGTTTCACCTTTCCTGTTCGGCAATCTGCCTTTTCATCGAGTGGCAGCCCAACGGCTCAACCGCACACAAAGTGGCAACGCACAGCCACAAGAGTTGCATCCAACCCTCTTCATTTCCTGGACTTCATCCAGTACTTCCTGCTGCACCAAGCAACAGGTAGGCATAAGGCAACACAAGCCATAATCACCGAGCCTTCTCTGATATACAAACAAGCATCACCAATCCAGACTAGCATGTCTAGATGGGCTTCACACAGCATGCCTAGATCCGTACTCCAATTTCGGACTCTAACAAGGGAGACTTCACATATCTACCCCAAGGGACACCACAATCCACCGCACACTCGCGGGGAAGGGTTTTCCCTATGCAATGCAGAAAAGAAGGACTTCACATGTCCAAGAAGGGAGATCGTTACCCTTGTCGATCTCTTGGGAGCCATCGAAATCTAGCCGGTGAGAAAGCACCGCAGCAGCTTTGCCTTCACAACGCTGGCCTCGGATCACGAATCGGACCACGGGAGCTCCGCCGGTGGCTTGATCTCCTCCTCCTTCTTCTTCCTCCTCTCCCTTTCTCTCTTCCTTAACCAAATGAAGAATGATTTCTTCATCAAGCCTCTGCTGATTTAAACCAGTCAGGAATCACCTGAGCCCTTGGATCCAATGAGAGAAAATGAACAGCCACGATTTTCCCAAAATCACACTTTTTTGGCTGACACGGCCTGTGACACGCCCGTGTCACAGGCCGTGTACCCTTAAGCGGCACACGCGGTATTCATACCGACTGATATTTACCAGAACACGGGCATCGACACGCCCGTGTCGAACCTGACACTCCCGTGTCAGTCATGAGACACGCCCGTGTCACCCCTGCCTCATCGAGCTCCAAACTCAACCAGCAGTACACTGGTAGGCACACGGCATCGGACACGCCCGTGTCAAACCTGACACGGCCGTATTCAAGGCTTGGTTCCGGGCCGTGTTCAAGGCTTGGTTCTGGGCCGTGTAATCTTCTGACTCAATCCGCCTATTATTTGAGTGACACGCCCTGGGACACGCCCGTGTCCCAGGCCATGTACCCCCGACACGCCCTGGGACACGCCCGTGTCCCAGGCCATGTACCCCCGACACGCCCTGGGACACGCCCGTGTCCCAGGCCGTGTAAACCAACCTGCACCTCAAATCCATATTTGAGATTTTTGGGGTGTTACAATCCTCCCCTCCTTAATAAAATTTCGTCCCGAAATTTGTACGGTAAGGAAACAAGGAAAAACAATGCTATAACTTGATAACTCTGTTATAACACAAGGTACACGGTCTACAGTTTATATAAACAATTCGGGAAATTCAGCTCGCATGGTCTGCTCTCGCTCCCATGTTAGCTCTTCACGGCCACAATTGTCCCATCGGACCTTGACCATCCCGATCACTTTGTTCCGCAACTGTTTCTCGGCTCGATCCTCGATCCGAATGGGTCGAACCCTCATCGTTAGTCCATACTCGACCGGTACCCGATCATTCTCCACTACTTGAGCTAGATCCTTGACAGCCTTACGAAGTACTGAGATGTGAAATACATCATGTAATCCACCCAAGTCTGCTGAAAGTGCTAGTCGATAAGCAGCTTCCCCAACTCGCTCCACCACCTCAAATGGACCAAGATACCTCGGGCTTAGCTTTTTCAAACGCCGAATCCTGGACACGCCTTTGAAGGGTTTGATCTTCAAATATACCCAATCACCCACCGCGAACTCCACGTTCCGATGTTTGGCATTGTAGTACTTTGCTTGACGACCCTGGGCTATCAATAGCCTCTCCCGAATAGAGCGTATAAGCGAGGTAGCTTCTTCGACTTCCTTTTTCCCACTCAGCTTAGATTCGCCTGCTTCTGCCCAAGCTAACGGTGTACGACATTTACGACCATACAAAGCCTCAAATGGTGTCATACCGATGCTCGCTTGGTAGCTATTATTATAGGCAAATTCGACAAGAAATATATAATCTTCCCATCTCTTACCAAAGTCTAGGGCGCACATGCGGAGCATGTCCTCCATCGTCCTGTTGGTTCGTTCAGTCTGGCCATCCGTTTGGGGATGAAAGGCCGTACTAAACGCTAATTTTGTACCCAACATTTGATGAACTAGCCGCCAATCATTCGATGTGAATCGCCCATCGCGGTCACTGACGATGCTCCGAGGAACACCGTGTAGTCGAACAATCTGCTCCACATAAAGCTTGGCCAAGGTTTCCACTGAATCGTCTCTTCTGTTTGGAAGGAAGTGCGCCACTTTTGTCAACCGGTCCACAATCACACAAATTGAATCATGACCGCGTTGAGATCTCGGCAACCCGTGCACGAAATCCATCGAAATGTCATCGAACTTCCACTCCGGAATGGGTAACGACTTCAGGAACCCGCCAGGCTTCTGGCATTCTGCTTTCACCAACGCACAGGTATTGCATTCCGCCACATAACGTGCTACATCTTTCTTTAGTCCGGGCCACCAGAACAGCTTTTTCAGATCTCTGTACATCTTTGTGCTCCCTGGGTGAACTGAGTACTTTGCAAAGTGAGCTTCGTACATCAACTCTTCCCTCAATTTACCCAAACTCGGGACGCACACTCGACTATTTCTTTGTAACAAACCATTATCCAAAGAGAACTGGTCATCTGGCCCATCTTTAGCATAGCGCTGGAGACTTTCATCAAGCTCCGTTGCTCGCCGAACTCTGTCCGTAAGGTCATATTGCACCTCCGTCCAGTTCAAGCATGCATCGGTCGAAGAACCCTTGTCAACACAAGATATCTCCAACGCTTCCAATTCCTGGATTAAACGCTGATCATGCCTCTGCAACCAGCTTGCCCGTACCGGAGTCTTCCGACTCAACGCATCAGCGACCACATTTCCCTTCCCGGGAGTATAGTGAATCTCGAATGTGTAGTCCCCAAGGAACTCCATCCATCTTCGTTGTCGCATATTCAGATCCTTCTGATCCAACAAGTACTTTAAGCTTTTGTGATCTGTATATATATCCACTTTCACGCCATAAAGGTAGTGCCGCCACAACTTGAGCGCAAAGATTACCGCCGCCAACTCCAAATCATGGATGGGGTAATTCCGCTGATGCACTTTCAACTGGCGCGAGCCATAAGCAATCACTTTCCCAAACTGCAGAAGGACGCAGCCTAAGCCGCTCCCGGAAGCATCACTATAGATCTCAGCTCAATTGGTGATGAAGGTTGAAAGAACTCCATAGTTAAGCGTGCTTGGGCGAGAGTAGTACTGGGATGGGTGACCTCCTGGGAAGTCCCCGTACGGCCCAACTTAACTGTCGAGTTCGCTCATCAAAGGGAGGCTGTGGCCACCAACAACCCGCCTGTGGAGGGAGAGGGGTTTGGGTGCTTGGGCTGCATCCCGGTAGCGACGCCTAGAGCGGAGCCGTGGTACTGCCACGTTGGATCGGCTAGGGTCGTTACAATAAAAAGTGCAGCTCAATTGGTGATGAAGGTTGAAAGAACTCCATAGTTAAGCGTGCTTGGGCGAGAGTAGTACTGGGATGGGTGACCTCCTGGGAAGTCCCCGTACGGCCCAACTTAACTGTCGAGTTCGCTCATCAAAGGGAGGCTGTGGCCACCAACAACCCGCCTGTGGAGGGAGAGGGGTTGGGGTGCTTGGGCTGCAGCCCGGTAGCGACGCCTAGAGCGGAGCCGTGGCACTGCCACGTTTGATCGGCTAGGGTCGTTACACCTTGGTCATCCAGTGCTTCTTCTTCTTCATCCTATGGAGCTGCCTGGAGAAGATATCAAAGTCCTCATCAGAAATATTGTTATCTGATGCTTTTGAAATAGAGCAGTCTGAATCTGCTAGTCTTCTTAGAGGAGAAGGAGTCTTCCTCCTACTTTTCCTTGTTGCTTCAGCTTTGAAGGCCACAGACTTTTCTTTGGCCTGAGACTTGCAGTTGATTTCTTCCTCTTTCCTGACAGTTAACTGCATCTCTTATGAGAGCAGTTTTCCAAATAGGGTGTGGGGTGGAGTGTCTCCCAGCTTTTCCACTTCTCTGATGGCACATATTTTTGTGTCCCAGTCACTGGTGAGATACCTAAGGAACTTATCATTTAGCTCATAATGACTAAAGATCCTTCCAGAGATCCTTAGTTCATTCACAATCCTAAAGAATTTGTCATAGCAAGTGACTATGTCTTTGTAACGTCCCAATTCGCGCTAGGCCCCTCGCACGAGTTTTGAGTCAAGAGGCTTGACTTGGGCTCAGGGCACACTGGCAAAAGGTGTCAAGTGCGTTGGATGGAGTGTAGGGTGGAGTGATATCCAACGGATCGAAAGGGAATGGCCTAAGGGAAAATCGTCGAGAATCACCTGGTGATTCTAGTCGATCGTGAGTATCGATGAGAATACTCAACGCTCTCAACGCCAGATTTCCGATAAGAATGGCCTAAGGGAAAATTGTCGAGAATCACCTGGTGATTCTCGTCGATCGTCGAGTATCGATGAGAATACTCAACGCTCTCAACGCCAGATTTCCAATAAGAATGGCCTAAGGGAAAATCGTCGAGAATCACCTGGTGATTCTCGCCGATCGTTCAGTATCGATGAGAATACTCAACGCTCTCAATGCCAGATTTCCAATAAGTTCGGCTAAGGGAAAATTGTCGGGTATCATTGTTGATACCCGACGAATTCGTCGAGAATGCATTACGATTCTCGCCGATCGTCGAGAATGACAGATGATTCCCGCCGAATCTGATTTGTGCGTTTTCTTCACCCAGGCAGATTGGCTGGCTTGCATAGGCGGACCGAACCGGGCTTCGGGATTCGTGTTAGATGATTCCTTGGACTGGGTCACTTCAATATGACCCATTATGGGCGGTCCAATGGGGCGTTGACACGTGGCAGAGGATGTAACCTAATACATCGGCTTATAAAAAGGGAGTTAAAAGCCAAACCCTAGCCTTGCGCCGATCAACCCTTACTGTCATCGTGGATCTGGCAAAACCGTCGGAGCCGAGGGACGTCGGAGCTCTTGGAGGCGGCCTTCTCTCTCTCTCTCTTCCTTTGCCGTGAAGAACAAGCACCAAGCGAGAGATGCCGCAAAGGAGAACGACTAGATCCATGGCTGGGAATGTTGGTACCACCGGAAATGAGGTGAGCTTCCTCCAATCTCCCTTGGTGCTTGATCTGTAGATATATTCTAGGGGAGATATCGACTCCATAGAGTCTTGATGGTGAGGAGGAGATTTCCTAGGAAAGCCATGCCTAGGTTTGTTTTCTAGGTTTTAGCCCCCTCCAACCTCTTCATCCTTCAAAGTGAAGATTAGAGAAGGATTCGTGGAGAATATGGCTTCGTGAGGGTGAATAAGGGTGGACGATTTTCTGGAGGAGATTTTGGGAGTTTGGTGCAAGGAGGAAGATGAACGGATGCCGTTCATCTCGCCTTAAGATGCGTGCAGAAATCTGTTTTCTGCACGCAGCGACCTTCGTGGCCAATTTCGGGGGTGTTCTGGTCATATCTGGGTTTTGACTAAACACGAAAGTCGTAGCCCTCAAAATTATCTTTCCAATGAGGGGTTGCACGTTCCTAGGTGACACCTGTAGCCACGGAAAAGTCTGTTCGAATCTACTGCGGTTGGGGGAAATTCCACCTAGGAAATCTGTACCCTATACGCAGCAGGCTTCGAGTTGATTTCTGGTGTGATGAAATCAAATCTAGTCTTTCGACTAAACACGAAAGTTGTAGCCCATGAAATTATCTTTCCAACGAGTGGTTACATGCACTCGTCAGATCTCTGTAGCCTCTGGAATCCTTGGTCGAAGTGGCTGCCCGGGTTAAGGCTGCACCTAAATTATGGGCTTGTGTAACGTGGAATGCGATGTGATGGAGTTTAATGTTGTGATCCAACTCGAGGCTTGGGTGGACTCTTTTGACATAATCATCATAGTGACATGATAAGTTGAGGTTATGAATCTAAATTCATATAACGAGTTGTGGACAAGTTTAATTGAAGGAAGGAACCTGATATAATTGGGTAGATATGATCGGGCAAAAGTATAAATGATTAAACTATGGCCATGATACATGTTGAATGGATAAAAAAGGAATTAGTAATCCAATGCTTAGAGTGTCGTCTCCTTACGGGTAGCATTGTGGAAGTAACAAGTGCGGTGTTGACTGTCACTAGTTGGAATGAGATTGAGATGAGTAAAGTTGGATGGTTGGGCTTGGCCCTCGGTGTTCATGTCCCGAGGCTCCTTCCGCATTTGATGGATGGTTGGGCTTGGTCCTCGGTGTTCACGTCCCGAGGCTCCTTCCATGCCACAATATTGTGAAATTGCATGTGGTGTGAGTCGACACACGGTGTCGTAATCCCGGGTTAAGGATAGTGTTGCAGGTCTACGGGCTCGCCAATCGTCACACCGATGGGAGTCGACAGCTAGACCTTAGGCGGTTGGGCTTGGTCCTCGGTGTTCATGTCCCGAGGCTCCTTCCGTGCCAAGTGAACGGTTGGGCTTGGTACTCGTGTTCATTTCCGAGGCTCCTTCCGTGTCATGCATAGGCCAGTTAGGGGCTAGGATCTTGGTGCTCACTTACCCAAGAGAACCCGCTGAGCCGTAGTACATATGAGCTCCGCTGTTGTGTCCATAGCGATGAGGCGTACAGAGACCTAGGCCAGGTAGTGTGGAGACCAGCCTAGTAGTGGAGATGCTCGCTCTAATGTCACCGTTTGTCCACGACGGTTGACGCCTGAGAGGTTAGCTACCTGCTCGAATAGTGGGAACTATAAGTCTGTGTCTACATAGTGATTGCATGTGTATGATCATGGGTGTATCATTGCATTGCATTCATAGCATTACACTTCATTGCATACTTAAGACCCTCATCGTATAAGTTTGTATGGGCACTCCTATACAGTGAGTTACTTATCGCTCAACGAACCTCAACTTATATGCTTGTATGGGCATCCATATAAGTTGAGTTACTTAATGTTGTAGCTATATACTCTCTTGCTGCTGTAGATAGTAGATTTGTAAACTAAGAGCTTGCTTATTATACACTACTGCTGTTGCTGCTTATGATATGTATACTCACTTCACCTGTTGTACTACTGTTATTTATATATTGTACCTGTTCCTTTCTCCGCCCGGTGTCGAGGAGTCGCTGGGGGAGCTGATGTGAAGCCACTTAGTCTTTATGACAAATGGTTGCTACGTCTTCCTTTTTAGGAGGAAACCCCGCAGTTGGAGCAGCAGGATATGCAGCCGGACAGCCAGGCCAGGACGACAGGGCCTGAAGGGACGGTACCCTCGCTACCGTCGGTTACAGATGTGAGTGAGAGAGATTTTGTTGTAGCCCTTCGTGGCATATACATTCACGTACTCTGATTATGTAGAAGCTTGTTAGCTTCTCTTTTGTTATGTTTATGGATATATGCTTAGTGTGGATTGACCTTCTTATATTACTACGGTTGGGTTGGAAATTATGTGTTGATATTGGTTGTTGCCGGCAGAATAGGCGTCTTGTGGTACGGGCTAGCCCGAGTGCTAGTGTTACCGCAAGGCGGCTGTTCTGGGCATAAGACCCCTCTCGTGTCGTGTCTTGTGTTTCGGGAGGGGGGTCTTACAAATGGTATCAGAGCTTGCTACGATCCTCAAAGGAGAAAGTCACTTAATAATGGTGCCACCCCCATTTGATTAGTCAGTTTGGGTACAAGCTGACTTAGCGGAAGCAGTGGTGTGCTCATATGTAATTCACACTAAGTTGTCCATCTTTTACCTTAGATTAGCCAACCTAACCCTAGGTTTGTACCTTATGTGTAGATCCCAGTACATGCTAAGCCAGTAAGGGGCACCCCCACCCCGTCCGTACCTACACAATTCCAACAATCAGAGCTGGGGAAGACGCTCACAACTATTCTGGACGCCTTTAGGTCCCAATCTCAGCAGGCACCTGTACAACAACAGGGTCCGGGATCTAGTTGGTTAAGCATCTTCCGAGCTCTCTCCCCTCCCGCTTATATTGGGACAGAGTCGGCAGTGCGTACGGAAGAGTGGCTCAACACTATACAAGAGTTGTTGGCAGGAATAAGATGTCCAAACAACATGGCGGTGACCCTTGTGGTGACACTCTTAGAGCTGCACGCCAAAAGGTGGTGGAAGTCCCTCATGGGCTCAACTTTTCGTGGAAGAGTGTACACGGACATTAGTTAGAGCGAATTTTCCGAAGCTTTCTTAGAGCATTTCATCCCCTCGGCCGCTCGGGATGGCCTGGAAGAGAGATTTTTACAACTAAAGTAAGGGTCCATGTCGGTGACGGAGTACCAACGGGAGTTTCAGCACCTGGCTAGATTCACTGACTCCTATGAGCTGGATGATAGAGGGTACGCCAAACGATTCTACAAAGGCTTGCGAGATCCCCTAAGGCAAGCCCTTTTGTTTATAGCAGACTCTAGTCTGGCGGAGATTATTGATATGGCGAAGAGATTGGAAGCGGACCACTTGGGAAGTGGTAAGAGGCCAGCGGAGGGAGTGATGGAAGCCGGCCCCAGCAACAGAAGGAGATTTGACAATAAAAGAGGAAGAGGATATCGGAGGGGTGGCGGGCGTTTCTCCCAGAACTTTAGAGAGGAGCGCCCGGTTCCACAACCGCCAGCATTACCTCCACCTCCACAATTTCAGCAACACGGCGGAAGGCAGGAACGGGTGTGCTTTGAATGCAACCAACCGGGCCACATTCGACGCTACTGCCCGCAACTGTTTGGAGATGCGCATTTCGCTCTCCCTCCAGCATCCCCGCGGGGGAGAGGGTATGTGCGTGGTCGAGGACGAGGACCACGAGAAAGAAACCCCGGACCCGCTCAAGATCAGATGTATGCCTTGGACATGACTCAAGAGCGGAACCCTCAAGAGATGATTGCAGGTACGATTTGAATTAGTGATTTTGCTTCCATTAATATTCTCTAGTGGCTTAAGATATATTAGACGTCTTGCTTGAGTATTATTAAATGACACTTAGGCACCGTGATGGTCGGTGGAAAACAGGCTTATACGTTATTTGACACCGGCGCCTCACATTCTTTCATGTCTGAAGACTTCATCAAGAATATACACGGAGTGCAATATTTCACTGGTATTTCCCAAAGAGTACGCCTCCCAGATGGATCTGAGATGACGGAAACCGCGAAGTGTGAGCTAGAGATAACCATTGGGGGAAAGACCTTTGATACCCCTGCCAACATTTTGAGAATACTAGAATTCGACCTCATCCTGGGTATGCCGTGGATGGATTGGCACCATGCAAGAATCGACTGTGTGGAGAAGCGCATCTATTTGAGACATGGGGATACTGATGTAGTCTTCCAAGGTATAAGTTTCGCACCACGAATATTGTTATCCTCAATCCAGACCTTGAAAGCTCATATGAGGGGGGATGAAGTATACATGATATGTTTCGAACTAAAAGAGATGAAGGTAGATGTGAAGGATGTGCAGGTAGCACGGGATTTCCCTGAGGTATTTCCTGAGAAATTGCCAGGGTTATCCCCACATAGAGAAGTGGATTTTCAGATTAAGCTTGTACCAGGAGCTAAGCCTGTCTCCAGGACCCCTTATCGGATGGCCCCAAAAGAACTCGCGGAGTTTAGAGTTCAACTGCAGGAGCTGGTAAAATCAGAGTTTGTTCGCCCCAGCTCGTCACCTTGGGGAGTCCCCGTTCTATTCGTAAAGAAGAAAGCTGGAACCCTGCGTTTATGTATAGACTATAGGGAACTCAACCGACTGACAGTACGGAACACCTACCCGTTACCTCTGATCGATGAGTTGTTCGACCAACTGGTGGGAGCGCATTGGTTCTCCAAGTTAGATTTGCGCTCGGGGTACTACCAATTGAGAATACAGGAGGATGATATACAGAAAATGACTTTCAGCTCAAGGTACGGCTTATATGAGTTCACAGTGATGCCGTTTGGGCTCACCAATGCCCCATCAGCTTTCATGAGCTTGATGAATAAAGTGTTTGAGCCCTACTTAGATGTCTTCGTCATTATGTTCATCGACGACATCTTAGTCTACTCGAAGACGGAGGAAGAACATGCAGAACATTTGGCCTTAGTTCTGGAGAAGCTAAAAGAGCACGCCCTGTTCGCCAAGTTTAACTAGTGTGAATTCTGGCTTAGGGAGGTGGCTTTCTTGGGTCACGTAATCAGTGGGGCTGGACTAGCTGTGGATCCGGCCAAGGTGCGAGCTGTGAAGGAGTGGTCGCCTTTAAAGTCGGCAGCTGATGTGAGGAGTTTTCTTGGACTTGCCGGATACTACCGCAAGTTCGTAAAAGGATTCTCCAAGATTGCCCTCCCGCTTACTTCCTTGACAAAGAAAGGAGTGAGATTTGAGTGGACACCCCAGTGTGAAGTGGCATTCCAGGAATTGAAGGATAGACTTACCTCCGCCCCCATCCTTGTCCTTCCGTCTGGGAAGGAAGGATTCCAAGTTTACACGGACGCGTCTTATCAGGGGTTGGGAGCGTTGTTGATGCAGCACGGGCACGTAATTGCTTATGCTTCAAGACAATTGAAGAAGCATGAAATCAATTACCCGGTGCATGATTTGGAGCTAGGATAGGTGGTGTTTGCCTTGAAGGTATGGAGGCATTATCCATACGGCGTCCACTGTGAAATCTTCTCGGATCATAAAAATTTTAAGTATGTCCATACCCAGAAGGAATTGAACTTAAGACAACGGCGGTGGTTAGAGTTTCTATGCGACTATGAGTTCACCTTGAACTACCACCCCGGAAAAGCAAACTCGGTAGCCGATGCGTTGAGTAGGAAAGTACCCGGCTCGAACCCAGAATCTCGATTGATGAGCATGGAGTTGGCACGGATGATCGAGGAGATGGACATCACCTTAATATTTAAGGCTTCTTCGGAATATACGGAGTCCCTGTCCAGCATGAGCATAGTTTTTGATATCCAGGATCGGATCCGAGTGAAGCAAGGATGGATGCGGCTTTGGCCCCTGCAATAAAGTTAATCAAAGACGGGACTACCGACGAGTACACACTAAAGGACGACCTCGTTTACTTTCGCGGCCTACTCTACATTCCCAAAGGTGGCAGAATCTGACAGGATATTATGAGAGAAGCACATTGCTCTCAATATTCCGTGCACCCAGGAATTTCAAAGATGTACGCCGGCTTACGGAAGACGATGTGTTGGCCAGGAATGAAGAAAGATGTCTTGTACTTTGTCACGCATTGTAAAGCCTGCCAAAGAGTGAAGGCGGAATGTAGAAGCCCCGGTGGCCTGTTGCAGTCGTTGCCAATCCCCGAATGGAAGTTCGAGGATATATCCATGGACTTCGTACATGGGCTACCTCGCTCCCACTCAGGAAATGATTTAGTGTGGGTGATCGTTGACCTCCTGACGAAAGTTGCCCGGTTCATTCCTATGAAGAAGGAGGCTCATGTGGACGTCTTAGTACATCTTTTGGTGGAGCAGTTTGTACGGTATCACAGCGTACCTAAGACTATAGTTTCGGACCGTGATGGTCATTTTACCTCCAAGGAGTGGAAGGCGGTACAGGCATATTTGGGCTCGCGCCTTACCTTCAGCACCGCATTTCATCCACAGACGGACGGGCAGTCTGAGCGGACCATCCGAACATTGGAGGACCTGTTGAGGTTGTGTGTGATAGATAGGGGAGAGCCGTGGGAAAGACTCTTGCCCTTAGTGGAATTCTCCTACAATAACAGCCATCAAGCTAGCATTGGCATTGCACCCCATGAAGCCCTATATGGAAGGAGGTGTAGAACCCCCTTGTCTTGGGTGCAAGATGAAGACCCGAAGACTCTGGGTGTTGAATTTATAGATGACACGAATGCGGTGGTTAGGTTGATACGGGATCGTATATTGGAGGCTCAAAGTCGGCAGGCGAAGTATTACAACGCTAAACACCGGATGGTGGAATTTCAGGTAGGAGACAAGGTGTTTCTGAAAATCCAACCGATGCATGGAGTATCACGAGTACGAGGAGTGAAGGCTCAGCCCACAGTATGTTGGACCCTATGTCATAGTGGAAAGGATTGGCCCTTTGGCCTATCGGCTAGAGCTACCGCCCGAGTTAGAAAATCTCCATGACGTGTTCCATGTCTCGTCGCTTCGGAAGGCGCTGTTGCGGCCCGAACAATACATCCCCACGACTGATGGTGCTGTGGCGTCTGACAGATCTGTGCGACTGGAGCCGGTACGAATCGTTGATAATGAGATAAGAACCCTGCGCTGCAAAAGTGTGCCTCTGGTGAAAGTGTTGTGGTCTAATCATGGGAAGGAAGTATTTACTTGGGAGCCGGTGGACTTGATGCAGAAGCGCTATCCGGAGCTTTTCTTCCAAGGTAACATTTTATAGTGCATATTATTTAGTAATTGCATCCCCACAGCCCTAGCCTGATTTCGGGGACGAAATCTTTTATTTTGTTTATAGGATTTGTAACGTCCCAATTCGCGCTAGGCCCCTCGCACGAGTTTTGAGTCAAGAGACTTGACTTGGGCTCGGGGCACACTGGCAAAAGGTGTCAAGTGCGTTGGATGGAGTGTAGGGTGGAGTGATATCCAACGGATCGAAAGGGAATGGCCTAAGGGAAAATCGTCGAGAATCACCTGGTGATTCTCGCCGATCGTCGAGTATCGATGAGAATACTCAACGCTCTCAACGCCAGATTTCCGATAAGAATGGCCTAAAGGAAAATCGTCGAGAATCACCTGGTG
Organism: Platanthera zijinensis; assembly: GCA_039513925.1. Classification (NCBI taxonomy): domain Eukaryota; kingdom Viridiplantae; phylum Streptophyta; class Magnoliopsida; order Asparagales; family Orchidaceae; genus Platanthera; species Platanthera zijinensis. Next base: position 155,815,396 of record CM077093.1, read on the forward strand.
ATTCTCGTCGATCGTCGAGTATCGATGAGAATACTCAACGCTCTCAACGCCAGATTTCTGATAAGAATGGACTAAGGGAAAATCGTCGAGAATCACCCGGTGATTCTCGCCGATCGTCGAGTATCGATGAGAATACTCCACGCTCTCAACGCCAGATTTCCGATAAGTTAGGCTAAGGGAAAATCGCCGGGTATCATTGTTGATACCCGACGAATTCGTCGAGAATGCCTTACGATTCTCGCATCGTCGAGAATGACAGATGATTCCCGCCGAATCTGACTTGAACGTTTTCTTCGCCCAGGCAGATTCGCTGGCTTGCATAGGCGGACCGAACCGAGCTTCGGGATTTGTGCTGGATGATTCCTTGGACCGGGTCACTTCAATATGACCCATTATGGGCGGTCCAATGGGGCGTTGACATGTGGCAGAGGATGTAACCTAATACATCGGCTTATGAAAAGGGAGTTAAAAGCCGAACCCTAGCCTTGCGCCGATCAACCCTTGCCGTTATCGTGGATCTCGAAAAACCGTCGGAGCCGAGGGATGTCGGAGCTCTTGGAGGCGGCCTTCTCTCTCTCTCTTCCTTTGTCGTGAAGAATAAGCACCAAGCGAGAGATGCCGCAAAGGAGAACGACTAGATCCATGGCCGGGAATTTTGGTACCGCCGGAAACGAGGTGAGCTTCCTCCCCTCTCCCTTGGTGCTAGATCTGTAGATATATTCTAGGGGAGATATCGACTCCATAGAGTCTTGATGGTGAGGAGGAGATATCCTAGGAAAGCCATGCCTAGGTTTGTTTTCTAGGTTTTAGCCCCCTTCAACCTCTTCATCCTTCAAAGTGAAGATTAGAGAAGGATTCGTGGAGAATATGGCTTCGTGAGGGTGAATAAGGGTGGACGATTTTCTGGAGGAGATTTTGGGAGTTTGGTGCAAGGAGGAAGATGAACGGATGCCATTCATCTCGCCTTAAGATGCGTGCAGAAATCTGTTTTCTGCACGCAGCGAACTTCGTGGCCAATTTCGGGGATGTTCTGGTCATATCTGGGTTTTCGACTAAACACGAAAGTCGTATCCCTCAAAATTATCTTTCCAACGAGGTGTTGCACGTTCCTAGGTGATACCTGTAGCCACGGGAAAGTCTGTTCAAATCTGTTGCGGTTGGGGGAAATTCCACCTAGGAAATCTGTACCTTGTACGCAACAGGCTTCGAGTGGATTTCTGGTGTGATGCGATCAAATCTGGGCTTTTGACTAAACACAAAAGTTGTAGCCCACAAAATTATCTTTCCAACAAGTTGTTACATGCACTCGTCGGATCTCTGTAGCCTCGGGAATCCTTGGTCGAAGTGGCTGCCCGGGTTAAGGCTGCACCTAAATTATGGGCTTGTGTAACGTGGAATGCGATGTGATGGAGTTTAATGTTGTGATCCAACTCGAGGCTTGGGTGGACTCTTTTGACATAATCATCATAGTGACATGATAAGTTGAGGTTATGAATCTAAATTCATATAACGAGTTGTGGACAAGTTTAATTGAAGGAAGGAACCTGATATAATTGGGTAGATATGATCGGGCAAAAGTATAAATGATTTAACTATGGTCATGATACATGTTGAATGGATAAAAAGGGGATTAGTAATCCAATGCTTAGAGTGTCGTCTCCCTACGGGTAGCATTGTTGAAGTAACAAGTGCGGTGTTAACTGTCACTAGTTGGAATGAGATTGAGATGAGTAAAGTTGGACGGTTGGGCTTGGCCCTCGGTGTTCATGTCCCGAGGCTCCTTCCGCATTTGATGGATGGTTGGGCTTGGTCCTCAGTGTTCACGTCCCGAGGCTCCTTCCATGCCACGATATTGTGAAATTGCATGTGGTGTGAGTCTACACACGGTGTCGTAATCCCGGGTTAAGGATAGTGTGGCAGGTCTACGGGCTCGCCAATCGTCAAACTGATGGGAGTCGACAGCTAGACCTTAGGCGGTTGGGCTTTGTCCTCGGTGTTCATGTCCCGAGGCTCCTTCCGTGCCAAGTGAACGGTTGGGCTTGGTCCTCGTGTTCATTTCTGAGGCTCCTTCTGTGTCATGCATAGGCCAGTTAGGGGCTAGGATCTTGGTGCTCACTTACCCAAGAGAACCCGCTGAGCCGTAGCACGCATATGAGCTCTGTTGTTGTGTCCTTAGCGATGAGGCATACGGAGGCCTAGGCCAGGTAGTGTGGAGACCAGCCTAGTAGTGGAGATGCCCGCTCTACTGTCACCGTTTGACCACGATGGTTGACGCTTGAGAGGTTAGCTACCTGCTCGAATAGTGGGAACTATAAGTCTGTGTCTACATAACGATTGCATGTGCATGATCATGGGTGTGTCATTGCATTGCATTCATAGTATTAAACTTCATTGCATACTTAAGACCCTCATCGTATAAGTTTGTATGGGCACTCCTATACGATGAGTTACTTATCGCTGAACGAACCTCAACTTATATGCTTGTATGGGCATCCATATAAGTTGAGTTACTAACTGTTGTAGCTATATACTCTCTTGCTGCTGTAGATAGTAGATTTGTAAACTAAGAGCTTGCTTATTATACACTACTGCTGTTGCTGCTTATGATATGTATACTCACTTCACCTGTTGTACTACTGTTATTTATATATTGTACCTGTTCCTTTCTCCGCCCGGTGCCGAGGAGTCACCGGGGGAGCGGATGTGAAGCCACTTAGTCTTTAGGACTAACGGTTGCTACGTCTTCCTTTTTAAGAGGAAACCCCGCAGGCGGAGTAGCAGGCTATGCAGCCGGACAACTAGGTCAGGACGACAGGGCCTGAAGGGACGGTACCCTCGCTACCGTCGGTTACAGATGTGAGTGAGAGAGATTTTGTTGTAGCCCTTCGTGGCATATACATTCACGTACTCTGATTATGTAGAATTTTGTTAGCTTCTCTTTTGTTATGTTTATGGATATATGCTTAGTGTGGATTGACCTTCTTATATTACTACGGTTGGGTTGGCAATTATGTGTTGATATTGGTTGTTGCTGGCAGAATAGGCGTCTTGTGGTACGGTCTATCCCGAGTGCTAGTGTTACCGCAAGACGGCTGTTCTGGGCATAAGATCCCTCTTGTGCCGTGTCTTGTGTTCCGGGAGGGGGGTCTTACAGTCTTCTCCCTTGTACTGCCTGAAAGCTTCATACTCCTGGTTGAGCATGGACTTTATATCATCCCTGACTTCCTTAGTGCCTTCCATGTAGATCACTAGAGTGTCCAACATTTCCTTTGCATTTGTGCAGTGAATCAGATTCTAAAGGGTAGAATCATCAATTGTACTGGCAATGATATTCTGAGCCCTCTTGTCCATGGTGGAAAGAATTACTTCATCCTTTGTCATCTCAGCATAAGTCTTGGGTGTCTGGACATTTACATCAAGAACAGATACTTTCATAGGGATGAAAGGTCCTTCCTTAACTGTTATAAAGATTCTAGGGTCAGCTGCTTCCATGAATAGCATAACCCTTTCCTTCCAGATGCCAAAACTTTCTTTCCTGTATATAGGAAGCTTCATGGCAAATAGCTCCTTATAGTTCACTCCTGAACCCATAAGGGCTGTGTGTAGCTACCTTGGAGAATCATTCAGATGGTTTAATCCTTTTTTTGAACAACCTCCCTCTAATACCACTTGAAAGTCTTTATTTTCAAGGTAGCTTACAACCTAAGGGGGTGAAAAGGTTGTCTCACTATTATTATTCTCTTTTTTATTTTTGTTTTAGCACTAAGTGTGTTGGCAGTAGGTTTCTTTCAAGAACCAGTACAAGGAAAACAATACAGAAAAGCACACATAGATTTATAGTGGTTCCCGAACTTGTGGGTAAATCCACTCTCCTCCTACCTTGCCAACTTCCTATTAGTCAAGGCAATTCTCAAAAACTCTGCTCCAAAGAGCTTACAACTCAGATCCCTTAGGATCTCTTAAAATCCTCCATGACTTACAACTTAGCCATAAGGGGCCTACAACTAAGTGATCAGCAGATCACCTACCTCCGGCCAAAGGCCCTACACTCAGGCTGTGAGGATAACCTTACCTCATATCGAAATGATCCTACCTCAGAGAGTTTTACTCTCTTACAACTTAGGCAATATTGCCCTACCTCAGGCCAGTGGCCCTACAGCTCAGATCCAGTTAGATCCTACAACTCAGAGAGTTTTACTCTCCTACAACTCAGGCAATATTGCCCTACCTCAGGCCAGTGGCTCTACTGCTATGACCAAGTTGATCCTACAACTCAGAGAGCTTTACTCTCCTACAACTCAGGCAATATTGCCCTACTTCAGGCCAGTTGCCCTACAGCTCAGATCCAGTTAAATCCTATAACTTAGAGATTTGAATGTTTTGACACAGGGAAATTTCTCTGTGTCAAAAACTAGGGTTTACTTATCTCAACAATATCATACTTCACAGCAGTAGGTAGAAGTTCTCCCTCTACTGTAAGAAACTCAGAATGAAGATTCTGATCTTGTTGAAGAAGAAGGTGAACTTGTGTTCTTCAATCAGCCACCTAAGCCCACTGGAGAATAATGGCTCTACTTTCTTCCTCTATCAGAACTCTTTTTGATTATGATGTAGCAGATAAAGAAGCAACAGCTCACTGAACTTTTTTTTTCCCCGCAGGAAGACTTCAAGCTCTATCTCGGTAGTAATGGCCGGAGAGATGAAGTCCGCCCGCAACCCTTTTTGAAATTGATAAAGCCCTACAATGTTCCCTTGGGTCTTGGCCCATCTCTTCCTTTTGTAGTTCTCCGATCAATGGCTATTAGAGATTAGTGGGGCCCACCTGCAGCTTCCAGCTGCACCTTGCTTTAATGGAAGAAGACGTACAGTAGCTTCTCCGAAGAGTTTATCGTGTTCTGTAGCTTCTTCATACTTGATTAAAAATCAGTTGACTTTGTCAACTTTGCTGACGTCAGCACCTGTGGACTTAGCCAAAATCGAGCATCGGTGGAATAAGAATAAAGTGTTAAGCTTTACTCAACGCTAAAACACTTAATCAGAATTCTGTCTATCTAGGCATTGAGTGAGTAAGCTACACTCAACACCAAAACACATAGGCAACCTTTATTCCATTAGGCGTTGATAGCATTGAGTGAGTATGCCTCACTTAATGCCAAAACACTTAGGCAATCTTTTTGTCGTTTGGCGTTGACAGCGTTGAGTGAGCTAGCCTCACTCAATGCCAAAACACTTAGGTAATCTTTCTGTCGTTAGGCGTTAATAGCGTTGACAGCATTAAGATAGCAAGCCTCACTCAATGCTTATTGCCTTATCTTATTCTTAAACCTCTTCTGTATGCTTGGCGTTGAGAGCATTGAGTGACCACGCCTCACTCAACACCTTATATCTTATCCATGCTTCGTGTAATTTAGGCATTCAGAGCATTGAGTGACCACACCTCACACAACGCCTTATGCCTTAGTCATTTTCCTATTTATTCAGCGTCTTAAGCGTTGAGAGCGTTGAATGAGCATGCCTCACTCAACGCCTTTTGCTTTTAGCCAGATTTTCAAAATTATGGCGCTGAGAGCGTTGAGTGAGCATGCCTCACTCAACGCTTTCTTCCATAGCAAGATTTTTCTCCACCTTGGCATTGAGAGAGTAAGGTCCACTCAATGCATTTGGACTTAGCCAAATTTCTGTGTCTGAAAACAACACTGGCTTTGAGAATTAGTCAACGCATTATCATATGGCGTTGAGTGAGCTTGCCTCACTCAACGCCTATGGACTTAGTAAATATTCACAATTTTCCTGTGGCGTTGACTGACTGAGCTATACTCAAAGATTATGAAGTTATGGCCTTGAGTTAATAATATTCACTAAACGACTGTGGACTTGGCCAAATTTCTCCCTGCTTCCTCTTAGGCTTTGCCTATCTCACAGCCTTTAGTTGTATAACATTGAGTGTGTTGACTACACTCAACGCCTGTGGACTTAAGTGATTTTCACTTATCTAATATCTTCACCTTGTGACCACCTGTCACACTAGTTGGAATTTCTGTCCGTCCAATGTTATAAGGACTAACCTGCATGTATGAAATTGAACATATATTAAATATACCATTGTGTATGCTCATTGACATATTTGACTTCTTCAAATATAGGGCATTATGGGCAATGGACCCAACAATCTCCCCCTATTTGAAGAAGTCAAAACTCTCCACCAAATATCTGATTCAATGACATACACTAACAAATTGTCGTAATACAGTAGGAAAGGATATGACAAGAAGATAAGTTATAGTAAACTTCCATATCTGCAGGGCATACCAGCACCTGCTCCCCCTTAATAGTTGCTACTTGCTTTGATGAATTTGATACCACTTGTATCCTTTTCCTCCTGTCCTATGATACCACATTCAAGTCCTTGAATCAATAAGTTGATTCAAGTCCTTCTCCCCATTTTTGACTTATGTAAATAGCCAGGCAGGATATTTTGCTCCCCTTCTTTGATTTCTCATAGGCAGCAATTTCTACACCTTGAGAGTTCTTAGAGTAGTGCTGGACATGTTCCCCCTCAACTGAAGCAGCATCTGTCATGTTTCTTGGTAGACATTATAGTCTGCACCAGTCTTGACAACACTTGAACATGATACCATTGAAGGTATACCACTTGAAAAGCCTTCATTCTATTGAAGAGCAATTCCATCTGCAAGACATAATATAGCCTTTAACTATTTAAGGAGCAACTAAAGTTATACTCAGTTTAACATACCCAACTCAAACTTGAAGGTGTTAAACTTTGTTTCATCTATTGGCTTAGTGAAGATGCCAGCCACTTGCTTGTTTGTTGGGACAAAATCAAGTGTGATGTCTTCACATTCCACATGCTCCCTAATGAAATGGTATCTTATCTCAATATGCTTAGTCCTGCTGTGAGAAACAGGATTCCTAGCAATTGATATTGCACTAGTAGAATCACAAAATAGAGGGCTTCTACTTATATGGAGGTTATAGTCGTGGAGCTTATGTTGGATCCACAACAACTGAACACAGGAGCTACCAACTGAGATGTACTCTTACTCTTCAGTTGAGATTGCAATACTAGTTTACTTCTTGCTGCTCCAAGACACTAGTCTTCCACCCAAGAGTTGACAGGTGCCAGAAGTGCTCTTCCTATCCTCTTTGCAGCCTGCAAAATCTACATCTGAGTAACCTGTTAGTTCAAACTTCCTATTCCTAGGGTACTATAGGCCAAGATCTGGTGTGCCCTTAAGATACCTCAAAATTCTCTTTGTAGCAGAGTAGTGAGATTCTTTAGGGCAAGCCTGATACCTAGCAAAAACACATATAGCAAACATGATGTCTGGCCTACTTGTAGTAAGATAAAGAAGGGAGCCAATTATCCCTCTATACAAGGTTTCATTAACAGGCTTCCCTGCTTCATCCTTGCCTATAGGCATACTTGACCCTATGGGAGTTCTTATGGTGGAGGAATTCTCCATGCCAAATTTCTTTATTAACTCCTTAGTGAACTTAGACTGGGATATGGATAAGCCATCATCAGTCTGTCTATTAAGACGTTGAGTAAGTAAGTTACACTCAACGCCAAAATACTTAGGCAACCTTTCTGCCATTAGGCGTTTATAGCGTTGAGTGAGTACGCCTCACTCAATTCCAAAACACTTCGGCAATCTTTCTTTTATTAGGCATTGATAGTGTTGAGTGAGCAAGCGTCACTCAATGCCAAAACACTTAGGTAATCTTTCTGTTGTTAGGCGTTGACAACATTGACAGTGTTGAGAGAGAAAGCCTCACTCAATGCTTTTTGCCTTAAATTATTCTTCAGCCTCTTAGGTATGCTTGACATTGAGAGCGTTGAGTGACCACGCCTCACTCAACGCCTTACACCTTAGACATGCTTTCAATAATTTAGGTATTGAGAGAGTTGAGTGTCCACACCTCACTCAGCACCTTATGCCTTTGTCATTTTCCCGCTTCTTCAGCATCTTAAGCATTGAGAGCGTTGAGTGTGCACACCTCACTCAATGCCTTTTTATTTTAGCAAGATTTTATGAATCATGGTGTTGAGAGCGTTGAGTGAGAATGCCTCACTCAATGCTTTCCGCCTTAGCCAGATTTTTCTCCACCTTAGCATTGAGTGAGTAAGATCCACTCAACTCATTTAGACTTAGCCAAATTTCTGTGTCTGAAAACACCACTGGCTATGAGAATTATTCATCGCATTATCATATGGCATTGAGTGGGCTTGCCTCACTCAACATCAGTAGACTTAGTAAATATTAAAAGTTTTCATGTGGCATTGACAGTCTGAGCTATACTCAACGATTATGAATCTATGGCATTGAGTGAATGATCTTCACTCAATGCCTGTAGACTTGGCTATTATTCTCCCTGCTTCCTCTTAGGCTTTGCCTATCTCACAGCCTTTAGATGTATGGCGTTGAGTGAGTTGACTTTACTCAACACATGTGTACTTAAGCGATTTTCAGCCTATCCAGCATCTTCACCTTGTGACCACCTGTCACACTAGTTGGAATTTCTATCATGTCAATGTTATAAGGACAAACTTGCATGTATGAACTTGAACATATATAAAATATACCATTGTGCATGCTCATTGACATATTTCACTTCTTCAAATCTTGGAAATTGTGGGCAATGGACCCAACACTAAAGCTCCGTTTGAGGGGACTTATTTTCATCGGTCAAGCGGTTACGACCGCATGAATTCAACCTTAATTAAGGTCTGATTCATGCGGTCATAACCGCTTGACCGATGAAAATAAGTGCCCCCGAACAGAGCCTATGTCTTCGGTCAGTCAAGAACGCCAGGAGAAGTTAGTGTGTGGTCACCCTTTCTCTTAGGGTCCGAACTCCATAGAAGCTGGTTCTAAGTTTGAACAGTATTAAAGTTCCGAATAAATCACAGATAAAAAATGCTAGTCCATGAAATCCCCGAACCTCAGTAATCGTCCTAGGGCTAGACCATGATTCAATCGTCTTGACCATCTATATATCCACTCTAATGCCCTCATAAAAAATGATATGTCCTAGGAAGGTCTTTTCTTCAAATATATATAGAATTTATTTGTGCGCATGATCTCTAAAACTTATCTTAGATGAGTCAGGTGCTGATAAGAATCAAGATAATAAATCAATATGTCATCAAAATAGACTACTATGCAGACTCCTTTGAGTGGTCTAAGCACCTGATTCATCACTAGCATAAAGGTGTTGAGTGCTTTGGATGTAACGTCTCAATTTGTGATAGACGCCTCACAAGCATTTTGAGTCAAGAGAACTTACTCAGGCTCTGGGTGCGCTGGTAATAGGCATCGAGAGTGTCGACTAGACTCGAGGAAGTGTCAAGTGCATTGATTGGTGGGCAGGCATCGAGTGATACTTGACGCATAGAAGAATTTGACTTAGAAGAATCCTTGATTCGGGAAGCATCGAGTGTGTCGACTAGACTTGACGAAGTGTCGAGTAGATAAGACGAATTTGACTTAAAAGAATACTGGACTTAAAAAGCTTCGAGTGTGTCGACTGGGTTCAAAAGGCATTGAGTGATCACGATGCTTTCGACGAGGCGTCAAGTGATACTCGATGAATTCGATGCTTTGACTTAGAAATTACAAGACTTGGGAAGGCACTGAGTGATCACGATGCTTTCAACGAAGCATTGAGTGATATTCGATGAATATGACGCTTTGACTTAGAAATTACTGGACTTGGGAAGACGCTGAGTGATCACGACGCTTTCAACGAAGTATTGAGTGATACTCAATGAATACGATGCTTTGACTTAGAAAATTCTGGACTTAACAAGGCATTGAGTGATCACGACGAATTTCGACAATTCTTCGAGTGTGTATAGGTATATATGATGAATTTGACTTGGGAGATTTTCGGCCCAGCCTGTGTTTGTCGATTCATACGTACGGGCTGAACCGGGTTTTAGGACGTGTGCTGGATGGCTCATTTGGACCTGTCTTTTCAACAAGACTTATTTAATGTGATGATGGGCGGTCCAATGAGGAGACGACACGTGGCGTCATGACTCAAACCCTAATCTTTCTTATAAAAAAGAAGAAACAGGAATCCCTAGCCATCACTTCATTCTTCTTTACTGAGGCATTACTTGCCGAGCCCGATGGAAACGAAGAAGTCGTCGGAGTCGAATTTTCTGGAGGAAGAGCTCTCCCTCTCCGTGAAGAACGATGCCATCGAGGAGAGTGACGAGATCCATGGCCAGAAACGAGGTGAGCTTCCTACCCTCTCCCTTAGTGCTAGATATTTATTTATAATGTAGGAGAGATGTCGACTCAAAAGAGTTTTACTTGTGCGAGATGAAGATCTCCTAGGAAGAGACCATGCTAGGACCTTGTTCGAGAGATTTGTTATCTTCGACCTCTCCTCTCTTTGTTGTGAAGATGGTGGACTTGGTTTTGTGAAGAAGGATGGTCTATTGTGCATTAAAAAGGGAGGAGGAAGTGTTGTATGTGGTTTTGAACAACTGGATAATGGATGAAGACAAACAGATGTCATTCGTTTTGATTTAAGATGCGTGCAGAAATCTATTTTATACGCACAGCTGACTTCGAGGCCATTTTCAGTTGTGATAAGTCCGGATCTAGATATTGGGCTGAACACAAAAATTGTAGTCCTCGGAAAGACCTTTCCAACGGATGGTTACATGTTTTCATAAGAGCTTTGTATCTCCAGAATGTCCAGTGGAAGTTTCTGCATGGTAACAACTTATGTACAGGATGCTTTCGGGTTAGTGTCTAACCGATTTTGGACTAGTTAGAAGAAATGTAGCAAGAAAATGTTGAGGTTTGGATGAGCCTAGTTATATGTAGCTGAGATAAACAAATTGTTTGGACAAAATTAATTAAATGAATGGTTTGGGGAAAATTAGTGAACAAATGGTTTGATGAGATTTCGTTGTACAAAAGACTACTTATGAAATCCGGTAAGGATGCGCGCAATTGTAATTCGAGGAACGATACAAGTTTTAATAGATTGTGTGGTGCCCAATAATTGAATGTGTAATCTATACTTACTATATCATACTTAATGAGTACGTGAAGATTTAATATATTGTTGTGATAAATATATGAAAGTATAATTGTTTGTGAATGCTTAATTATAAGGAAAGAATCAGATGAGGTAAATCTCATGGCCATGAAAAAATATTGAGTCGTGATCTCAAGTATTTGAAGGGATAATTTGAATAGTGCATTGCGTAGAGTGTGTCTCACTATGGATATCAGTGTGGGATTGTATGTTGTATGAGGTGGCTTGCCACCTGTGTTTATGATGAACCCTTAAGTGCTTGGGAGCACGAGAATGCGAAAAGGGTTTAAGTTCGTGAGTATTTGACCGCACTGGATTGGTAATGGTGATAAAGTACTCAGTGTAGAGCCCTTGAGTGTTGTTGAGCATTGGATTGGTGATGATGAAAAGGTACTCGGTTAGAGCCCTTAGATGGTTGATGGCAAATCCATGTGAAATTACATGCGGTGTGAGTTGACAAGCGGTGTCATAATCCTGGGTTAAGGATAGTGTGGTAGGTATACGGGCTCACCAGTCATCACACCGAAGGGAGTTGACAGATATAATTTGGACGGTTGGCCTTGGTACTCGGTGCTTTTTCCAGTGGCACCATCCATGCCAAGTGAAAATTTTGCCTTGGCCCTCGGTGTTTTTTACTGGGGCTCCTTCCGTGCCACAATGATAGGCCAGTTGGGCTGGGCTCTTAATGCACATCTACTCGAGACCCCTTTTGAGCCATAGTACGCAGGGATCTCCGTTGTTGTGTTCTTACCATTGAGGCGTACAGAGGCCTAGGCTTGGTAGTGTGGATGCCCACCTAGTAGTGGAAAGCATGTTTCACTATCACCGTCTGGACATGACGGATGGCGCTTGAGAGGTTAGCTACCTGCTCGAAAAGTGGGAACTAAAATTCAATGTCGACATAGTAGTGTGTGTGTGTGTGTGTGTGTGTGTGTGTGTGTGTGTGTGTGTGTGTGTGTGTGAGCATGGGTGAGTCATCATATTCCATTTATATCATTGCTTTGCATCGTATAGATCCTTATCATATATATTTGTATGGTCACTTTTGTATGATGAGTTACCTTACTATTAAGCCGATTCTTAACTTATAAATCTGTATGGGCATTTTTATAAGTTAAGTTACTTTCTTATTGTAGATTTATATGTTTAATGGATTGCAATGATTTTAGTATAACTGCTAGAATAGAATGTTGATAAAAATTTTATACATTGCAGTTATTACTACTCATGATATATAGATTCTCCACCTGCTTGTACTACTACTTATTAATATATATTGTACCCTTGTTCCTTTTACCGCATGATGCCTAAGAGCCTCCAGGGTGAGCAGATGTGATAATCACTTAGTCTTTATGACTAACGGTTTCTACATCTTCCATTTTAGGAGGAAATCTCGTAGATAGAGCAACAGCATCAGGTAAAATAGGAGGGCAGTTAGGCTAGGGTGGCAGGCCCTGATACGAAGTTACCATCGCTATCGTCAGTTACGGATGTGAGTTTTTAAGAGACTCATGATTGTAGACCTTTGGGCAATTTTGGTGTACTCTGATATTAAAGAAGTGTTGAAGCTTCTTATTATTGATGTACTAGTTTGGACTTATATACTTATGTGGATTTTGACTTCTATATATTCTTTATGTTGGGGTTGTATGGATGATATTGGTTTTAGCAGGCATGATAGGCATCTTGTAGTATTGCTGGACCCGTGTGTTGGAGTTATTGAAAGGTGGATGTTCTGGGCATAAGACTCCCCTCGGCCGTATGTTGTGTTCCAGGAGGGGGTCTTACATTGGAGAGACCAAAAGGCATCATCAGCCACTTGTATAAACCCTGTCTAGTCTTAAATGCAGTTTTCCACTCATCCCCAAGTCGAATTCTAATCTAGTGGTATCCACTTTTTAAGTCAATATTTGAAAATACGCGGGATACACTAAGCATATCTAGCATATCATCCAATCGGGCAATCAGAAGGCAATATATGTTTGTAATTTTATTAATCGCTCGACTATCTACACACATACGCCAAGTCCTATCTTTCTTAGGAACTAGTAGTGCCCACAGACTCATACACTCTCTAACATAACCCTTTAAAATCATCTCGGTCACCTGCCTATGTAGCTTCTCATGCTGTTTCAAACTCATGCGATAATGGGGTAAATGGGGCAGACTAACTCCTCGGATGAGGTCAATGCAGTGTTCGATATCTCTCATCGGGAGTAGCTGATCTTGCAACTCCTCTAGCATAAGCTTAGAGACTCATCAATGAAGTGTTTCACTGCACTAGGGATGTCTAATGTGGTGGTGGTGGAATCGATACCAGATAACATATAGACGACATCACTATCCTTCATCTCCTCCTGGAATTAGGACCAAGTCAGGAACTTAGTTAGGGTACATATAGTGCATTCCTCTTGAAAAGGGGGTTGCAGATAGTGGAACCCCTCCATTATTAGGAGTGCTCATAATGAAGGGAGAGGGAAATGATTGTAACCACCAAAATACACACACAACCACTAGGGTTCGAAGATCCTTTGAAGATTGCTCAAGGATCTTCTTTGGAGTTCAATGATCCTTTGAAGTTTTCTCCTGGAAAGTCCCCTCGAAGACCTCATTCAGATCAATCCTTTGATCCCAGAGCCCTGTTGTCACATTCATCATTTTAGATTGCTTTTGAGCATGCACTTCAACACTCCTCCCAAAATGACTTCCATAGTGCAGAAGAATTATTATAACGATCGGTGACCTATCACTCTCAGAAATTCAACAACTTGTAACACTCAGGAAAATTGTGCAACTTGGTCAGCATCGACCCGGCCCCGCGATTTTTCACCCTTTCTGAGTTTTTCACGTTAAAAGCCTTCCAGCTAACTACTAGTTTTCCCTGAGATTGTTTCCATGCTCGTCTGACTCTCGAGCTGAGAATGTTTAATTTGATTGGACCATAAGAGCATCGAGCAACCTGCAACAGCTTGACGTTGTCCTATATTGTTAAAGGCGTGCCTCAGGCATCTAAGGGTTCAAGGCAGGCCAGGCTTAAAGGATTGTGCCTTCGTGCAACTCACGATTTTATTTGCGCCTTTGGAACATAAAAGATGAGTCTGAGTGAGATTTTTATTATAATTTTTTTATTCAAAAATATAAAAATAAACACTGAAGAACTTAAAAAATTTTAATGGATTAATATTTGTGAAAGATAATTGAGAGTTGGGACTTATATATAATATAAGTTACCAAATTGATTTAATCTTTAAGAGATATAAATGATAGTTATGAATGGTTAATTAGTAGAATAGACGAAGAATCTGACCAGGAAGATGAAATGATGTTTGAAGCTGATTATTTAAAATATATGTAATTGCATCTTGCCTTCGTCAGGCACTCGCCCGCACCTTGATCCTTGCGCTTAGTATCCAAGACCCCTTTGCGCCTTGGTGGGCCTTGCACATTTAATAACTAAGGCATCATTTCGTTTGTGGGAAATGTGTTACCAAACTCTGCAAAATTCTCTGAATACAATATTGACTTCGTAAAAATAATCATAACTAACAACAGTGGCAAGAAGAGGTGCTCGTATATCAATCTCTGGGGGGGGGGGGGGTGAGTTGATCAAACTCCCTCATTGGCTTATCAACAAACCTCTCATGGAAGAGGCCACGATAGCACCTGTTGCGGTATTGGAAGGACACATGCACCAAATGGAAGAGCATCAGGCCGAGATGCTCGCCCTCCTAAAAAAATTCGGAGTTTCTCGAACCCACGAGCAAGGAAACCTGTCTCCGCCAGCTCTGAACCGTTCTTCGACGTAGCATGCCACACACAATCATCATGCCACAGAGGAAGAGTTCTCTGACGCGGACAGCTCAATGTACCCAATTCGACCGACCAGAGAACCCGAGGACATCCATCATCAAAACTGACTGGGAGCAGCAGGCTTCAGGCATGAAATTAGAGTGCTCACTCGCGAGAATATCCGGGAAGTGATTGTAGAAAAATACAGACGATTTGAATGAGGAAACGCTTTCACACCCCCCCCTCTACACAACGACTCTTCGATGATGCCCCAGGTCCTTGCATATCCAATCCCACATGGCCTCAAGCTTCCTAACATTGAGACGTTTGATGGGATGAACGATCCTCTGGAGAACATCACTGATTTCACCACCATCACGAGGATCTACAACAATCTAGACTAACTATAATACCAAGTGTTCCTGACAACACATGAAGGGGCAAGTGCACACATGGTTGCAAAAGATTAATTTTATGTTGGAGCTCGGCAATTTGAGCAGCCAATTTTGATAACATATTTTTTTATTTTAAGAAGAAAAGAAAACAACCGGTACTTAATAGAATGGAATTAGAAATAAAATAAAAATGATGAATAGGGGTCAAGAAAGAGAATGATAAAATAAAAGTTTTAAAATTAAAAATTTATAAAATAAAATTTCCCGGACTTCCCAAGGGCTACCCAATGACGGGTTCGCAAGGTACTAGGCGGTATTGCGGGATGAAAACCCGGCACGGCCCTTTCGCAAGAAACATTAATTATAAAAAATTTAAGTTAAAACTTTTAAAGAAAACAAACAAAATAAAAAAAAATGATAAGAATAATAGATTTTTGCTTTCAAAATATCGACAAAGAAAGTCCCCGGCAATGACGCCAAAAACTTGATGTAGATTTTCTAGAAGTTAAAATACAACCAAACTAGAATCTCGAATAGGCAAGCGTACCTATCGAAATGCAGTATAGGAAGTGTCGTATATCGACTCGGGGCCTGTTGAGTACTTGTACTCACAAGAAAAGCTATTACCTTATCGGACAGAAAAGTTGGTTTCTGAAGATGGAAAAACTAAGAACTAAACTAAGAAAGAAAAATACAATTTAAGGAAGCTAGCACTTGATCTAGAATTCCCTTGGATAAAATAAATCTTCTTGAGAAATAAAGCAATGCGAGTTCTTATCTACTCACTCGACCGTGGAGGTTCCTAAAGTATAGAAGCGTCTCTCTCGAGCTCATGCTTCTAACTAACCTTAGGTTGATCGATTAAAACCTCTCGGCCAGTCGAAACCCCTAAGCTTGCTTTAGGCGGTGAACCCCACTATTGGATTTGACTCCAATCCGGAAGATTTACGTCGTCCTCTCTCGAGGAGTGCATTCAACTCCTTTTATCTTTGAGTGATCTCCTCGTATCCGCAACCTCTCGGTCATTTAGGATACAGATCTTAGATCGAAGATCATATACGCGTAATATGAATTCGATGAAATAGAAATCAAAGATAAATCGTAGTGAGTAAGATGAAGAACAAGACTTTTAATAAAAAGGAAGAGATTATTTTATTGCAAGCTTCATCAAAATCAAGTGCTAAATGAAATCTAGCTACTCATCATAATAAGAGAATTACAAGATAAGGTAGGGACAAACATGATTAAATTGAAAAGCAAACTAGAATTGAAACTTACACAAAGTAAAACTAAGCTAAGAAATGGAAAATACGATAAAATAAAACAGCAACAAAAAGACTACAACTCCCAAAAATTCCTCCCTTGACATCTGAAGCTGTCTGGAATTTATAGAAAAAGTTTCTGGATGGTCACACCCTAGGTCACGCCCGTGACCTAGGGCGTGTCAGGCTTGGAACCGTCGTCTTGAAACCCCAGGAACATTGGAGGGAAAACTGCCAAAATCTGTTAACTGACGGGTTACGCCCCTAGGTCACGCCCGTGACCTAGGGCGTGTCAAGGCTGTTTCTGGAAAATGGCGGGAGTAAACTGGGCTTGATGGAGGCATCATGCCCCCTGGTCACGCCCGTGACCAGGGGCGTGTCAAAGCTGCAACGGCTGCTGGCGACAACGGCTGGAACGACGTAATAAATTAGCTGGAAACGCCCGGGACACGCCCTGGGTCACGCCCGTGACCCAGGCGTGTAATTTTAATCCGACGTGGCAATGGTCAACGGTCTCTTTCTGGCTGTCACGCCCCATGTAAATGGTATACGGGCTTGTCGTCATCCGACACGGGCGTGTCCTAGTCGGTCGACGAACGTTGGGCGCGGGTCGACGAGATTCAGCAGCAGTCTCAATTATCACGTGTCACGCCCCTGTGTCACGCCCAGGTAGGGCGTGTCACAGGGCGTGTTTAGGTAGAAAACTGGAAAATACTTGTTTTGCTCCAAATAACCTGTAGATCAGCCCTGCAAGATTAAAAATGATTTTATTAGAACAAATAGATATAAATTATAGAAACAAGTTAACATAAACTTAATATTATAAAATTAATTTAAAATATTTAAATATTAATATAAAATAGTAAATAAAAAGATAGAAATAATTAGAGTTATCATTACACACACGCCGTAAATTAGAAAACACAGAACAGGACATGGCCTCCGACACTACTTGGGACACGCCCGTGTCAACCATGGACATGCCCGTGTCATAGGCCGTATACCCACCTTGATGTTGAAACTATCACATCCCGAACAGTACACGGCCATGTGACACGCCCGTATCAAAGGCCGTGTGCTAGAAACGCCTTTGGACATTCTTGTGTCCCTAACCATGTAACTCACTCAACACAGCCCGTCATAACACAGAGCAGGACATGGCCCGTGACACGCCCGTGTCACAGGCTGTGTGCGCGACCTGGCTTGACTCTGAGGATTTTTGACTGCATTTCGTCGACCTTAAGTATGTCACGGCCCTGTACATGCCCGTATCACTTGCTGTATGAACCTAATCAGGCACCAAATTTGCCTTAGAACGCTATCCATTCCTTAATGAGTTTTGGGGCATTACAATTCTCTTCCTCTCAAAAGAATTTCATCCCGAAATTACAGAATGGAAGTAAACGGTACATGAGTTAAATAACTCGGGATACTCCTCAAGCATGGTCTCCTCTCGCTCCCACGAAAGCTTCTCACGACCGCAGTTGTCTCATCGGACTTTGACCATCCTGATGTCTTTATTATGAAGTCGCTTGACTTCAAAGTCCCCAATGCGAACGGGCTTGACCTTTGTCGTCAACCCATTATCAACAAGTACTTAATCGACCACAAAAACTTGTGACGGCTCTTACACCGCCTTCCGCAACACCGATATATGGAATATGAATGTATACCACTCAATTCCACAGATAGTTTCAGTCGATAAGCTGCTTCAACAATTTGCTCTAGAATCTCAAATGGTCCAAGGTACCTCAGGCTCAGCTTCTTCAAGTGTCGTACCCGTAAAACACCCTTGAACGGCTTAATCTTTAAATATACCCAGTTATCAACAGCGAACTCAACGTTCCTATGCTTGGCATTTTAGTATTTGGCCTGCCTGTCCTGAGTGATCAGCAATTGTTCTCGTATTGTTTGTACCAACGAAGTGGCGCCTTTCACTTCTTACCGTTTGTACAGCTTTGAGTCACATATCTCCAACCAAACAATGACGTGCGACATTTTCTACCATATAGCACCTCGAAGGGCACCATATGAATACTCGCTTGGTAGCTGTTATTATAAGCATACTCCACCAAGTACAAGTGATCTTCCCACCGCTTTCCGAAATCTAAGACGCACATACAAAGCATGTCCTCCATCGTCCTGTTGACCCTTTCGGTCTGACCATCCGTCTACGGATGGAAGGCCGTGCTGAAACTCAGCATGGTTCCCAACAATTGATGCACTAACCTCCAGTCATTGGACGTGAAGCACCCATCTCGGCCACTCACGATGCTGCGGGGCACACCGTGCAGTCGAACAATATTATCCACGTAAAGTTTTTCCAGTTTATCCACCGAATCATCCTTCCTATTCAGAATGGAGTGCGAGACTTTCGTCAATCTATCTACGATCACCCAGATGGCGTCGTTTCCCTTCTGCGACCTTGGCAACCCATGTACAAAATCCATTGAAACATCGTCGAACTTCCATGCCGGTATAGGCAAGGACTTCAAGAAACCTCCGGGCTTCTGGCACTCTGCCTTCACCAAGGCGCACGTTTGACACTTCGCCATATAAAGTGCTATGTCTTTTTTAAGTCTTGGCCACAAAAACAACATTTTCATATCCCTATACAACTTTGTTCTCCCAGGGTGAATCAAGTACATAGTATGATGAGCCTCGTACATCAATTTCTCCCATAGTTTACCCACACTTAGGACACACAGACGAGTGTCCTTGCATAATAGTCCATCCTTAACATTTAATTTGGAATTTGACCCATCCAAAGCCTCATCCATGATCTGCTTCACGTCGTTATCCAAGACCAGAGCTCGCTGAATCATATCAGAGAGGTCGCAGTGCACTTCTATCCAGAATAATTATTCTTTGGCACTAAACTTCAATTCAGCTGAAGAGGTTTCCAAGGCCTCCAACGCACGAACCAAATGCTCTTCATGCATCGACAACCAACCGACCTGCGCGTGAGCTCTGCGACTTAACGCATCTACAACCGCATTACCTTATCTAGGAATAAAATGTACCATGAAGGTGTAGTCTCCCAGGAACTTCAACCCCCTCCATTGTCGCATGATTAAATCCTTTTTATCCAAAATATACTTCAGGCTCGTACGATCGGTGTAGATATCGATCTTCACACCGTACACGTAATACCTCCAAAATTTCAGGGCGAATATCACGGCCGCTAACTCCAAGTCATGAGCCGAATAATTTCTCTCGTAAACCTTAAGCTGGTGCAAGCCATACGCTATTACACTCCTATGCTTTGGCAGCACATAACCTCAGTCATTTCCTGAAGCATCACTGAAAAACTCAAAGCCTTCAGAACCACAAGGTGTACTTAAGACAGGTGTCATGGTCAAACGACACTTTAGTTCTTTGAAAGCTTGTGCGCACTAAGGCATCCATACAAACTTCGAATCCTTCCTTGTCAAAGTAGTGTGGGGAAATGCTATCCGTGAGAAGTTCTCCACGAAGCGCCTGTAATAGCCGGCAAGCCCTAGAAAATTCCGAACTTCTGCCATCGCAGACAATACAGGCCACTCCCGTATAGGAACTACCTTAGCCGGATCTACCGCAATCCCTTCTCCACTAACTATATGACCAAGGAACGCTATCGAGGACAACCAATACTCACATTTAGAGAACTTGTCGTACAGTCGATTCTTCCTCAATGTCTCCAACACCACATGCAGATGCTTGAAATGATCCTCCTCGCACTGTGAGTACACTAGTATTGTCGATAAAGACTATCACAAACTGTTCCAAATATTTTCTGAACGTTCTGTTCATCATATCCATAAACACGGATGGCGCATTCGTTAGCCCAAAAGGGCATGACAGTGAACTCATAATGCTCATACCTTTTGCTGAAAGCTGTCTTGGGTATGTCACTTTCTCTTATCTTCAAGAGATAATATCCGGATTTAAGATCCAATTTCGAGTACACCGTTGACCCGACTAACTGATCGAACAGATCATCAATCCTTGGAATCGGACACTTATTCTTCTCCGTTAGCTTATTCGACTCGCGGAAATCAATACATAGACGTACGCTTTCGTCCTTCTTCTTAACAAAGAGGACCGACACGCTCTAAGGCGACGAACTTGGACACGTGTAACCTAGCTCCAACAGCTCTTGAAGCTGTATTTTCAGTTCAGCCATCTCCTTAGGCTCTAACCAATATGGAGAGCGTGACATAGGTTTGGCACCACTAGGAACTGCCTTAACCACCTGGAGATCAGACATCAACGTCTTGTTTGACCCCTTCATGCCCGCAAATTTCGTCTCACGGTCAGTTCCCAATTTGACCTCCTTGCGGTTGCAATCAATGTATGCCTGTTACTCCGTGAGCCAGTCCATTCCAAAGATCACGTCAAACTCCACTATCGGCAGTAGCGACGCTTGCAAGTCAAACTCTTGAATCCCCATCCATATCTTTATGCAACAGATTCAATCCGCGCGCATTGAACACCCATTAGGCAATGACATGTCCAATTTGTCCATTACCATCGAAGAAGGAACTCCGATGCACGATACAAATCCTTCAGACCAAAGGAATACGAAGCTCCCGTTTCGTACTGTGCTCTCGCCGGATAATCGAAAATCAAAACCCAGCCAAACACAACCAGTCATAGGCTAACACGCGAAGGACAAAAAGTATTTAAAGCTAAACTGCTATAAATTAAACCATACCTGTCACCACGTCAGTCTGCTTTATGGCCTCCCACTGACCAAGGTTGTACACTTTAGGCTGGATTGGGGCATAGTGCGATGTGGTTGCCTCCGACCCCTTACCCTTATCCTAGTAGGTTGATCAAGGTTTCTTCTCGGACTTCGGACGTCCTCTCCAACAATCTCGGGCAAACTGTCCCGACTTCCCACAAGTGTAACATAAATTTGGGTCTCGCCCAATGGCTGCTCATGGTCCAGTCTTCTTTGCCACTAGAGTACCACTACTTTCTAAGGCAATAAGTCCTATAACTGCTCCCATCATGGCTTTCATTGCCTACTGGCCATCATACCGATAATCTAGGGCACGGTGACCGAATTTACCACAATTAAAACAATCATATGGAGCCTGACTAGTAGATATTTTAGGCTTCTTTTTCCTCCTACTGCGATATACAGACTTTGCAGAACCTGGAGAGTTTGGTACCCTTAACTCTGACGTCTGGTTGACATTCGAAAAATCTACTTCCAAAGATCTAGCTGACTCCACCAAGGCTAAGAATCCAAATAATTTCAGTTCTTAGAAGTAGAACTCGTAACTCGCCGCGCAGGCCGTTATAAAATCTATCGACCATATACTGCTCGCTCTCCAATTCAAATCCTGGGTAGCGCTTTATCATATTAAACGCCTGTAAATATTCATCAACTGAGTGCGTACCTTGCACTAAAAGTAGGTTAAACTGCTGACCCGATGGTCTTCTAAATTCCATTTGCTCCATCACACCACCTGGCGTTGATGCCACCTAAGGGACAAAGGGTTGCACAATCCTTCCATATTGTGCATTAGTCACATCGAACACCGCTTCAACTATCCTTCTTATGGTTTCCACAGAATGAGGGGTCTCAGGCCCATCGCTGGGTGCACTAATTTTATCATAAAGCGGGCGTTTTAACTACCATACACCACTCCTGGTAACTTATAGTCGTACAAAACACCTTTAAGCGACCAAAAAAATTTGCAAAAAGCAATTATAGGAACACGACCATGTGACACGCCCGTGTCACAGGCCATGTGCCAGACACGCCTTTGGACATGCCCGTGTCCCTGACCGTGTAACTCACTCGACACAGCCCGTCATAACATAGAGCAGGACACGGCCCTTGACACGCCCGTGTCACAGGCCGTGTGCCCGGCATGGATTGACTCTGAGGATTATCGACTGCATTCCGTCGACCTCAAGCATGACACAGCCCTGGACACGCCCGTGTCACAGGCCGTGTGAACCTAATAAGGAACCAAATTGGCCTAAGAACGCTATCCGTTCCTTAATGAGTTTTGGGGCGTTACAAGTCTCGTACTTGTAGGTTCGTCATCGTGGACGCCCCAACCAACTATAATGCCATCTTCGATTGGCCCAACATAAGCGCATTTTATTGTGTCCCCTCATCCTTCAATTAGTGCTTGAAGTTCAACGCTGAGGGGATCCAGGTCCGAGTCTGGGGGGACCCCATGGTGGAAAGGGAGTGCTACGTCACGGCGGTGAACTCCATCTCTTGGAAAGAGGGGGCCGAGGAAGTGGAGAGGAGGATGGAGGAGCAGTCCAGGCTTGGTGCTAGAGAAGAGGTTGAGGAGATGGAAGTGGAGGAAGAGGTTTGCGCCTAGGTAGTGGTGACGGAAGCTGTTCTGGAGGAGCTGGTCGAGGCAATGGTCATGGAAAAAGAGGAGCCCCTCGTCTCAGGGAAGGGTGATGATGGTTATTGTGGAGAGCAGTCCAAGCTAGATGCCAGAGAAGAGGTGGTGGAGATAGAAGTTCTCACCCAGGGAGGCAGGGTGTAGAAGGTTTGCATCAGCGGGGGTCTGAACCCGGTAGACAAGAAGAGGATGTTGGCATGCATCCAGAAGAATGTGGACATATTCACATGGAGCTCCGCAAAGATTCCAGGGATTGATGCAAACGTTTCCTGCCACCGCCTTAACCTAGATCCAGAAGCCCTCCCCATCCAGCAGAGGAAGAGATCTATTGCGGACAAGCTGGTCAATCCCATCAGGTAAGAGGTGGCCAAGCTCCTTAAGGCTGGTTTTGTATCTGAAATTCAATACCCCGGCTGGGTCTCCAATGTAGTAATGGTTAATAAAGAAGATGGCCAGTGGCGTATGTGTGTCATTTTCTCATTGCTTAATAAATCATTCTCTAAGGATTGTTATCCCTTGTCTCGGATCGATGCGCTGGTTGACTCAGCCATCAGTTTTCTTGTAATGAATTTTTTGGATGCATTTTTAGGTTACCACATAATCAGGATGCAGCGTCTCAACATAAAAGATGTCTCCTTCATCATGGGGGATGGATGCTACTACTATAAAATGATGCCCTTTGGGCTTAAGAATGCAGGAGCGACGTACCAAAAGATGATGGACAGGGTCTTCCAAGAATAAAAGGGAAGGAACCTTGAGGTATATGTAGATGATCTTATGATCAAGAGTCGGGACATTTACTCTCACCTCCAGGACCTGGAAGAAACCTTCACCACCATGCGCGAGTACAAGATGAGGTTGAACCCCATGAAATGTGTTTTCGGGGCCAGCAGGGGCATGTTCTTGGGCCATCTTTTCACCCTCACGGGGGTAGAACCAAATCCTAACAAGGTCAAATCAATCATGGAGTTGGCATCACCTCAGAATGCTAAGGAGGAGGAGCGGCTGACCGGGAAGTTGGCCGGCCTAAGTAGGTTCCTTTCCTGGGCGGGGGAGAAGTGCTCTCGCTTCTTCAAAGCGTTAAGGGGAGGCAAGAAGTTTGAATGGACTGGGGAATGTGAGGAGGTGTTCTAGGCCTTAAAGAGGCAGTAAACTCAGGCCCCCCCTCCTCCAAGGGCCGAAGGAGGCGAAGGACCTATCTTTGTACCTCGGGGTTGGAGCAGAGGCCTTAAGCTTCATCCTGGTCTGAGGAGAGTGGAAGAGCAGCTTCCTATATAATACGTGAGCTGGGTTCTGAGGAAGGCAGAGCTCCGATATCCCATCTTGGAGAATCTGGCCTTTTTCTCTGATCATCTCAGCTCGGAGGCTCCAACCCTATTTCCAGTCACACTCCATCCGAGTGATGACTGACCATCCCCTCCGCAACATCTTCGTGAGGGTGGAGCATTTAGGAATATTGGCAAAGTGGTTGGTGGAGCTGAGCGAGTTTGATATCTCCTTTGTCCCGTGCCTTTCGATCAAGGCCCAAGCAATGGCCGACTTCCTAGCTGATTATGTGGTCGAGGTGGCAGAGGCGGAACTCACTTGACTGGTTCTCCTAGAAGGAGATGGTGGATGGCGCTTCAGGAAGGCATTTCTTGGGGGAGGGGGTGATCTTGGATAACCCCTAGGGAATGAGGATTGAGCAGACGGTGGTGGTGCATTTTCCCATCATGAACAATCAGGCCGTGTATGAGGCAGTGATTACAGGGCTGCGTTTGGCCAGGGAACTGGGAGTGCATGATGTGGAGGTCCTCACTGACTCCATGTTGGTGGCCTACTAGATCAAAGAGGAATTCTAGGTAAGGAAACCAACTCTTCAGTGGTATTTGGCAAATGTTAAAGGGGTCATCGGTATATTCAAAACCTTCTCCATCCAACATGTGATGCGGGACGAGAATGAACAGGTTGATCAGCTGGCAAAAGCATGGTCCCCGGGTGGCGGAACCATCACTGACCTATTCCCCCCATCCATCGAAGAGGGAGAGCTGATGGAAGTGGACCAGTAGCCCTCGTGGATGGACCATTTCATAACGTTCCTTTCCACAAGGAAATATCCGGAAGGGATGGACAAAAAGAAGTTCAAATGCAAGTCAGCATACTATCTCCTCCATGACGGGCAGTTGTATCGGAAGACTCTCTCGGGGCTGTTGGCTCGTTGTGTCCCTGATAAGGAGGTCCAAAGGATCTTGGAAGAATTCCACTCCGGGGAGTGTTGAAGTCACTTCGGGAGTCAAACCATAGAAGGAAGGATTGTCAGGAAAGGGTACTTCTGGCCTACCCTGGGCCACCATACTGCAGAGTTCACGAAAAAGTGCCACAAGTGCCATTGTTTGCCCTCCTCCAACTTATCCCATCCCAGCCCCTCAGAAGAATCACAGCTCCTTGGCCCTTTGACATCTGGGGAATGGATTTGGTAGGACCTTTCCCCCAGTCCAGCAGGCAGAGGAGGTTCCTGTTAATAATGATCAACTATTTTTTTAAGTGGTTGGAAGTGAAGGAACTGGCAAAGGTGACCTCCAAGGTAATCAGAAAATTTGTGCGGGGAGAGATCATCTGTAGGTACGGGTTACCCCAGGCCATTATCACGGACAATGGGCCTCAGTTTGCCAGTGCCAAGTTCATCAGATTTTGTGGATAGCTCGGGATTGACCTCAGGTTTGCCTCAGTCCACCATCCCAGGAGCAACGAGCAGGTGGAGGCGGTGAATAGGATCATCCTCAATCTCTTCAAGAAGAAAGTGGAGAATTTGAAGGGTAGCTGGGTGGAGGAGCTTCCTTCGGCTCTCTGGGCCCTTAGAACCACTCCAAGCATGGCCACAAGGGAGACCCCCATCAAGCTCTCCCATGGGTGCGAGATCATTCTCCCAATAGAGTTCTAGGTCTAGGAGCCTCGGGTGGTTGAGGCAGAGGCGGGAAGCGAAGAATGGAATGCTGAGAATGAGGAGGAGCTAACTACGTCTCTCCCTTGACATGGTGGAAGAGTTGTGCAATCTCCCTGCCATCCGACAAGAAAAGGTAAAGAGAAGAATAACTAAGTACTTTGACAAGAACGTAAGGGTCAAATAGTTTGCGGAAGGAGACTTGGTCCTGAAGAATGTGGACGCAGCAGGGAGGTCGGCAATAGTGGGGAAGCTCAACCCAAACTATGGAGTCCCATATATTGTCCATGAAGCTTTAAGGTCAGAACAATATTATCTCTGGAATATGGAGGGAGAGACCCTAAGTCACACCTAGAGTGGTGATGACTTGAAGCATTTCTATCCGTGAAAATATGTATGTCCACCTTTTCAATAAAAGTGAAATATTTTGTTGCCCCAACCCTTTTACAGATCAAGTTTGTTATTTGTAGAGCTGAGTTCGGTTGATTATCAACACCCGCCGTCTGGCATCCACCTAGTGGATTGGGCCGGTGGTAGCACCCGGAGGTTACCAAAAAGAACATTTTCTGGCTCTAGGGTTAGGTCCCGGGATGCTCCTACTGTCAGGCTTCCACCTAGCTGATAGGGCCGAGATCCCCATTGGATGTGGTTATGACCCTAGGGCTGAGTCCGGTTGATGCTCAACAACTGCCCTCAGGCTTCCACCTAGCTGATTGGGTCGGTGGTAGCGCCTGGATGTTGGCCAAAGGATCATCTTCTCGCTCTGGGGTTAGGTCCTGAGATGCTCCCGCTATAAGGATTCCACCTAGCTGGCAGGGCCGGGATCCCCGTTGGATTACATTATGACCCTGAGGCTGAGTTCGGTTGATGCTCAACACCCGTCGCCAGGCTTCTTACCTTGCTGATTAGGCCGATGGTTGTGCCGGGAGGTTTGCCAAAGGAACATCTTCTCTCTCTGGGGTTAGGTCCCAGGATGTACCCGCTATTAGGCTTCGACCTAGCTGGCAGGGCCAGGATCCCCATTGGGCGTCGTTATGACCATAAGGCTGAGTCTAGTTGATGATCAACCCCTGCCGTCAGGCTTCCACCTAGCTAATTGGGCCGGTGGTAGCACCCGGAGGTTGGCCAAAGGAACATCTTCTCGCTCTAGGGTTAGGTCCCGGGATGCTCCCGCTGTCATGCTTCCACCAAACTGGTAGAGCCGGGATCCCAGTTCGATGTCATTATTACCTAGGGCTGAGCACGATTAATGCTCAACACCCGTCGTCAGGCTTCCACCTAGCTGAATTGGCCGGTGGTAGCGCCCGGTGTTTAATCAAAGGAAAGTAGGACTCCCTTTCTAGGGCTGTCTAGAGTTGCTTTGGTTGTCAAGCTCACATGGCGATTATGTGTAGCGCCCGATGTTTAATCAAAGGAAAGTAGGACTCCCTTTCCCAATCGACACCATCCTCACTTTTATCATAGGGTTGTCTTTTTTCTTTACGTTGTGCACTTTTCGTTACGAACCGTGTCAAAATCTGAATTTTGGGCTGCATTTAGTAAAAACTCACAAATTTTATTTTTTCCAGAAAATTACAAAAAAAATTTTGAATTTTCTTCTCATTTTTTTAAGAAAAAAAGTCTAAAAAATTTTTTCCTGTTGCTCAATAGTTTTGCGTCAAATAATTCAAATGCGTAATTTAAATCAGGTCAAAATTGTTGTTTGTACCGTTCGTTCATGCGCACTAGGCTGGGCACGGAATATCTTCCCTCCACCTCACACATGGCCAACAACCAAGGTGACGAGCCTGCTCCGGCCACGATCGCCGAGCTCCGAGAAGAGTTTAACGCTAGGTTTGACGCACTGACTAAGTTAGTTGAAGGGCTCGCTGTAAATCAAGCGGCGCCTCGAAACAACGGCGTTGGCAGAAACCGACTGGGTCCCCAACCCCCGGCAGCCAACTAGCGAGAGGAACGACAAAATCACCCACGTGATCTAGACGATGAGTACCCACCTCGAGGTCATTATGAGTTTGATGTGACAAGGGCCGTAAAAATGAACGCACCCTTCTATGATGGGATGGGAGAGCCCCAACTTTTCCTAGACTGGGTCATGGACATCGAGTGCTATTTTGAATGGCACGACTTAACGGACGCTGAGAAAGTGAAGGTCGCACGTATGAAACTACTAGGAAGGGCCAAAACATATTGGTTAAACGAAGAGAGGCGCCTAGGAACTGTAAACGGAACACCCCCACTTGGGTGGACCGCAATGAAAGCGCTACTACACGACCAATACGTGCCCACATATCACCGAACTCAGATGTTCGACGATTTAGCCACCCTTCGGCAAGGGAATACTTCGGTAGCAGATTATATGGGACACCTTAAGGATATGATGGTGCGTTGCGATGTTCGTGAGATGCCCGAAGTTACACTCTCACGATTTCGTAAGGGCCTCAACCCGGATATACAAGGGAAACTGTTGCGTTATGGTCACACAGACCTTAACACCACCTTCAATGCCGCCTTGGATATTGAAAAGCATAACGCCTACAAGTCTAAAGGACGTAATTTCCAGAAAGGGAAATCCATCTTAGGCCCGCACCCTTCTTCATCCCCGCGTGATAAAGGAAAGTATCGATCAACGGATTTGGAGTCCATTGTCATTACCGCTAGGAATAATAGAAATCCCACCGGTGAGCGAGTACCAATAGGACGAGTTAACAAGACAAATGCCACGTGTTATTCGTGCGGCATTCAAGGGCACTATTCTAGTGAGTGCCCCACGAAAAGCAAACCTTTAGCTTTACTAGACTCTTCGTCTGAACCTGCTGATATCGTCTATGGAGCTGGTGAAGAATCTGACGCCGAGCCAAGTGACATTGAGGACGATTCTTACATGATGGTGATGAGATGCATTTTAGCCACACCGCGAGCGTTGGATGAATATAACCGGACAAATATATTTACATTAAATTTTAAAGACGGTGAAAAATGGTGTAAGTTAATTATCGACAGCGGCAGTTGTATGAACATAGTATCGGAGAATGCCATCACTCGCATGCACTTAGTAACCGAGCCACACCCACATCCTTATAAAATTGCGTGGGTAAACAAGACATCCATAGCGGTCTCTAAGCGATGCATGGTTCCTTTAACATTGAAAAACTACGTTGATAAAGTTTGGTGCGACGTAATTCCTATGGACGTGTGCCATGTATTATTAGGACGACCTTGGTTGTACGACTATGACGTGACCCACTTCGGTCGCGCAAACACATATGAGATCAAATTCAATGGTAAAACCGTTGTTTTGAAGCCATCTGCGCCTAAGGATCCGTCATCTATTTCCAAAGACACTGTTGTGCCTGTGGAAAAGAAAACGATAAGCCTGATTAGTAGAAAGGAACTAGAACGTGAGACTTTCATGGATGGCGTTATATACGCGTTAGTCTGTTTACAAGCAAAGGAAGAGTCACCTACCGTTGAGAGCCTCCCATTATCGCTACGAAATCTCTTGGAAGAATATAAGGATGTTTATCCGGTGGATTTACCACCCACGTTACCACTGATACGTGACATCCAACATGAGATAGATTTTGTCCCGGGATCTTCATTGCCAAATCAGCCCATTATAGACTCAATCCATCCTCCCATGAAGAATTACAAAAATTAATTTTCCGACCTGCTAGCGAAAGGATTTATACGACATAGCAAAAGTCCTTGTGCCATCCCCGCATTATTAGTTCCAAAGAAAGATAAGACAGGGCGATTATGTGTCGATTATCGGGCTATTAATAAAATAACGATCAAATATAGATTTCCTATTCCCCGTTTGGACGATCTACTAGATATGCTTTCAGGAGCCGCTATATTCTCTAAATTGGATCTTAAAAGCGGTTATCATCAGATACGAATACGGGAGGGAGACGAATGGAAGACGGCTTTCAAATCTAAGGATGGACTTTATGAATGGCTAGTGCTTGGAGAAGGACTTACCAATGGACCCAGTACTTTTTCACGATTGATGACCCAAATTTTTAAGCCTTTTATGGGAAAATTTGTAGTGGTCTATTTTGACGACATTTTGGTTTTTAGCATTTCGCCGGGAGATCATGAAACTCATCTAAGAACAATTCTTACCACGTTGCGCAAAGAGAACTTATTTATTAACTTTAAAAAATGCGCATTCGGCGTGCCTTCTGTTGAGTTCTTAGGATACATCGTGAGTTCAGATGGCATTCATGTGGATCCCAAGAAGGTCCAAGCGATTTCGGAATGGTCGGAACCCAAGAATATTAGGGACGTTAGAAGTTTCCACGGATTGGCCACGTTTTATCGAAGAAGCGTCGCGGCGTTGGCGAAGAGCGTCGTCATCATTTCACCTAGCTGGCAGGACAAATTTCCTTGGTGGAAGGAATTTTTAAAACATGTCCTCAACTAATCTCTCTAATTAAATACATCAGAAGACAAAGGTTTTCTTTAAAGAAAAGATAAGGTCTCAGAAAAATCTCGCCAAGTAAGGGGATCTCGCTAGTCTAAAGAGGCTAAGCCAATGTGAGTGCTAAGAGCTCACTCTCGTAGGCCCAAGAACCTGCGCATGCATGGGCCAAGAGCGCAAGAATGGCGTGAAATCTAATCCTAAGCAAATGGTCGGCCTAAGGGGTCTGATAGTTTTACTTTCAAGATTACCTAGACACCTAGAGGGGGGGGGGTGTGAATAGGTTCTTATTTTCTTTTCAAACTTAAGACAGAATGATTAAGTAATTAAAGACTATTTTCTATGAGTTCTGCAGCTACTTTAGCAATCACAATCACACAATCTAGAACTACACATCACAGATTGCAACAAGTATTTATAGTGGTTCCCCAAGATCTGGGTACATCCACTTTCCCCCTTCGCCTATCTAGCAGTGTGCTAGATTCAGCCAAACTCCCTTCTTTAACTCAGATCCTCAGATCCTACAGCTCAGAATCCAAAATGGATTCCTACAACTCAGAGTGATACCACACTCCTACAGCTCAGGCAATTCAGCCCTACCTCAGTCTTTATTCAAGACCTACAACTCAGAGATTATCTCTCCTACACTCAGCCTTTATAAATTTGGCTTACAACTCAGATCTATTAAAAGATCCTACAAGATTTGAGTAAAATATATTTTTATCTTGCTCCTGGAGAGAGAGGTGGAACAAGACAGTGTTCTTGATCAGCTTCTTGATAAATCAAATGGATAAAATAACCTGGAACTTAGCTTTCTTCAAAGCTTCTTGAATCTGAACTTTGTTGAGTTGATCTTCTTTGACATAAACTGATCAACAGCTTTCTTCTTAGATTTCAGAATTTGAATCTGAATCTTCTTGATAGATAAGTTCAGAATCTGTTTCCTTTGAAATCTGAGACAGCTTTCTTCTTGCCTTCTTTTGACTGGATCTCTCTCTATCCAAGTCCCTTGAAGATACTTCAGAATTCTTGACTGAATTCTACTCAGACAGATTCTGATAGTTCAATCAGAATATCTTCTTAGATCTGCAAAGATCTTCTTCTTATTGTTACTTGTTATTCAGTGTTCAGTTTTCAGTTGTGTGTTAATCTTTCATACACTATCCGTCTATTTATAGCCTTTATTCCTGGTAACTGGCTGGTCCGGTTCCTAACAAACTTCTGTCTGTGTCAATCACGTCAGTTAACCTGTAGAGACCCACATCTGTCAATTCTTCAAACTGCCAAGGAGTCTTTGTTTCTACCAGAAAGTGTCGAGACACACTGTCAATATGTGTCGAGACAATTGTTAAAATGTGTCGACACAATTTGATGAAGTGTCGACACAATCCTTTGTGATGTCGACACATTTGTCTTGATGTCGACACATTTGTCTTGATGTCGACACAGCTTCTTGACACAACTTTTTGAGTATGTGTCGACACAGATAGTTGTATGTCGACACATTTACTTCATCCACAGACTTATTGTTGATTCTGCCAGGTGTCGACTCAGTCTCTAAGTGTCGACTTAGCTTTTGTTGACTTCTGCCTCTGTGTGTCGACACAGCCTCCTGGTGTCGAAACAGTTGATGTCGACTATAATCTTGTGTGTGTCGACACAGCCTCCCGGTGTAGACACAGTTGATGTCGACTATAATCTTGTGTGTGTCGACACTGCCTCCCGGTGTCGACACAGTTAATGTCGACTCATTTTCTCTGTGATGACACAGCCTTCTTGAAGTGTCGACACAATCTTCCTGAAGTGTTGACACATCTTCTTCTGGTGTCGACACATGGACTTAGAAATTTTTCCATACTTTTAACCTGCACATATTCAACTTAAACAACATCAAATACACCTTGATGTATACCATTATGCTAAGTTAGGCTTCTTCAAATCAGGTACATATTTTCCAATGTACCCAACAATCTCCCCCTATTTGGAGAATTCATAACCCATATTAGCTGATGATATACACCACTTATGATAATAATAAACAAAATGATGATGATGTATATAAGCTTAATATTACAGAAATTATTAACAATCAAAACATTTGCACAGATTCATCACAAAGATCAAAAGATATACACAGAAATTAACAAAAGAGCAAGATTTTGTGTATTATGTCAAAATGATTTTTTACAAAATGTTTAACACTGAATGTTTCACATTACACATTTTTAAACTAAAACTATGACATCTTAGACTTAGACTGATCAGGCTCCTTTATAACAATCCCTCTTCCTGGTTGTACTTGTGCCTACACAGAAGGTTCAGTTTCTTCCATGGGCTTTTTGCCTTTAAGATCAGCCTTCTCCTGAGCCTCAGTCTTCAGTCTTTGTCTCTCAAAATAGTGATACGGCTTAGGAAAGTATTTACTAGGCTCCACAGCATCAGGAGGTAGCTTTCCCATCTTAGCTTTCCTTCTATACTGAACTATAGCCTCCTGTCTGGCTTCATGCTTCTGCCATTCTTGTTCATTGTACCACTTGCCCCTTTCATGGACTTGATCTTTTACAGCTTTCCAGGTAGTTAGTATGATGTTTCTAGAGGTAGGGCTCCACTGTTCAAAATCAGGTTTTAATTCAGCTTGCTCCCTAAATCTCTTCTTTGACAGTTGAGCCTCTTGTTGAGCCTTGATTGCAGCTTCAGGCATGTCTACTTTTCCAAGTATAATATTTGAAACCTCCTCTGGAGGACTATACATAGTTTGCACCTGCTGATGAATCATGTCAAAATCTGCAGGGGGGTATATGACTTGAGCAACCTCTGGTTGGTTGTTGTCAAGTAGACCTTGTGGATGTACTCCTGACTCTGCCATATTATCATCATCACAAAGGGGTGGATATCCCAATGTGGCTCTGACACTGTTAGTGACCCACTTGGCATGTTCTGAGCCAGCATTAATAAGTACTCTCTCCCCCTTTAGGACTTCTCTTGCTACATGATCTCTGAGATCTTCCTTCTGAAACCTGATCTGACCATCTAGATAATTAATGCCATCTCTGAAGAAGGGTTTCAACTTGTTATGTTTTGCAGTAATTTCCTTCTGGGAAGTGGTTATGGCTGTCTGTACTGAGTCTAAAGCAGTTTTGAACTTATTGTCAAATGCTAGCATTTCAGCTGCCCTATCTTCAGTCAATTTAGTCATGGTTTTTTGAAATTGAGCAAGAATATCTGTGTTGGCAGTTGTCAGATTGTCATTTAGCCATTTCTGATTTTCAAGAATGTATCCTTGATTAATAGATTGAGCATCTATTTTTTTCTTCATTACCTCTTGTTGTTGGGCCAGATGTACAACAGCATGTGCCCCTTTTGTAAAACAATCAGTCATTTCTCTTTTATGTTGATTGACTTCAAATCTGATAGACTTTATATCTTGAGCCAGATCAAACTGAAGATTTTTATGACTTTCATCAACATATTTCTATAGAGCTTATCTTTGTTCATCCATTTTCATTTGAAAAGTTACCAAGAACTTGGCATAATCAAATTCTGAAGAGGCGGGTGGTGTTGTTTGAAGTGCTTTCTTATAGCTATGGCTTCTTATCTTGAAGACCATAAGCTTCCTTTTCTTTGCCTCTTGACTTTTTTCATTCCCAGAATCAGAGGAACTCTCAATCTGAACTCTTTCTTGTTGTGAGGTAGGGATTTCAGTTTCAGTAGCATGTGGTTCCTGTTCACCTTCACTGGTACCCTCTCCTCACTAGCTTGCTCCCCCTCAACCCTTTGGGTGTCATCTTTATCTGTTGTGTCTACAGCCTCTTTGAAGAGATCATCCATTATATATTCCTTTGGTGTTTGAGGAGGTGATGGAACATTGAGTCTCTCTATAAGATCATTTAGTCTAGCAGTATCTATCTCCTCTAATAAGTCAATCCTTTCTGCTTCTTCTGAATGTGCAGTACTAGGCTCCCCCTGAACCTGTGCATGTATCTGTTCTTTCTGTACTTGAATTGTTGCAGTACCAAGCTCAGTGTGATGATGAGCTGGAGACTTCTCAGCTGTCTCCTGCCTGTCATCTTCAGGCATATCCTTGGATAGAACTCTATCCCACCTGGAGAACAACCTTATATCCATTCTCCTCATATGATTGATCTTGGAGCCTGGTAGTTGTTGCATTACTTCTGGAATGGTTCCAGCTAAGTAAAGACTCAGTATTCTAGCCATGTTTGGCTTCTTGATTGCTTCCTTGATTTTGTCAAACACAACTGCTGACCAGTTGGTGGGAATGTGAAATACAATCCTAGTCATTAGGTTAAACATGAAGACAGAGATCCTATCATGTCCACCAGTCTTGCACAACACCACTTTCCCAATAATTTCAGAAAGGAATTTACCATGATTATTCATGCCTTTTCGATTGAAAGCAGCACCAATCTTCATGGTGGGATCCAGTCCACACCACTGAAGTGTTTGCCTTGTTTGTGAGGCTGAAACCTCCTCTTCATCGTTTATCCTTGGAAGATGATGGATTCTGGTTAATCGTTTCTCAGTCACCTTGACTCTTGTTTCCTGAATAGTTGATTTGATTTTCATACCAGTAGAATCCACAGATGCGGTGGTGTAGAATTCAAGAACTTCCTGCTTCCAGACCTTGGTGGGTTCTGATACAAGGAATTCAAGTCCGCTGTCTATGAGAATAGACACCACCATCTTAATCTCTGGAGCTGCATTGTCGAACACATGCCTAACCAGTTCATATCCCTCGTTGATGGAATCTTCGATCTTTGGCACCATGGAATCGTTGAGAAAGCTTGAGAAAAGAGAGAAGAAGGTTTGTCGACACACAAGATTTTTGTCTCTAAACCCTGGTGAGCGTGTCGACAAAATATGGCTGAGACCTATTAATACCCTTTTATGCCAAGAAGATCAAAAGGCGGGCAAAAATAGTCAAATTGTGTCGACACAGACAATATGTGTCGACATAAATTCTGAATAAGTCGACAACAATACTCTAGTTGTGTCGACATGACGCTCTAGACTATGTCGACATAAAAATCCCTGATGTGTCGACACATCTACTCTGTGTCGACACCATTTTTCTGAGTTTGTCGACACAAATCCTCTGTGTCGACAATTAAATCCTGAATGAGTCAACACAGTTTTAGTTAGCCAAATTTTGCTAAACTAATCTATAGTTAGCATGCCTAATTTAATTTTAGATCTATTGAATTTTGTTTCATCCAGAGGCTTAGTAAATACATCTGCAATTTGATAATCTGTCTTAACAAATTCTAGTGAGATGTCTCCTCTTTCTACATGTTCTCTAAGAAAATGGTATTTTATTTTTATATGCTTAGTTCTACTATGTGAAACAGGATTATTTGCAATAGAAATAGCACTTTTTGAATCACATAATAAAGGTGTTCTACTTACCTGGATACCATAATCTTTTAGTTGATGCTAAATCCACAATAGTTGTGCACAGCAACTTCCATCTGCAACATACTCAGACTCAGCTGTGGATATTGCCACACTAGTCTGCTTCTTACTACTCCATGATATCAGCCTTCCTCCCAAAAATTGACATGTACCTGTAGTACTTTTTCTATCTTCTCTGCAGCCTGCAAAATCTGCATCTGAATAACCTATTAGTTGAAAATCTCTATTCCTAGGGTACCAAAAGCCTAGATTTGGTGTGCCCTTTAAATATCTCAGAATTCTTTTAACAGCAGTGTAATGAGATTCTTTAGGGCATGCCTGGTACCTAGCACAGACACATGTAGCATACATAATATCTGGTCTACTAGCTGTGAGGTATAATAGAGAGCCAACTATTCCTCTATACAAAGACTCATCTATAGGCTTACCTGTATCATCTTTACATATAGGAATATTTGTTCCCATAGGAGTTTTCATGGTAGAGGAAGATTCCATACCATATTTCTTTATCAACTCTTTGGTGAACTTAGATTGGGATATGGACAAGCCATCATCAGTCTATCTTACTTGGAGTCCCAAGAAGAACTTAAGTTCCCCCATACTACTCATTTCAAACTTCCCTTACATAAGTTTGGCAAACTTCTTGCAAAGGTTGTTCTCTGTAGACCCAAAAATTATGTCATCCACATAGATTTGGACTAAGATTATCTTGCCTTTAGACTCCCTAAGGAATAGAGTCTTGTCTATTTTGCCACTTGAGAATTTGTTCTCAATAAGGAAAGTAGACAGGGTGTCATACCAAGCCCTTGGGGCTTGCTTTAACCCATATAAAGCTTTCCTAAGTCTAAAAACATAATCAGGTTTAAGAGAGTCTACAAAACCCTATGGCTGTTCCACATAGACTTCTTCTTTTAGATCTCCATTCAGAAATGCTGATTTCACATCCATTTGATATACCATGAATCCTTGGTATGCAACATAGGCAAGAAACATCCTGATTGCCTCCAGTCTTGCTACTGGGGCAAATGTCTGATCAAAATCTATTCCCTCTTCCTGCCTATATCCTTTAGCAACCAGTCTTGCTTTGTTCTTTACAATTACACCACTATCATCCTACTTGTTCCTAAATATCCACTTTGTTCCAATGATGTTGTGGTCTTTTGGTTTAGGAACAAGCTCCCAGACTTTGCACCTTCTGAATTAATTAAGCTCCTCTTGCATAGCATTAATCCAATGTTGGTCTTGGATGGCTTCTTCAAATTTCTTAGGCTCCATTTGAGATAGGAAACTTGAGCGCAGGACTGTGCTCAGATT
Organism: Platanthera zijinensis; assembly: GCA_039513925.1. Lineage (NCBI taxonomy): Eukaryota > Viridiplantae > Streptophyta > Magnoliopsida > Asparagales > Orchidaceae > Platanthera > Platanthera zijinensis. The sequence continues at coordinate 155,852,376 of CM077093.1, forward strand.
TCTGCTTCCAGTCTGCACTCCTTGACTTGGATCTCCTATTATTTGATTTGCTGGATGGTCTTTAAGATGTCTGATAGTAGGAGGTAGATTTCATTCTGGTTGATTATTTCCAGTCCCTTCATTATGCTGCACTTCCTAGGAGTCATCAGCTTCTATAGAATCATGTACTCCCCCTGGACTGTAGTCAACATTTTCCATCTGTTCATTTGTTGTTGTACCTTCTGCAATGGAAAAATTGTCCATCCTTTTGCTTATACCTGTTGGACTGTATGAACTACAAGGCAACTCACAGTTGATTAATCTTGATTCATCAAACACAACATGTACAGATTCTTCTACAACTTGAGTAGTCAAGTTGAAGACTCTATAGGCCTTACTATTTATACTGTACCCAACAAATATCCCATCTTGGAATTTGGCAACAAACTTAGTTAGATATGACTTGCCATTGTTGAGTATATAGCACTTGCAACCAAAGATCCTAAAGTAGGATAGATTTGGTTTTCTACCTTTCATAATTTCATAGGGAGTATTTTGTGGCGCTTGGTGATAGAAGCCCTATTGATCACATGACATGCAGTGTTTACTGCCTCAGCCCAGAAATATTCTTGAAGAGAGGTGTCACTCAATAGAGTTCTACCTGCTTCAATTAATGCCCTATTCTTTCTTTCAGCAATACCATTTTGCTGAGGTGTTCTAGGTGAGGAGAACTCTTGGAAAATCCCAAAGTCTTCACATAATTTTGTCATACTTTCAGATTGAAATTCAGTGCCATGGTCACTTCTGATTTTGACCACTGTACTGTTTAGTTCATTCTGAATTTGTTTCACAAAACTAAGTAAGACAGTTGGGGTTTCTGATTTTTGTCTCAGAAAGAACACCCATGTATATCTAGAATAGTCATCTACAACCACAAAAGTGTAGACCTTCCTACCTAGACTATGAACTGACATAGGACCAAAAAGATCCATATATAGGAGGTATAAGCACCTCACAGAATCCTTGTTTTCAAGACTATGAAAGGAGGATTTTTTCTGCTTGCCCTTTTGACAAACTGAACATATCCCTTCTTTCATACACTTAACTTGAGGACCATTCCTCACTAACTCTTTGCTGAAGAGTTGGCCAATTGTCTTGTAGTTAAGATGAGCCAACCTCTTGTGCCACTTGACACAATGAGATGCATTATCATCAGCTACAAGACAGATGGGAGAAGCCTTGTTCTCACATACAAAATTAAGACAATAAACATTTCTCTTTCTATACCCAGTCAATATGATCTTTTGATCACTTGACCTTTTGATATGACATCCATCCTTAACAAATGAAATGTCATATCCAAGATCACTCAGCTGACTTATGCTAATAAAATTATGTTTCAAACCTTTTACATAAGCCACTTGGGTGATGGTAATTTGGTTTGAAGAAATGTTACCAAATCCTTTGATGATTCCTCTTTCAGATCCACCAAAGATTACTTTAGGTCCATCTTTGACAGATGTGTACTCCTTCAGCAGCCCCTTTGTTCCAGTCATGTGCCTGGAATATCCACTATCCAAGTACCATATAGGGGCATGACAACTTGGACTTTCCTGCAATACATAATTACTTTTCCGTAGAACCCAAGTAAGTCTTGGGTCCTTGGTTCAGGTTAGCACCATTCATATTAAACCTACCAGCAGCTCTTCTAACTGGTAGACTATTGTTCTTCCTTACATTTGTGTTATGCCAGCAGTCTAAGGCAAAATGGCCTCTCTTGCCACAACACCAACATTCAAACTTGTTGTATCTAGGTCTTGATACACCCTTGACAGAAGAATTTCTGTCCAGTGCTGGTGCTGCTGCAGCTTCACCCACAGATTTCTTATAACCATGAGGTTTATGAACATGGGTAGACCTATTGGCATTTATACCCTTGTTTATCTGAACATTAGTCTTAATATGAACATGAATATTCTCAAGATCATATTTGTTAGAAGGCACTTGCACCTTTCTAAACATAACTGGGACTGAAAGTTTTAGAGGCTGGACAGGAGCTTTGCCTTTTCTTTTGAATTGGGCAGCCCTGGGGTTACCTTTGAAGCCTAATCCTACCTTACCCTTTTGAGCCACAAACTCATCTATTAAAGGTAAGACAGATTTTGGCTTAGAGTAACTAGCCACTAAATCTTTCTCTATTCTTAGTCTGGCCTCCAGACTCTTAATTTGATCATTGTTATATTTGATTGTGCCCATCTGAATGTATGTTATATTTTTTTGTTTGGCAATCTCATTTAACTTTTGATCCATTATTTTTTCAAACTCAGTTGCAGCCACCTTAAGATTAGCAATTTCCTTAGCCTGAGTTTTGACTAGGTTCTTGCTTTTCTTTAGAGTCTGCAACAAGTCCCTATATTCATCCATCAACTGATGAATATCACCTTCTGATTCAGATCCATTCACATCACTTGATGTAGATGAATATGACTCTGAACCAGTACTAAAATAAGAAGAACTAGAAACCTTTTGTACCTTACTAGGACAAGGCTGATCCTGGCATTGGTTATCTTCTAACTCAGCCATAAGACCCATGCATTCCTTGTCTTCTTGATCATGAATGGAATCCATCAATTGCAGAAATTCCTCTTCTTCATTGGCTGCATACAATCCTATGTATGCTTCTGCTTCAGATTCTGACTCTGATGAGGACTGAACTGAAAGACTCTTATCCTTCTTTGAAACAAAAGATTTCTCCTTCTTGCCCTTGTGTTGAGTCCTTTTTCAGTCTACTGACTCCTTTCTCTTTTCTGGACATTCAGCTACCATATGTCCAGTCTTATTGCAGCAATAACAAACAATCTTAGAAGTTATGGCTTTGCTGGGCTTAGTTTTGTTTCTCTCATTTCTTGAGGATTTTCTCTTCTGATAGTACTCATCTACTGGCTGTGATGTGGAGGGTCTAGAATTCCACTGCTTATTTTTCAAGAACTTTTGAAAATGTCTTATAAAGGCAGCAAAGTCAGTATCTGATTCACCGCTCCCTGATTTCTGACTATCTGAATTTTCTGTTATCTCTTTTGTAGCTTCCTTGAGAGAAGATGAAGACATCCTCCCTTTCTTTCTAGTGGCTTCAACTTTGAAAGCCACAGATCTATGCTCACCTTTTGTACTTATTTCTTCCTCCTTCCTAGCCATCAATTGCATTTCATATGAAAGCAATTTTTCAAACAAGGTGGGAGGATAAATATCAGCTAACTTGGCCACTTCTCTAATGGCACATATTTTGGTATCCCAATCCTTTGTTAAAGATCTGAGAAACTTGTCATTCAGCTCATATGTAATGAAGACTCTTCCATAGGACATTAGTTCATTCACAATCCTATAGAATTTCTTATAACACTCAGTTATGCTATCAGACTTTCCTTGTCTGAAGCTCTCATATTCTTGGTTGAGCATTGATTTTCTGTCTTGTCTTACTTCTTCAGATCCTTCCATATAGACAATCAAGGTATCCCACATCTCTTTGGAGGTCTTGCAATGTATCAGATTTTGGACGGTGGAATCATCTATTGGACTTACTATGATGTTTTGAGCTCTCTTATACATAGTGGCTAAGATGATTTCCTCCTTTGTCATTTCTGAAAAATCCTTAAGAGTTTCCTGATTTTCATCTAATATAGAAATCTTCATTGGAATGTATGGACCTTCTTTCACTGTGATATAAATTCTTGGGTCTGAGGCCTCCATAAATATTATCCCTAAAGTCGAAACTAAGAGGAATGTATAAACCAATGCTTCCATAGATTCGATCGTGGTTTACAATTATAACTTCCACACCTATTTATTTTCATTTTGGATCATTTACTCAATTTACTATTACTATATTCTCTATCTATATCTATAAAAAGACTCTATTATTATATAACTATATACTCTATAGTGAGTCTTACTATATATACTATTACTATTATTACTATATAGTATAGTTAATTATTATTACTATTCAATAGATTTTATACTCTCATTTTTTTTTCTAATATCTTCTATTATAAATATGAAATAGATAATAGATTCAATTAATGTTGAAAATATAAATTCTAGAATTATAAATTAGAAATAGAAAAACTCTATCTAAATCTCAATTTAAATACTCTAACTATAACTATAATAAAAAAAAAAGAGAGGTAAAAGATGACAAAGTCATTTTGTATCAGACTATTTGTCTCCTTGTAGTTGGATGTCCAAGTTTTTGGAATGTTCCAAATTCTACTTGAGCATCCAAATCTGGATCAATACCGGCAAAAACATCTCTGAACAAGGTTCTGGCACCGTGCCAAATGTGTCCGAAAAAGAATAGCAAAGCAAACATAGCATGTCCAAAAGTGAACCAACCCCTTGGACTGCTACGAAAAACACCATTGGATTTCAAAGTAGCCCGGTCTAATTCAAAAATTTCACCTAATTGGGCGCGTCTAGCATATTTTTTCACAGTAGCAGGATCACTATAAATGACTCCATTGAGTTCGCCACCATAGAATTCAACAGTTACCCCTACTTGTTCAACACTATACTTAGATTCTGCACTTCTAAAAGGAACATCGGCCCTCACAATTCCGTCTCCATCTACCAAAACTACCGGAAATGTTTCAAAAAAAGTAGGCATACGACGTACAAAGAGTTCGCGCCCTTCTTTATCTCTAAATACGGGGTGCCCTAACCACCCAACAGCTATGCCATCCCCGCTATCCATTGAACCTGCTCTGAATAATCCCCCTTTCGCCGGATTATTACCAATGTAATCGTAAAAAGCTAATTTTTCGGGAATTTTAGACCAAGCTTCCGATAAACTCAGATTTTCGGCTAGTCCGGCGCCAACTCTTCGATATATTCCTTTCTAGAAGTACCCCTGATCCCACTAATAACGGGTGGGGCCAAATAATTTGATTGGGGTAGTTGCTGAACCATACCACATAGTTCCAGCGACAATGAAAGTTGTAAAAAAAACAGCAGCAATACTACTGGAAAGCACAGTTTCAATATTACCCATGCGTAATCCTTTATATAGACGTTGAGGCGGACGGACACTAAGATGGAATAGACCTGCTAATATGCCCAATGTACCTGATGCAATATGATGAGAAGCTATCCCCCCCGGAATAAAAGGATCAAAGCCTTCCGCACCCCACGCTGGATTTACATATTGTACTTTTCCAGTTAGTCCATAAGGATCAGACACCCATATTCCAGGACCATATAAGCCTGTTACATGAAATGCGCCAAAGCCAAAGCAAGCCACTCCTAAGAGAAATAAATGAATTCCAATGATCTTGGGCAAATCCAAAGAAGGTTTTCCCATACGTTCATCAGAGAATATTTCTAGGTCCCAATAAACCCAATGCCAGATAGCTGCCAAGAAGCACAAGCCAGAAAACAAAATATGTGCCTCTGCCACGTCTTCATAACTCCAAATGCCCGGATTCGTTATAGTTCCTCCTGAAATACTCCAACCTCCCCACGAATTGGTTATTCCTAAACGAGTCATGAAGGGTATAACAAACATGCCTTGTCTCCACATTGGATCAAGAATAGGGTCAGAGGGATCAAAAACCGCTAATTCATATAGAGCCATCGAGCCAGCCCAACCAGAAACTAGAGCTGTATGCATTATGTGGACAGAAAGCAATCGACCGGGATCATTCAATACAACAGTATGAACACGATACCAAGGCAAACCCATGTAAATACCCCCTTTCTGAAAAAGAAATAGACATTATGTAACTTTATCGCATTGGAAAAGACTAAACCATGTACTTAACGTACTTCACCTGTTCGGTATATTTTGTATAGGAAAGGATTAATATTGATTTTTATTCCTTTCTTTTATTTAATTTATAATAACAAAGAGAAACAGATCTTATTCTATACCCGATAAGTACCAATACGCAATGGGAGGTTTTTATGGGAAAGAGTACATAGATACTTGTTTATCATTTGAAATCATTCGAACAATAGGCCGATCCAATCGATCCCATTCGTTCCAATTTTTCTTTATTCATTCTGTCTTCCTCTATATACTTATATATACTAGAATTCTAAATTCTATCTATATAATAAGAAAGAGAATATTCTATTAGATATTAGAATAGAAGAATGAATAATATTCAGTTCTTTTTTATATATTCTATAGTTCTTTATCTAATAGAATATTTTCTTATCATCTTATATAATATAGATAATATAAGATGATAAGATATAAAAAGAGAAAAATTTAGATTCTAATTTCGATATATAATATATATTTTCTATTTTTAAATTCTATATATATATATATAGAATTTAAAAAGATAAAATAAAAAGGATGAAGACAATAAAGCCATTGTTACGTTTCCATATTAAAGTAAAGTATAGTACTTCATTTTTTTTTTTTTTTATTTATTTTAATGCCCATTGGTGTTCCAAAAGTACCTTTTCGGAGTCCTGGAGAGGAGGATGCAGTTTGGGTTGACGTATAGTGCGACTTGTCAGACATATTGGTCATATGGTATTTCCCCGTTATCTCCCCCGATCGAGTATTCTATGTTTCACCCAATACAATAGATATATAGATATATATTCCATATTGTATTGATTTAACCATCAATAATTTGGAGCGTGAAGCACAATAATTCCTATTGGGGATCAATATTATCAATTATTATAATTGATGGTTTACTTGAACTGATAAAATAAAGTATCTAGGCTCCGTTCAGAGAATAAATGGTAAGAGCAAAGTTAAAGTAATAGAATAGGAGTGTAAATGTAGTAATATAAACTATAAAAATAAAAAAAAAATATATATATATATAAATCTAATGAAATTCTTAAGAATTGAAGAAATTCATTAGTAATTCAATATAATCTCACTTACTATAATAGAATATATTATATGGAATATATTATTACACGATTACCGCTTGTATCAGAGGCTATTATTATACTTACTATAGAGATAATCTCAAACTGCCTACTCCAAAGGAGTAGTATGATGAATACATTGAATAGTTTAGGGAAAGGTATGAAACGAATTGAAAAAAAAAAAAAGAAGTGGTACTGAAATCATTTGCCCTATATGCGCAAATGTAATTCGAGCTAAAATCTTCCCCCGGAGTAGAACAAGAACCTAAAAGAATTGAAAGGGCCCATTCAGGAACAAGAAAATTACATCGTTATTTGAATTTCGATGAAAGAATACATCAATGAGAAGTTAGTTCAATAAGTTCAGAAAATTCTTTTTTATTTTCTACATTGACATTATAGAATATAGAGAAGGAGGCCAAAACTCCTGTTAAAAAAAAAAAAAAAGAAATAGGACTGGAATCAACACATTGATTTTTTTTTTTCGCAATTCTTTTGAACCGTATGCATCCAAAGATGCATGTACGGTTCTTCAGGGATTAAATTTTGCCCTAATCAACCGACTTCATCGAGAAAGATTACTTTTTTTAGGCCAAGAGGTTGATAGCGAGATCTCGAATCAACTTGTTGGTCTCATGGTATATCTCAGTATAGAAGATGATACTAGAGATCTTTATTTGTTTATAAACTCTCCAGGCGGATGGGTAATACCAGGAATATCCATTTATGATACTATGCAATTTGTGTCACCAGATGTACATACAATATGCATGGGATTAGCCGCTTCAATGGGATCTTTCATTCTGGTCGGAGGAGAAATTACCAAACGTCTAGCATTCCCTCACGCTTGGCGCCAATGAGTTTTTATTTGAGATGAGAAAAAAAAAAGACTATGCCTTCGCTGTATCAAATATGAATCAAATAAAAAAAAGAATAAGTAATAATAGCATGGCACTTCGAGTTCGATATGAACAAACATTATTGTTTTTTTATAACATGAGATTTTTGTATCGAGATAGTAGTATGAAAGAAGGGTTATTCCAAATTTGATCTTATGTGTCAAGAATAAATTTCAGCGTCACAAACCATTTTTATTCCACACCAGAAGTCTCTTTCTTATCTTTATGTTATGAGAAAAAGAGTCAAAAAATATAAAAAATTATTAGATCCTTCTTGTTGGATCGTATCAAAAAGAAACTTTGGGATTGCTAAACCACAGATGAGATAAATATATAAAGCAACAGAACCATCATAGTATTTTTTTTTTTTCTACTACGAAAGGAAGGATGGTAAATGGATCATTTAACGATTTGGATCGGATGGATTCTATTTATTTTTTTGATAGAATTTTTTATATCGAAAAAATAAAATAAATTCCATTGCAGAGCCGTATGCAATGTACAAAAGATGCCCGTACGGTTGTTTAAATTTTTTTTTTTATCTTCCCCCTTACTTGAACTCAATCTTGAACTCAATCATGTAAGATAGAGATAGAAGAACCGTTCGTGATGTTATATCAATATCATCAGGGTTATGATTCACCAACCTGCTAGTTCTTTTTATGAGGCACAGGCAGGGGAATTTATTCTGGAAGCAGAAGAACTATTGAAGCTTCGCGAAACCCTTACAAAAGTTTATGTACAAAGAACGGGCAACCCTTTATGGGTTATATCCGAAGATATGGAAAGGGAAGTTTTTATGTCAGCAACAGAAGCCCAAGCTCATGGCATCGTTGATCTTGTAGCGGTCGAAAATGAAAATGCTGGGGATTTCGTATAAATATAGAATTCCACTTACAAATTTGAATTTTCCGTGATTTGATATTGAATAGAAATCATTCATAATCATCAACCATCAGGTTAAGATCGATATAAGCCAACCCGTTCTATTCTATCTAGAATGAGATTCTATAGACACGACATGCCAACCATTAAACAACTTATTAGAAACGCAAGACAGCCAATAAAAAATTTCACGAAATCTCCCACTCCTCGAGGATGTCCTCAGCGTCGAGGAACATGTACTAGGGTGTATGTGCGACTCGTTCAGTTCAGATCATGAGTTTGAAGAAATGAAAAAAAAAATTTATTTACGACCACTACCAATGAATAGGATAGATAAAGTGGAAGACGGACATTTAATTGACTATTTTATAATATCTAAAAATGAAGATCTATTGTCGACCTATTATGTTTATGTTATGGAATTTATGGTTTCTATTGGTGTAAATCCAATCACTCCGTTTGAGATGAGAAGAAATTTTCCATTAGTAGCAAAAAGTTATCCATTAAGCGGAGGAAACAAATTTATAAGAAGCAAAAAGGTTATGCTCCTATTCTTGAAAAACAGACTAACAGGGTTAGCTACCCAGCTAACTTTCAGAATTAAATGCCGTCACTGTATGGATAGTTTTTTTGTGAAAAGGACTATTTATTACTTTCTAATTATAATTTTAAAAATAATTCTAATTGAAAAATATATGGGTAGAGCCAAAGAGTGTGAACTATACAAGTTCACAATAAAATTTTATGAAATGAAATAAGAGGCTCCGGCGTATAGAGAGGACCTCACCGTTTCAGAAGTTGCCATAGAAACGAGGGAACCCACTATTTTATTTAGTAGCATTTTCGAGATATCTGGAAGAATAAAATCGTGGTCGGGAAGGTCATAGTAGCAAAAGCCATTGGAATTTATAGTTTATATATCGGAATAACCCGTTTTGTTATTAATCGACCGGAGGAAAAGGGTGACTGAAAGAAGATAAATCAATTAGTTATTCAAGAGAGTTTCATTTGATTCAATGACCAGAGTTAAACGAGGATATACAGCTCGGAGACGTCGAAAAAAAATTCGTTTATTTGCATCAACCTTTATAGGGGCTCATTCAAGACTTACTCGAACGACTACTCAACAAAGAATGAGAGCTTTGGTTTCCTCTCATCGAGATAGGAGCAGGAAAAAGAGAGATTTTCGTCGTTTGTGGATCACTCGTATAAATGCAGTAACTCGCAAGGAAAGAGTATTCTATAGTTATAGCAAACTCATACACAATCTGTACAAGAGACAATTGCTTCTGAATCGTAAAATACTTGCGCAAATAGCCCTATCAAATAAGAATTGTTTTGATATGATTTTCAATAAAATCATCAATCAAAAATAAAGGAAAAAAAGAATTTTAATAGAATCCACTATACAAGAAACAAGAATGATTGAAATTGAAGCAGAATTTCCCGGAGTCCGTTCTCCAGGAAGATAGAAGAAAAAGAAATGAAGATTTGAGTAGTAGGAATAAACGAACATCTTTCAAGAAAAAAGATTGCTTCCCCATTTTTCCTTTTTTATAACACAAGAATCCAATTTTGATTCTAGGTTTTTTCGAGCAAAACATTAATCTGAACTTGAGTTCCGATTGGAGTTTTGAAGAGTCTATCTATTTATTTTTGGTTCTAGGACTAGTAGTTCTAGGGATCGACTCAGCTCTATCCAATTGTTTCTCATTATTACGAAAAGGTAACGAAGATAAAATACGAGCTTGTTTTATAGCAATAGTAATTAATCGTTGTTGTTTCAAGGTCAACCTATTCACCCGTCTAGATAAGATTTTACCTTGTTCACTAATAAATCGACTAATTAAACTCATGTTTCTATAATCGATTCGATCCCCCATCCAATTGGGGGTAAACGCCTACGAAAAGATCGTTTGGATTTACGAAAAAGTTGTTTGGATTTATCCATGTTTTGCTTATCCCTTGTTTGTTTATTCCTTATATATAAAATAATATATAAAATACAACTCTCTTTTTTTTCTTCATTGAAGATCCGACCAAAAGAGGATTTGGTTTGTATTATATATATGTTATGTTAAGTCCCGCTCCTTTAAAAAATCATGCACTCTGTTCCATCTATTTCTTTATTTCCCCGTGAATTGTATACTTTTGAAAATAGCGACAAAATTTTCTCAATTCTAATCGATTGGGTGTATTGTGTCGATTCTTTTGAGTAATATATCTAGAAATGCCCGTAGATTCTTTATTGACACCCTTTCTAACACAACAGGTACATTCCAAAATCACTATAATTCTGATATCTTTACCCTTGGCCATGAACCTCCTTTTAATTTTGGATTGACTTCATTTTAGAACTTTCCTCATTTTTTTTTTGATCCGAACCAAATATAAAATAATTAATAAGAAGAAAACAAAAAAAAAATTTATATTAATAAAAGTTACTAACTAGAAATGTAATTTGTAAAGATTCTTTTTTCAAATTCTAATAATTTGAATGACTTCGAAGCACTATAATCTAAAATCTAATTATTATAAATTACTAGAACTATAAAGAAAGATAGTCATGTTCATTAAGAGAAGAATATTCAGAATCTAGTAATAATTAAGTAATACAATTTTTTCTAACTATAAATTTTTCATATCTAATCTCAGTATTTTCTTCTTTATTAGAATTTCATCGAACCACCCCTAGACTGGATCCACTTTTCCATTTTTTTTCCAAAAATTATATCGTAGATTCGCCTTATCTTGACTGAAGTTCGATATACTTTTTATTTCTTCTTTCCTATCCTAAATCAAAAAGAAAAAGAGAGCGAAATTGGAGCCATGTTACGTAGAATTGATCTAAAATCTTCTTCATTTCTTCACATATAAATAAAAGAATTCAATAAAATGAAAAAAAGGGGAATGACAAGGCATCTGGAAATAAACGATTAATTTCTATCAATAGACCCGCTAAAGACCCAAACCATAAAGTGGTTAGCACAGGTGCCGTGGAGAGATATGTTTTTATATTTCGCATTGAAAATCCTCCTTCTTCTTTTATTTTATATTTACTTTTTATTGTAATTCTTTATTTGTTTCTTTATTTTTATTGTATATTGTAATACATATATAGTCTAGGTCAATATTATTAATTCTAATACATAGATCATAGATAACTCAATCTTGTAGTTCAAGGTCATTTGTTTTTGCAATAAATTGAATTATAATTAGGAATTACTAAATAAAATGCATATGTAGAAAGATCCAGCAGATGAAATTTTGCCGACAAAAAAATGACAAGAACATTTTATATAATTAACTATTTTATATATTTTATATAATTAACTATATATATATAATATATAGTTAATAGTTAGAGGAAAAAAGAATGATGTGGAAAACATGACACAAATTTTGTACAATGACACTGTACAACAATTTTGAAAAGGGATGTAGCGCAGCTTGGTAGCGCGTTTGTTTTGGGTACAAAATGTCACGGGTTCAAATACTGTCATCCCTACCTATCTTTTCTCCTATGAACATTTACGAGGGATTCATTGGGAATAAAATTGGACATAATCTTTTAATTTATACAGACTCTATTTACGCAATACCCTTTGAAATCTTTTTATTTACAATCGTATCTACTGTTATAGGATTGTTATAGGATATACGCTCTTAGTTCAGTTTGGTAGAACGCGGGTCTCCAAAACCTGATGTCGTAGGTTCAAATCCTACAGAGCGTGATTACATTCCCGTTTATGTTATGTTGAATTACCAGGAAATAGCTTAAGAAAACAAAGTATAATTGCAATTTGAATTTGACCTCCTCCTTGTAGGAGGTCAATAAAAAAAAAAAAAAATAAATGTTACTTAATCAAAGGTTCAACTGATCACCGCGCCTGTATTGTAAATATGCAGTTACAAATAATCCTATTAAAGTAATAGGGATTAGACCTAAGACGATTCCAAATAGAAAAACTTCAATCATTTTAATTTGTTTTAGGGAATAAAAAGAGAGGTAAGATCTATCCCTAAATATTAATCTGAATTATCCGTGAATCTCAATGAATAGGAATTTACAATTGAGGCGGGAAGTAACCATAAAATACCTAAAATGAAATATTCAGAGAGGCTTTGATTGTAATTTTTAAAAATTGTTTATTGAATTTAATTCTTTTCAAATAAGTTGTATCTTGTTCAAACCTATAAATAGAGCTGGGGTTATAGTTGAAGCAGCCAGTAAAAAACCGAAATAACTAGTTAGAATAGGCATGAAAGAGCTAAATTAGATATGTTCTTTTACTACATATATGAATAAAACATTTACCTAAGTCTCAATCCAGATATGACGGTAAGAAAAACTAATTGAAAGAATTCGTTTCATTCCAATTGAAAATTCTTGATTCATCAGTCATTATAGACGGACACTCAAAAAAAGAAAAGACGAACTACCAAAGGAATTTCTATATTTCACATAAAATAGAATGGAATTGTATGAATAGAATGAGATATTTCAATCATTATATTTTTCATGAATTATTAGAGCCCATACATTAAAGATATTTACTTTCTCTTACTATGGCGAAGCCACTAATGTAAACCTTACTTCATCTTATATTATATTATAAGGAAACATACATTTCTACATAGACAAAGAAAATATAGCATTTACTTTCGGTACTGATTGAGACTGCGTTGCTGCGCTAGAGGAAGGATAGCTATACTGATTCGGTCCACTCTAAATACACCTTTGGTACAAAATTGACGATCTCACAAAGATTCAGTATCAGTAATTTTAGATTTACTGATTCCATCTTTCACGGAATCGGTTCGCCCTTTTTTGAACGTACAAGAATTTTTGGAGCTCAGCATGTCTGGAAGCACGGGAGAACGTTCTTTTGCTGATATTATTACTAGTATTCGATACTGGGTCATTCATAGCATTACTATACCTTCCCTATTCATTGCGGGTTGGTTATTCGTCAGTACAGGTTTAGCTTACGATGTTTTTGGAAGTCCTCGGCCAAATGAGTATTTCACAGAGAGCCGACAAGGGATTCCATTAATAACTGGCCGTTTTGATTCTTTGGAACAACTCGATGAATTTAGTAAATCCTTTTAGGAGGTTCCCAATGACCATAGATCGAACCTATCCAATTTTTACAGTGCGATGGTTGGCTGTTCACGGACTGGCTGTACCTACTGTTTCTTTTTTAGGGTCAATATCAGCAATGCAGTTCATCCAACGATAAACCTAATTAAAATTATAGAGCTATGACACAATCAAACCCGAATGAACAAAGTGTTGAATTGAATCGTACCAGTCTATACTGGGGTTTATTACTTATTTTTGTACTTGCTGTTTTATTTTCCAATTATTTTTTCAATTAAGAAATCAAAAGAGTAGGAATCCTCTTATCCCATTTGGAAGGATACTATCCTCATAATTATCCATGACTGTTTTTGTCTCTAGCATGACCACTTGATGAAAAATAAGGGGGGAAATGACCGATACTACTGGAAGGATTCCTCTTTGGCTTATAGGTACTGTAACTGGTATTCCTGTGATCGGTTTAATAGGCATTTTCTTTTACGGCTCCTATTCTGGGTTGGGTTCATCTCTGTAATACTGTAATAATCATATGAACCAGATTCTATTGTAGACATGAAAGAGTAAGAACTCCGCGAGGTAAGGCCCCGCAGAGTTCTTACTCTTAGAGCGATACTTTAATCTATTAAAAAACATATGGAACCTCAGTCAACATAATATAAATATTATATTCGTAGAAATGACAAAACATATCTTTTACTCTTATGTTTCAAACCACTCTATTCCCTTTTTTCTTATGCTGTTTTTTCATAATTTCATCTATTGACTGATTCATAGTTGATCCTACATACTATGTACTATTATGTCAATATTATGAATATGAAGCAACAAGAAAAAAGGAATCCATCTATTTTATGAATAATCCAATATTTATCCGTATGAAACATCAACATCCTGCAAATCCTTTTCTCTTTATACTAAACTAATAAACTATATATTCTATATATAAATAGAAAAGAAAACAAAGAATAAGAATCTTTGGCGAACAGGAGAAAAATCATGATTCTTCCAATACAAGACGACACAAGAAAGATACTTTTCTTGTGTCGTCTTGGAATACTTTATATCAAATATCAATCTTTTTCTCTTTTCATTTTTCCCGCCCTTGCCTTGTATTCTATTCGTTTAGTATGTATATACTTCTTTTCTATTATTCTAAATTGTATACAAGTAATGAGTTTCATACATCCCGCAAAAGAAAAAAGAGTATAAAAAAAAAAAAAAAAACAAACAAAGAAAAGGCTTATAGAACATACATTATTCTCATTATTCTATAGATCGATAAAACTTTTGTACTTTTACTAACTTTATTTTAAGGAATCTCTATATCTAGAAATTCATTTCGTACAACTGAACCTTTTCAAACTGTTTCTTTTTCAGAACCAAAAAGATTTGTGCCAAAATAACAGATGCCAAGAAGAACAGAAGGCCTTGGACTCGTAATGGATCTTGAAGCACTATTTCTGCGTCTCCCTGACCAAACCCTCCTATATTTGGATTACTTGTTAATGGTTGATCAAGCTTGATGGATTCACCTTCTGAAACAAGAAGTTCTGGTCCTGGAGGTATAGTATCAACCACTTGACGTCCATCTGATGTATCAACTATGGATATTTCGTATCCCCCTTTTCTTTACGTACTATTCTGCTTACTATACCAGCTGATGTAGCATTATAAACTGTATTATTACTCTTGCTACCATCAGGATAAATCTGACCCCTTCCTCTGTTCCCACCGACATATATGGGATATTTTAAGAAGTGAATGTCTTTTTTCGTAGCAGGGTCCGGGGAAAGAATAGGAAAGACGATTTCACTATATTTCTGACCGGGAACAGGACCTATCACAATAATATTTCTTTTATTAGGACGATAACACTGAAAAGAAAGATTGCCCATCTTTTCTTTCATTTCGGGAGAAATACGATCAGGGGGGGCTAATTCGAAGCCCTCGGGTAAAATAAGAACAACTCCTACATTCAAAGCTCCCTTTTTACCATTAGCAAGAACTTGTTTCAGATGCAAATCATAAGGAATTCGAACAACTGCCTCAAATACAGTATCTAGAAGTACAGCTTGCGGAACTTCAATATCCATGGGTTTATTAGCTAAATGGCAATTGGCACATACAGTTCGCCCAGTTGCTTCTCGTGGATTTTCATAAACTTGCTGCACAAAAATGGGATATGCATTTGAAATAGATGCTCGAGTTATTACATATATCATGATCGATACATAAACGGATCGAGTCATCTGTTCTTTTACCCAAGAAAAAGTCTTTCTATTTTGCATGGTCGAATCATTGATCCCGGAATTTCTACAATAAATTCGATAGGTAGATAGTAGAATTACCTATCAACAAGTTTGCCATTTTCTTGATTGTACTGAAAGAATTGTACTGGTGGAATATAGTATGAATACCTTTAATTGAAAAAGTATAAGTCTAAAGAATAAGTAAGATTTCAAATGATTTATTTATACTTTATACACGAATAAAATTATACACGAATAAAAATTCTGATTTGATTGATATTGATATAAAGAAATCTAATAAATTCTTCATTCATTCATTGAATGATAAATTACTACAAGCGAAGGAGATATGCGATTTAAAAAATGGAAGATCCAATATTTCACAATTGTATCTAGAATCACTGGAAAAGTGGAAACAAGACCAGATATAATCTGATCATTCTCAGCCAACCCGAAATCGTTGTAGATCAAACTAATCATTAGTTCCCAACCATGGGTCGAGTGAAATCCGATCCATAAATCAGTAACTAAAAGAATCGAAAAAGCTTTGATTGTGTCACTTAAGTTAGAGATAAATTCCTTAATCCAAGAATTCAGAATGAAAAGTTCTTCATTACCCAGAACAAAATAACCACTTAGAATAGCGAAACAGATTAGATTTGTCGAGAAATGCAAAATGATATGGAAATGAGATTCATTGTGTCTTTTGACCAATTGTATTGTTTCTCCTATACGAAGTCTTTGGATATGTGTTTCCGAGTACTCCTTTATAATCTCGTCCAAAAGAAATAGTTCTTCTAATTCCATAAATTTTTCTAGAACATTTTTCCCTTGAATATCATTCAAAAGGATTTTGGATTGCCTGGTATTCCACCAACTAAGAACCCAAGTTTCTAGACATTTATTAAATGATAGAGAAACCCACCAGGGCAAAAAGAGTATAGACACAAGATATGGGAGGGAAGCCGATGCTTTCTTTTTTTTCATTCTTTATCTGTGATGTGAATTGTTAATGAACCTATTTCATTGGTCGATTCTATCTGACTATGAAGCACCAGTTATATAACAAAAGCCTATAACTCTAACAAGAACAAAGTATCGAACCTATGGATCTTTTCCTATTTTTGTTTTTGTATAATAATGAAGTCTTTGGATAGAGAATAGAACATAGAATAAGGGCCTTTTTGAATGAAAAAAAGAAGTAAATATTCTTTACAGATTCCAGAGATCTCAATTAGGCAAATTGGAACCTATTTCATCTTCATTTCTTCCTTTCTATGAAGACTCAAAAACCCATTTATTATTTGGACTTCAAGACGAACCCTACCGGGATCCTTTTAAGATATTTTATTAGTGAGATTCTATTTTATTAAAATTGTTCCATATGCGTCCTCCTGCTTTGAGATGTATAATATACATGGACTGCTGCCTCAATGGAACGAGTAAATAGAATATAGCATCTTTTGCTGGAATAAACATTTTTAATAAGCTTCAGTTGTTTGAAACTGAAAATTAGTAAGTTCCTTCTCTCATGCTGAGATTTATATTCTCAGCTCATTTCAAAATACTTCAATCGGTACGCGCAAGAAATAGGCCAATTCGGCAGCTTTTTGTTCAATTTCTCGTGTAGTCAAATTATCATCAGTACAAGTCAAGGGAATGGCTCCCTGTCCCCTGATTTCCATATAAAGGACACGACGAGGAAAAAGACCCTCTCTCGCCTCCATTCTGATTGATTGGATATCTTTCAGAAAGAAACGAAGAAAGATCCGACGATTTATTCCAGGAAATCCCCAACGAAAAAGGCACATTATGCCTTCTTTTCTATCGAATCGGTCATAACCACTACCTACATTCCATGAAATTGTGCACCACAAATAAGAACTAATGAATAGACCCGCGATCCCATAGAAAGACATCACGATCCCTTGTGGGAAAAAAAGAATTTGCTGAGACGAAAATATGGATAGAAGATTTCTACCAAGATAACTGGAAATTCCAACCACTAAGAATCCCAGTGAACCTAAAAAAAGGATAAAGGCCCAGCAAAAATTACTTGTTTTTTGAGACCCCGATATAAGTTCTATCCATATATGTTCTGATCGCCAGTTCATACTATACTAGATCCAGTTGCATTCGATTGGAATTGAGAGAATAACCCGAATGGATTTGACTTAACTTTTCTTGCTTGATCCCAAAGTAACTTTCATCAACTAGCGGTGAACCATTAGGAATAATTGGTTAGATACATTGAGTTTATATTTCAATGATTTTCAGATTTGCTGATCATTTGAATTTCATTAGTTCATATTAGTTCATTTATTAAGCTATAACCGCATATATATGCGGTTATAGCGTATATTATGCATCCGCATACATAACATTCTGTTTGTTTTCGGAAAGGCCACAAATTTTATATCCCGCCATATTACATTAAAAAAAGTATCTGTATGATGATCCAGTGTTGTGACGAGATTTTGTCCCATCATATTTAGACAATCTTATTTCTTTGGACATAAAGAGATAAAGAAGCCATTGCAATTGCCGGAAAGACTAGGCCCACTAAAGGAACAAAAATAGAGGGAAAGTTCAAATTTATCATAGAATGGGTACCTCGATTTCATATTTGTACCTATTATAATTATAAAGATATCTTATAATAAGTCTATCTATTAGATAAAATATGAAGTACTTAATAATAAATAAGTGCAAGGAATAAGGAATGTAGAAATTGTATTCTTCTTCTACTATCCTTATCTTCTTTCTATCTTTTCTTTCAAAAAAGTCTTTTGAAAGAAAAGATAGAAAAGAATTTATTATGAGTTCGCGACTTTAACCAATCTTATCCAACAAACAGGGATTCCTAGTAAAAAAAAAGGGGAGTTCTCGGTCAATGGTTTGATTCTATATTCTTAAATTTATATTTGATTTGAGATTTCTTATTTATTTTTCTTTCCCATATTTTTCGGAAGGAGAAAGAAACTCTTTTTCTCTTGACAAGAGAGGGATGCTTATTCCTAATCAGGAAGAGAGGTAGAATAAAAAATGGATCCGGAGTAATTATCCAAAACTTCTGGCTCTTACTACACTTATAATTGATGTTCCCAAATAAAACACCATCTTCTTCGTTTTGTTTTTTTGATTACAATGAACTAAATGCTTATTCGATACAAATAAAAATAACTGAACCTAACGCTATACTTCTTTTTAAAAATTTTTTTTTTAACCTTGATTCAAGGGAAGGAAACCATGTAGCTGAAATAACTCATTCAGAACACCTTTTAAAGGATTACGTGGTACGATTGGGTCGAATAAGCCCTTATGGAATGAATACTCAGCCGCTTGTGAACCGTCGGGTATTGTCTTTTTCAATGTTTGTTCAATTACTCTTTTCCCCGCAAACGCAATGTGGGCATTAGGTTCAGCAATAATGATATCTCCCAACATACCAAAACTTGCTGTAACTCCGCCAGTTGTAGGAGATGTAAGGATTGATACATAGAATAACTTTTTATTTGATTGATAATCGTATGAAGCAGAAGATATTTTAGCCATTTGCATCAAGCTCAAACTTCCTTCTTGCATGCGTGCTCCTCCAGAAGCACACACAATAATGACAGGCAGAAATCGATTAGTAGCATACTCAATCAAACGGGTGATTTTCTCACCTACTACGGATCCCATACTACCTCCCATAAACTGAAAATCCATAATTCCAATTGCTATGGGAATACTATTTAGTCGACCTACGCCCGTTTGAACAGCGTCAGTTAAACCTGTTTTTATTTGATAAAAATAGATGCGATCTCTATAAGGTTCCTCCTCTGAATGAATTTCAATGGGGTCCATAGAGACCATATCTTCATCCATAGGCTCCCAAGTGCCGGGATCAATAAAAAGTTCGATTCTATCTGAACTACTCATGTTCAAATGATATCCACAGTGTTCACAAATATTCATTTTTGACCTAAAAAATTTTTTATAATTTGTTTCATAACAATTCTCGCATTGAACCCATAACTTTGTATTTATATCAAAATTATTTGTATTTATATCAAAATTATTAGATATTACCCTTCTATTGAAAGAACTGCTGCTGGTTTTGATACTCAAATTTTCACCTTCAATGCTACTTATACTTTCCGCACAAATGAAATTTGTAATGTAATTTTCGATACCGCTGTAAATGTCACTATTAAGACAGATTTCAATTTCAAAACGAAGATAAGTTTCAATGAAACTATAAATGGGATTATTCCGATTAGATTGAGTTTCATCCATAGAATAATAGTAGTATAAATTGCCACTCTTATTATTTTTTAAAAAACTAAAAAAAAAAATATCTAGTTCACTCAAAAAAGAACTAGCATTATCCATATCAAAAATCTGATTTTCAATATCAAAATATACAGAATAACTGTCACCATTACTATTTCTAACTAAAAAAGTATAATCAGAGATCAAACTCCAAATATTCCTGCTATCAAAGAAAGAATTTAGATAGTGAATATTACTTAAACTATAACTGCCCCAACTAGGAATCTTTTTCTCCGCATCATTTAAAAAAGGTTCTTCACTTCCACTGGTATGTCCAAGAGCATCAGCATCAATACTATCCTTTGATTTACTTAGTACATACCTATGTTCTAACTTCTTGTTAGACAACATCAAATGGAACCAACATTTTTCCATAGAGTCTTTCTGCCCCCTATTTTATAAAAACCTAATACTAATAGATGAATAGTCATTTGATGAAGAAAAAAGAATTTTACTATTTTTTTTTTTTTTTATTTCTCATCATAATTCAAATGAAGCATATGATCCAATCATTTTTGGGAATACAACGAATCATTTCAATATGGATTCTGATTGTTATTATGATATAATCTTTTCCTCAAAAAAATCTAAAGACAGGTTTGTCTCATGTAAAACTAGGAATTCTCATAAAAAGATACATAGTTGTTTCTTCCCATAAATGAAAAATGGATTCTCGTAGAATCTCGTGTCATATAGTCAAAGAAGAAAATGAGTTTATAGAACGAAAAAGACAATATACAGGATGGGGGGTAGAAAGGATCCTTCCCTTGGCTTTATTTATGATCTATGGCCTGAAACTAAATAATCTTAAATTATCCACCAATCCAATCCCAAGCATCCATAATTAACCTTATGGTCCCAACGATAAAGAATCGAATAGATAAATAGATAAGTTGTTGAGTCTTCGATCTTATCTTTAGATTTTGCATATACTTGTATATATATATATATAAGTATATGCAAATACACAAAGACCCTCATAGTATCATAGTATAGGATTAGTATAAGATGTTCATTCTTTATTCGACCCAATCTTTTCCTAAAAAAAGATTGGGCCAAGTTTCATTGCAATCAATTAGGAGAACAAACGGCAATTGCTTAATTATACGCGTTTTTGTCTATTTATCTAGCTTATCCACTGGGTCGAAATCAAATTTTATTTCTTTCCATATTTCACAAGCAGCGGCTAGCTCAGGGCTCCATTTGCTAGCTTCACGAATAATATCATTACCTTCACGAGCAAGATCACGTCCCTCATTACGAGCTTGTACACATGCTTCTAAAGCCACCCGATTAGCTACTGCACCGGGCGCATTTCCCCAAGGGTGCCCTAAAGTTCCTCCACCGAACTGTAGTACAGAATCATCCCCAAAGATTTCGGTTAGGGCAGGCATATGCCAAACATGAATACCCCCTGAAGCCACGGGCAGAACACCTGGCATAGAGACCCAGTCTTGAGTGAAAAAAATACCGCGACTTCGATCTTTTTCAATAAAATCATCACGTAATAAATCAACAAAACCCAAAGTCATCTCACGTTCCCCCTCCAGTTTACCTACTACTGTACCAGCGTGAATATGATCTCCACCAGACATACGTAATGCTTTAGCTAGTACACGAAAATGCATACCATGATTTTTCTGTCTATCAATAACTGCATGCATTGCGCGATGGATGTGAAGAAGTAGACCGTTGTCGCGGCAATAATGAGCCAAGCTAGTATTTGCGGTGAAGCCCCCGGTTAAGTAGTCATGCATTACGATAGGAACTCCCAATTCTCTGGCAAATACCGCTCTTTTGATCATTTCTTCACATGTACCCGCAGTTGCATTCAAGTAATGCCCTTTGATTTCACCCGTTTCAGCTTGCGCTTTATAAATTGATTCGGCACAAAATAAGAAACGATCTCTCCAACGCATAAATGGTTGTGAGTTCACGTTTTCATCATCCTTAGTAAAATCAAGTCCACCTCGTAGACATTCATAAACCGCTCTACCGTAGTTTTTTGCAGATAATCCCAATTTTGGTTTAATAGTACATCCCAATAGGGGACGACCGTACTTGTTCAATTTATCTCTTTCAACTTGGATGCCATGAGGTGGACCTTGGAAAGTTTTGGAATAAGCAGGGGGAATTTCGCAGATCTTCCAGACGTAGAGCTCGCAGAGCTTTGAAACCAAAAACATTACCCACAATGGAAGTAAACATGTTAGTAACAGAACCTTCTTCAAAAAGGTCTAAAGGATAAGCTACATAAGCAATATATTGATTTTCCTCCCCAACAACGGCCTCGATGTGGTAGCATCGTCCTTTGTAACGATCGAGACTGGTAAGTCCATCAGTCCACACAGTTGTCCATGTACCAGTAGAAGATTCGGCTGCTACCGCAGCGCCTGCTTCTTCAGGCGGAACTCCCGGTTGAGGAGTTACTCGGAATGCTGCCAAGATATCAGTATCTTTGGTTTCGTAGTCAGGAGTATAATAAGTCAATTTGTAATCTTTAACACCAGCTTTAAATCCAACGCTTGCTTTAGTCTCTGTTTGTGGTGACATAAGTCCCTCCCTACAACTCATGAATTAAGAATTCTCACAACGACAAGGTCTACTCGATATGAATTATACGTGAATGAAACCTTTGACAAAAACCTTTCCAATTCAAGAAATAGTTAACTAAACTAATATTCTAAATTAATGAATAAGAAAAATTGGAAAAGGTTTCGTTATTGGACCATGTATTTGATTCACCAAATACATCATTATTTTATACTCTTTGATATATATGGCGCAACCCAATCTTCGTTTTGAAAATTTCTCTTGAATAATAATGAATATGATATAGAATATAAAAAGATAAAAAAAAAATGAAAATAATTCCTAATTTTCATAAATAAAATAGAATTGAATTAAGATAGATAAATAGAAAATATATAATAATTGAATATAATAGAATATAGAATATAGTAAATAAAATATTTTAATAAAAAAAGGAAATAATAGAGGAACCCCCCTCTTGACAGTAATATATGTTGTATATGTAAATCCTAGATGTGAAAAAAGGCATAATTCATCTAGAAAGGGGGACATATGTGGTATATCAAAGAAGAATAGGTGCACAATACAAATAAAAAAAAAGACAAGAGAAAGAATTGAAAATTGACTTATTCACTAAGTAAAGGATTTAATTGGATTGGGTGGTATTAACTCAATCGAATGCTTACTCCCATTTCTTTCTTATGGAATTAACCGATCAACTTGCTATCGGATTAGGATATTTATTTTCGATTCAGTAGTTTTCAAAAAAGAATTTAGACATATTTATTATGATTTATGATTATAAGAAGCAATCCCACTACTTCTGATCCTATGGTTTTCCACACTTGAAGAACAAAACCTAGGACGTATCGCTCAAATTATTGGCCCAGTACTCGATGTCATTTTTCCACCGGGCAAGATGCCTAATATTTATAATGCTTTGATAATTAAGAGTCGAGATACTGTTGGCCAGCAAATTAATGTAACTTGTGAGGTACAACAATTATTAGGAAATAATCGAGTTAGAGCTGTAGCTATGAGTGCTACAGATGGTCTGATGAGAGGAATGAAAGTGATTGACACAGGAGCTCCTCTAAGTGTTCCAGTCGGCGGAGCTACTCTCGGACGAATTTTCAATGTTCTTGGAGAACCTGTTGATAATTTAGGTCCTGTCGATATTCGCACAACATCTCCCATTCATAGATCTGCACCTGCCTTCATACAGTTAGATACAACATTATCAATCTTTGAAACAGGGATTAAAGTGGTGGATCTTTTAGCCCCCTATCGCAGGGAGGAAAAATTGGACTATTTGGGGGAGCTGGAGTGGGTAAAACAGTACTCATCATGGAATTGATCAACAACATTGCCAAAGCTCATGGAGGCGTATCCGTATTTGGTGGAGTAGGTGAACGTACTCGTGAAGGAAATGATCTCTACATGGAAATGAAAGAATCCGGGTGGTGAATAATGAGAAAATATTGCAGAATCCAAAGTCGCTCTAGTCTATGGTCAAATGAATGAACCGCCAGGGGCTCGTATGAGAGTTGGCTTGACTGCCCTAACCATGGCGGAATATTTCGGGATGTTAATGAGCAAGACGTACTTCTATTCATCGACAATATATTTCGTTTCGTTCAAGCAGGGTCCGAAGTATCTGCCTTATTAGGTAGAATGCCTTCTGCAGTGGGTTACCAACCTACCCTTAGTACGGAAATGGGTTCTTTGCAAGAAAGAATTACTTCTACCAAAGAAGGATCTATAACATCGATCCAAGCAGTTTATGTACCTGCGGATGATTTGACCGACCCTGCTCCTGCCACAACATTTGCACATTTAGATGCTACTACCGTATTATCAAGAGGATTAGCTGCCAAAGGTATTTATCCAGCAGTAGATCCTTTGGATTCAACGTCAACTATGTTACAACCTCGGATCGTTGGCGAGGAACATTATGGAACTGCGCAAATGGTTAAGCAAACTTCACAACGTTACAAAGAACTTCAGGACATTATAGCTATCCTTGGGTTGGACGAATTATCCGAAGAAGATCGTTTAACCGTAGCAAGAGCACGAAAGATTGAGCGTTTCTTATCACAACCCTTCTTTGTTGCAGAAGTATTTACCGGTTCTCCAGGGAAATATGTTGATCTCGCAGAAACAATTCGGGGGTTTCAATTCATCCTTTCCGGAGAATTAGACGGTCTTCCCGAGCAAGCCTTTTATTTGGTGGGTAACATCGATGAAGCTACCGCGAAAGCTATGAACTTAGAAGAGGAGAGCAAATTAAAGAAATGACCTTAAATCTTTGTGTACTGACTCCTAATCGAATGATTTGGGATTCCGAAGTGAAAGAAATTATTTTTTATCTACTAATAGGGACAAATTGGCGTATTACCAAACCATGCCCCCATTGCCACGGCTGTAGATATAGGTCTTTTGAGAATACGGCGAAACGGCCAATGGCTAACGGTGGCTCTTATGGGCGGTTTCGCTAGAATAAGTAATAATGAGATCACTATTTTAGGAAATGATGCGGAAATTAGTACTGACATTGATCCACAAGAAGCTAAACAAACTCTTGAAATAGCTGAAGCTAATTTGAGTAGAGCTGAGGGTAAGAGACAAGCAATTGAGTCAAATCTAGCTCTAAGACGAGCTAGGACGCGAGTAGAGGCTGTCAATGTAATTTCCTATTAGTAGTAATCAAAAGAAAAAGAGTTCTTTATTATACCCTACACACTACATTTTTATTCCACAAAATGAACATAATGAAATCTAATCTGATTAGAGAACGAAAAAAAGAGGATGGGTAGAAAAACTTATTAGATACCGGATTCCATGGTATCTAATAAGTTCTACCTACTATTGGATTTGAACCAATGACTCCCGCCGTATGAAAGCAATACTCTAACCACTGGGTTAAGTAGGTCGTTTATCACCACAAAAAGTGTCTCCATCACTTTGATGGATTATAGGTAAAATATGCTTTCTAAGCAATATAAATCTTTTATCAGTAATAAACGTAAACGGATCAGAGAGTTATCATGTGGGATTATGGGATACCCTTCTTGACAAGAAATTGTCTCTATGTTAAAATAGTTATGACAAGGGCTATAGCTCAGTTAGGTAGAGCACCTCGTTTACACGTGCGCCAATGCTTTTCAAGGGAGCCAAGTATGCAATGACCATAATTTCTTTTTTTTTTTAGAAGTTGATGTCTTACTCCGTAGATTCGAGAGAACAAGAGAAAAATAGCCTGACAAATATTTGGTTTGATCCGATTCAAGTGCGAATTCCGATGCCAAATCAAATAGAACCTGCCATTGTAAGGTAAATGCTCGGTCCATTCAATGCCAGGCGTAATGAGTCTAAGGATCTCAAAATAACCTCTTTTCGTCTTATGAGCTTCTAGGTGTATAAAGTTTCATATTTTACTCTTGCAGCGGAGCGATAGAGATTACATTTCACTTAGGTTGATCTAGGCCGAAGGCAGACCTAAATAAAGGTCACCCTTCTTTGAAACACTTTGGTATTGCTCCCATATCAGGATACAAATAATGAATCAGAGCACAGGGAACCATCTCATTATCTTTTTATCTTCCTGTAAAGAAAAAATATGGTGGACTAACTGATCTTTACATCAGTTGATGAAAGAGCCCAATGCAAAAAAAAAAAATGCATGTTGGGTCTTTGAAACAGTTCAAATCATTTCGATAAAAATAAGTTTTATCCGTTTTACCGAGAAAGTCTACGGTTCGAGTCCGTATAGCCCTAATACATTCCATTTTTGTTTTGTATAGAAATTTTTGTAGTAGTAGGAACAATAAAAAAAAAAAAAAGAATCATTAAGAAATAAAAAATCTTTACTTTATGATAATTATAGATAAGATATAAAGATAAATAAAATCATTAAAAACTATAAAAGAAAATCTAGAATAATTTCTTAATGTATAAGTAAACAACAATCTTTTGTAAATAGTCAATACATACATATAAAAAATAAAAAAGAAAAAAAAAATAACAGCAGATATAAAGAAACTTTCATTTCTATTTCTGATAATATGAAATAAAATCTTTATTATTTATCTAAGAAGTAAAATCTAAGTCTAGAGAATGTAAGAAAATGTCTCAATATAGAAATGAATCAAAATAAGAACATGGTTTGATTTGATCAAAAGAAATATTATTATTTCATCTAAGAAGTTCTAGATGAATTGAAAATTCCAATTAAAATGGAATAATGAAGAATTAAGCCTATTTCATATTACACATTAATAGGAGTACTTTTATGTTTCTGCTTCACGAATATGATATTTTCTGGGCATTCCTCATAATATCAAGCGTTATTCCTATCTTGGCATTTGTCATTTCTAGAATTTTAGCCCCGATTAGGGAAGGGCCAGAAAAGCTTTCTAGTTATGAATCGGGTATAGAACCCATGGGGGATGCTTGGGTACAATTCCGAATTCGCTATTACATGTTTGCTCTAGTTTTTGTTGTTTTTGATATTGAAACGGTCTTTCTTTATCCATGGGCAATGAGTTTTGATGTATTGGGTGTATCTGCATTTATAGAAGTTTTAATTTTCGTGCTTATCCCAATTGTGGGTTCAGTTTATGCATGGCGAAAGGGAGCGTTGGAATGGTCTTAGCTGAATATTTAGACAATCAAAAGAAAAGGGAAGGAAAGGATGACATCGAGACAGTTATGAATTTGGTTGAGCTCCCATTACTTAACCAAACAACCTCCAATTCAATTATTTCAACTACATCAAATGATCTCTCGAATTGGTCAAGACTCTCCAGTTTATGGCCGCTTCTCTATGGTACCAGTTGTTGTTTCATTGAATTTGCTTCATTAATAGGCTCGCGATTCGACTTTGATCGTTATGGGTTGGTGCCAAGATCGAGCCCAAGGCAAGCAGACCTAATTTTAACAGCCGGAACAGTAACAATGAAAATGGCTCCCTCCTTAGTAAGATTATATGAGCAAATGCCTGAACCAAAATATGTCATTGCTATGGGAGCCTGTACTATTACAGGAGGGATGTTCGGTACTGATTCTTATAGTACTGTTCGGGGAGTCGATAAGCTAATTCCTGTGGATGTCTATTTGCCAGGCTGTCCGCCTAAGCCAGAGGCAATTATAGATGCTATAATGAAACTTCGTAAGAAGATATCCCGAAAAATTTTTGAAGATAAAACCGCGTATCAACAGGAGAATCGATGTTTTACTACTAATCACAAGTTTTACCTTCGACGCAGTACTCATACTGGAAATTACGATCAAGGATTACTCTATCAATCATCATCTACTTCAGAAATACCTTTTGGATTTGAAAAAGATTTCAAATCCAAAGAGTCAGAATATATTCCTACAAATTAGTGAATCAGGCAGGGTTCCCTTGTGCATAAAAAGAAAAAGCGAGTAAATCTTTAACAATTTTATTGTCAATGTGAAATATTCATAAAAAGAAAACAAAGAAAAATGTGGGAGAGATAAAGAAGATGCAGGTTCATTTATCTGATTGGCTAGTCAAGCATGAGCTAGTTCATAGATCCTTAGGCTTTGATTGTCGAGGAATATAGATTTTACAAATAAAAACTGAGGATTGGGACTCCATTGCTGTCATTTCATATGTCTATGGTTACAATTATTTACGCTCCCAGTGTGCCTATGATGTAGCACCAGGCGGATTTTTAGCTAGTGTGTATCACCTTACAAAAATACGGTATGGTATAGATAAACCAGAAGAGGTATGCATAAAAGTATTTGCTCTCAGGAGTAATCCTAAAACCCCGTCAGTTTTCTGGATTTGGAGAAGTGCTGATTTTCAGGAACGGGAATCCTATGATATGTTGGGAATTTCTTATGATAATCATCCTCGCCTTAAACGTATCTTGATGCCTGAAAGTTGGATAGGCTGGCCCTTACGTAAAGACTATATTACGCCCAATTTCTATGAAATTCAAGATGCTCATTGAATGATAATAAACCCCTTTTTTACTTATTTACTTATACGACACAACTCGAGATTTCATTTAAATCAAAGAACTTTTTGATATTACTTCCTAGATGAAACAAAGTCACTGGACTTTAATTCGTCTTGTGAATGGGCTAAAATAAAAATTAAAAAGAGGCTTTCATTGCTATTCCTCCGCCGGGAAGATATCATATACATTTTATATGAGCAGAAACAATAGGATGACTCAAAAAATTTTTGTACGATAAACTTTGTACCGCGCACATCACTTAGTGGGGATCCCATAAAGTCACTTGAGCAAGAGTGACAAAAAATATGAAATAAAAGACGAAATGCAAAATGAAAAGAATCGGAGTCTCTTTGTACTGTGTCTGAAATACATCCTTTCTCTTTCTATCCTTTCACTCTTTGATTGAATCTTTTTAGCTCTTGATATATACATATACGAAAATTTAACATACTTTTTTAAGTATAAACAGAAATGAAAAAATGAAAAATAAAGTAAAGAATGTCTATTCCGACCCGTCTAAATTTTATTTGGATGAAGTATGAATATCTATCCAATACATTATTCACGTGTCAGGAACCAGATTTGAACTGGTGACACGAGGATTTTCAGTCCTCTGCTCTACCAACTGAGCTATCCCGACCATTTTCCGTGCATCATCCTAGCAGAGTACTTGTATCTATGTCAATGAAAAGAACTAAAAAAGACAGTCTTAACAAATTGGACCTAGCCCCCTTAATTTCTTAGATATTCAAAAAGAAGACTTTCTTTGATTCCTTGAACATATATGTTAATTTGTGCAGGTATCGTATCTATACAAATTAAATTGGATTGCAATTGGAAGAATATACGAAAGTTTCTATTCGGATCCATTTGTGAAAGAACAGAGTGAGGAAGTAAAATGGGCTCTTTTGGGGATAGAGGGACTTGAACCCTCACGATTTTAAAATTCGACGGATTTTCCTCTTACTCTAAATTTCATTGTTGTTGGTATTTACATGTAAAATGGGACTCTCTCTTTATTCTCGTCCGATTAATCTTCAAAAGATCTATCAAACTCTGGAATGAATAATTTGATCACTGAATATTGGAATTCAATTCTTTTTTCAACTTCAATGAGAATTGATTCACAATAACTCTTCAATTTTTCATAGTCTATCATTCTAATCAATATAGAATAGAAATAGGGGGTTTCTATAGAACCTTATTCTATACTCATACTAATACACTTCTACTATTATACTATCCACTAATATACTAATAATATACTAATAATATACTAATAAGATATAAGATAATAGATAATAGTCAGATGTGATATAAATAAGAAAGAAATGCGATGAATCATTTGCTATGTCAGTATCTAGACGTACGTATTAGGTATATAAGATTATCCTTTCTGTCATTTCGATCTTTTCTTTTGATATAAGGATTTTAGCTACTAATCTAACGTAGTCAATTTCATTCGTTAGAACAGCTTCCATTGAGTCTCTGCACCTATCTCTTTTTATTCTCATTTTCCATTTTTTTTTTTAAGATTTGGCTCAGGATTGCCCATTTTTAGTTCCAGGGTTTCTCTGAATTTGGAAGTTAACACTTAGCAGGTTTCCATACCAAGGCTCAATCCAATCAAGTCCGTAGCGTCTACCAATTTCGCCATATCCCCCCCTTGCTTTGAAAAAAGAATCCATTTGTAATTCTATCCACCTCTTTCATTGATCTTGTCACTAAGGAATTCATTAGGTAATGATTCCTATTTGTTTCAATCCGAATGATTCTATCATTGATGTATCCGCAATTCAATATGGATAGATATATGTGGGATATATCTATCCCTTTCCTAATTATCCTTTTTTACAGTACTATTTAAAATAGTGGAACGGTCAATATTCATTCTTTTTTTTGTCCTCTTGTGTATAATGATAGAATCCAAATTTTTCATCAGTTTTATTCATTGATTTCCATTATTCGAATTATTAGAAGAGAAAGAAATATAATATGATTCTCTTTTCACTCTGTATCTATTAGGATTATAGATAGTTTCGTTGCTTGAAATTGATATTTCAAGTTTTCAAGTATAGTTTTCTAGTTCCACGATTAGAATGATATTATTCTAATGATAATAAATGAATTATTCATAATATGATTTTCATTTTTCTAAAATGATCATAATCAGAATATTATTGAATTTCAATATTTTATTTTTATTTCTTGTATTGAATTATTAATATGATAAATAATAAATGAAAAAATAAAATAGAATCTCATTCTAAATAATATTGATTCTCCTATATAAATTATAAATAGATTAATATAATTATTTAAATCTCATATTTTCTTTAATGAATGTAAATTCTTTTTGGATTTTCTATCTAATATTTTTGAATTTCATTTTTTTTTTTTTTTCATATATATGGAATTTAATTTCTATTTCAATATTTAATTTATCTAGATCTAAATAGAATATAAAATATATAACTAATAACTAAGAAATAGAATAAATTTCAATAATCAATAAATGAAAGAAAAAAAAAAAAAAGAATCACTGGGTAATAACTAAGATCCCAAGTTTACTGTATTCCTATACAGTATTGCTTTTATATCCGCCTGCTTAGCTCAGAGGTTAGAGCATCGCATTTGTAATGCGATGGTCATCGGTTCGATTCCGATAGCCGGCTCTTTTTCTTTCGATGATTGAAAATCTCTACTCTCACTTTCTCTAAATGTGGGGTCACCAATCTATTATGTCATGTCATGGTAACTTGCAGCTATAGCATAGCTATGAATAAAAAAGTTGACTAGAACAATTAGATCTCTACAGAAGAAATTGGAAAATGTAGTTTTTTACTTGAATTTCCTATATATACAAAAAATCCGAATTTTGATAAAATTCATTTTGATTTTATTGAGTTTTGTTTTGCTGATCCTTTAGTTCAGTCTGAATTTATATTTTTTTTGTCAAATGAAAGTGAATCAAAAAGGAGCTTTTATATGTCTCGTTACCGAGGACCTCGTTTCAAAAAAATACGCCGGCTGGGGGCTTTACCGGGACTAACTAGTAAAAGACCCAGATCCAGAAGTGATCTTCAAACCCAATTACGCTCTGGAAAAAGATCGCAATATCGTATTCGTTTAGAAGAGAAACAGAAATTGCGTTTTCATTATGGTCTGACAGAGCGACAATTACTAAAATATGTGCATATTGCTGGAAAAGCCAAAGGGTCAACAGGCCGGGTTTTACTACAACTACTTGAGATGCGTTTGGATAACATAATTTTTCGATTAGGTATGGCTTCAACCATTCCTGGAGCCAGACAATTAGTTAACCATAGACACATTTTAGTTAATGGTCGTATAGTGGATATACCAAGTTATCGTTGCAAACCCCGAGATATTATTACTACGAAGGATAAAGAAAGATCAAAAGCTCTGATTCAAAATTATCTTGTTTCATCCCTCCACGGGGAATTACCAAACCATTTGACTATTGACTCTTTACAATATAAAGGATTTGTAAATCAAATAATAGATAGTAAATTGATCGGTTTGAAAATAAATGAATTGTTGGTCGTAGAATATTATTCCCGTCAGACTTGATTCTAACGAAAATAAAAAAGCAAGGTTCATACAATTTTTACTCCTTTTGCTGAAGTAAATGGAGTACCTTGTGCCCTGTCTAATTCACGTATCACAAATGGATCGGCAATAGGATTCTTTTTCTTTTTTCGATGTCAATACGATATTTCTATTTGTATTTTACGTATCACAGGGATGTAATTAGGGATAGAG
This sequence comes from Platanthera zijinensis, assembly GCA_039513925.1. NCBI lineage: Eukaryota > Viridiplantae > Streptophyta > Magnoliopsida > Asparagales > Orchidaceae > Platanthera > Platanthera zijinensis. The sequence goes on from CM077093.1 coordinate 155,885,017, forward strand.
AATATATATGAAATTTAAGGGTCTTATTGTTATAAGTTATAATAATGATATCAATTCTTATTTGATTTGATACATTATAGCATTATAGTTGGTAACGTTGATGAATGAAAAGAAACGGAGAGAGAGGGA